>CM049393.1:16775601-17350601 GCA_026937815.1 Etheostoma perlongum | reverse complement strand
CATGCTAGCTCGTTCTCAATGGCAAAACACTGCTACAACACACACTAGTTCACCATAATCTACAAAATAACTACTTCCATGTCCCTGTTCTGCAGGTATTCCACAAGTATTCCTCGTTTAGAAGACGTCTCTCAGCTAATCCTGCCTTGTTCTGACCAAAGTTGGAAAAACAGTAGCTAGCTGATGGGATCTTACCTAGCTACTGCGCATACAAAGATAGTAAAGAAGTGTGATGTTTCATGCTGTAGCTAAAACAGAGACCTAAACACACAGGGTAAAACAAGATCTGCAGTAATGTGCAGTACAACAAAAATGTGATGTTTTTGGAAAATGAAACCATGTAAATCTATTCTGGCACAACCTCAAAATACAATTATGAACCTGAAAATGAGCATAACATGGGCGCTTTAAAGCACACTGCAATATACCTTATGTCTAATCAGGTCCCCAGAACTCCCAGGTGATGGTGTATTTCTCCAAGATTGTCATATTCTGATGTAATTATATGCTGGCTTTGATGAAATGCAATCTCTCTCTCTTGCCCTCTAGGTCTGTGTGTGGAGCCCGGAGATCCTCCTCTACTCCAGCAGCCTCTGCAGACATCCAAGTCAGGGATTCAGCAGATAATTGAATGCTTCCGTTCAGGTTTGTGTCTGTGTGTGTTTTCTTAGTATCCATTCATTTTTTATTTAGTTATAGTTATTATGTAGACAAGACTGACAGAAATGACATGGTCTGCGTCTTTATGCCTTGCAACCATCCACCAAGAAAATCCAATTATTAAATTAATAATGAATAACCGTTAAACAAACACTTCCTTCAACAATAACAAAAAAGAAACAGAAACATCCAACCCCAAACCATACAGATGCTGTAGTGTATATAACAATACATTTGAAATAAAGAGAGAAGAAAATATATATGTATATAAATTGTACAGGATTATGACAGAAAATAAATAAGTAGCACATACAAACAAAATGATCAGCCATCGCCTTCCAGGGACAAGCGAGTCAGATTCTCTCTAGGAAAGAAGAGTTTCCAGAGTCTCCAGAATGTGTCTGGAAGAGTGGGATTCAGTGGGGGGGACCAGACAGAAATGACAGAGGGAAAATTTAAATATTTTCTCAGATCCCTTCACAGCAGTAGTGTGTTCCAAATAATTACATTGTTAAGAGATTCTATCTGATCTGTGAGGGATTTCCCCTTGCAGGATTAATAAAGTATACATTATTAAAAATTATTATTACATTATTATTTAAGCCCTCAGGGATAACATGAAGAATCTATCTTATAAATAAACCAATGTCATAATTTTAAGGTGAGCTGACCAATAGTAGAGTTGTAGATTAGGCAGGGATAAACCTCACAGTTCCTTTGGCTTAGTAAGTTTATTGAACCTAACTTTCTGATGTTTTTATTATTCCAAATAAAATTATTTCGATTTTTTTTTATATATATAAAACATCAGAGGGATCTGTCCAGAAGAGTGCAGTCCTAGGAACAGCTAAGATACTGCGCAGAACCCTCAAACTCCCAGGCCTCTGGTAGAGGACCCGAGCTTGAGGATGACACATACCACCCCACAAGGGGTGAGAGGGGGTTTTATTTATATATATATATATATATATATATATATATATATATATATATATATATATATATATATATATATAATTGAATCGAACCCATCTTGTAGGATTTTTGTTTTTATATCGTTAATTCTCCCAAAGAAGTAAGTGGGCAAGGATGTCAACTTCTTCAAAATTCTTCTTCTAATTTTTTGAATTAGAGGGGAATAATAATTCCCAAATAAATTATTAAAATCATTAAAAGTGACAAAAGAAACCTTTTATGGACAATTTTTAATAAAAAAAATTGCATTAGCAGCCTTCACTAACAGTCTGAGCCAGTAGCAAAAGAGCAATAGGTGCCAAGAATACACAATTCTGAAAGAGGGGGAGTTTGATTGGGACGAGGTCAATTTAGCTCAGAGGCATTATACACAGACTGGAATTTATCCGCTTAATTTCTCTGTTCCACTGTTTTCTCAGCAGTATGAGATTTTTTAAATGCCAGCAATTTTCCAGACAGGTTTCCTTTCACTCTTGAGCTGTTTGAGCAAGATATTAGAAACATTTCAGTTTTTTGAAACAAATCATGTTTCTACAATGTGCAGTGTATTTGATTAGCCTGAAATGGCTCACCACCATTATACATCTATGCAGACTCATACACAACTTGAAATATAAATTATTGAGATTTTCTGCTAGGAATTGTACAATATTCAGTATGTACGTGGTATACTGTATATCTTATAATTCTCCCTGAAATCACTGGAAGTAATCATCACTGCTTTCCTTTGGCTTGCAGGCACGAGCCAGCTGAAGCACATGCTGCTGAGGGAGGTGGACACCATCTTTGAATGTAAACTGTGTCGCAGTCTGTTCAGAGGCCTGCCCAACCTCATTACACATAAAGAGTACTACTGCCTATCACGGCTGCCTGAACCCGACGGTTAGTGACATAACACATTAGCATGCAGACACACAAGCGTCTATACTTACACACTTACACACACTCGTTTACTCACAAAAGTCTAAGCACAAAAAAAACACAAAAGATAAAAATGACTAATAAACTCCGGAATAAAATCAATTGGCAGAACACGTAAAACACAATCTTCAAGAGCCAAGTCACAGCGTTTGTGCATGCCGAGGACATGCAAATGCAAACCTGTACAGGTGCCATAGATAAACAGATCAAATGGACTTGAGCTAGTCGCCCATACAGACCTAGTCACACACACCTATGCACACATTCATTGATTACTTTAACATCTCCTACGGCTACTCCACATTTGACTTCATAGAATGTCACTCCAAGTTTCTTGTCTCTCTTTCACGCCATCAACCTCTTACTCATTATTCTCCTCTTATGTTCTCTGTCTGTACACCGTGCTCTTTCATTCATTTGCACACAAACTCACATGCACATTGTAACCTGCTCAATCCTCACTCAAAGTGCTGTTTCTCCTCTGCTCTCCTCTCATATCACTAAGGAAGTATACTTTGATCTGTTAGGGTTGGGGGGAAAAATGGATACAGCATAGTATCGTGATATTTTCCGTGGCAATACTGTATCAACACACAGACGGCAAGTATTGATCTATTATTATACAATCTTGACAATCCAATTTTGCAGCAATAGTGAGCTGAATGAACAGAGATAAAATCTTTTTAGATAAAACAGATGTTGACAAAGTTTCTTTTTGGGGACATAATATGAAATTGGGAAAAATTTGAAGTTGGAAAAAAGGTAATAAATTGCAATATATCGCAGAATATTGCAATATGTTTAAAATCGTAATAACACTCTATCATGACATAAGTATTGTGTCAATATCGTATTGTTAGGGTTCTGGTGATCCCAACCCCTACTTCTCATTAGCCACAGTATGTGTCCACGTCACTTTTCTTGGCTGCTTAGAAGTGGTATAAGACTTGGGGAAAGAATTAAGCCTAGGAGACTGTTTTTCTGTTCTAGTTTAACACTCCTCTCCTCTTAAAAGAGAAATCAATCAGAACACATACGGTCAATTATATTTTGCCATTTTATCCACTATAATGGAAAAAATGTCATCACAATTGTCTTTCCATCTGCTTGTTGTCTTAATTAAGCTGTTTGTTGGCTTAATTATTCTCAATCAAGAGTCCATTACCAGCAGATTAAAGTGTATTGTAGTGTTATTTTGATAAATTACTAAATCTGTGTCTGTTTTTCACCAGTGAGACACTGGGTATTAATTGTGTGATTACTGGATAAAAAAGGAAAACTAAATTGTTCACCAGCCAGCCCTGACAGAGGACCTATACAGTCTCCAGTGATGATTTGTAGTCCATTTTTAAAGAGCCTAAAATTCAATATCTCTTTCCATCCTCTCTTTCTCTCCTGTTGTGAAGAATGGTATACAATAAACTTGCACATTTACCAAAAGAGGAATGTCCACATAAAGGAGGCTTTTGAGAGGCAAAATTATTGTGTTTACTCTAAAAGAAAGCACTGTGCGGATAAGTGTCCACGCAAAAGTGCACAAAATGTCAGCTAGAGACCATCATCTTCTCAGTACATGAATGGAGTCACACTAACTCTTTGTGGGCGTTTTAAATGGCTACAATAATACAGAAGAAAAAAGGGTTTTCTTTTTAGATTTTTTTTGGGGGCTTTTATCTTATCTTTGCCACAAGAAGTAGGCATGCTATGGTTCAGTGTCTAGCCCAAATACATGTTGAGATGATACAAAGGCTGCTACTACACAGGCTTTGGCTGTTCAGTCATTTTGTTCATAGGATTAATTTCTAACCATAGGATAACGTTCCACCAACTAAAATATTTGGCTATCTAATATCAAAGTAAATATGTGGCCAGGTTGGATCATTGGTAGAGCAGGTGCACATGTACTGAGAGGTTTATGCCTATACACAAAGGTCTAGGGTTCCAGTCCGATCTGTGACGATTTCCTGCACGTCTTCCCCTTTTCTCACCTAACTGTCCTGTCAAAAATTAAAGATGGAAAAGCCCAAAAAGTAATGTTAAAAAAGACTAAATGTACCCTTTTTAAAGGTGCTATTGGTAAAACATATTAGTTCTACACCAGTAAAAATAGTTAATTTTTTAAAGCTCCCAACACTGCACCATTGTTATAACTCAAGAAAATTCAAGCATCCCTACCATTGATGAGCTGGGCCGAGTCTGTCAGTTTGGAAATATTTCAGCAGAATTTTTTACCTCCCATAAAAGTAACAGTAGTGATTGGCAATGACCAGGGTCTCTTAAAGTAGTTTTATACAAAAAGTAAATATAATATTGCTAATTTTGACCTAATATTTATTTATTTTAAACAATTGAATTTTTTTTTTTTTTTTTTTGATTGTTCTTTGCTAGGTCCGTCGGGTGATGACAGACAGAGTGTTGCCATGAAGGATTTATTGGACGCCATATATCCCAGAGCCCCAGACTACGTGGTCCGACTGGAGCCCATTCAGACCACTACCAAGGCCGTGTTCCAGTACCTCACCACAGAGGAGGAGCTTGCTAGATTTCCATCGCACACACCCAGGTAGGTGGTATGATGATGGATTAAAATGTACTGTAACTTTCAAGATGCAACTTATTTACTTATTAGTTGTTCACAGAGGAACACGTTAAGCTTCATCAACACAAATCCAGTTTGTACAATTTGGTCTAGACTTGACTTCTTGTTATCTCAGACACTCGTCATGTGAATGGTATAATAGGCTAGTCCCAGCCTTCCCTAGTCTCTCACTGTTTGTCTCAATGTCCTTCACAGTGCCAGAGAGAGTCCAGTAGCATGGGAAGGAGAACCAGTGGAGGGTGTGGACAACAACCAGCCAAGCCAGCCAGGAGGGCCAGAGACCCACAGCAGCCCGGGACAAAATCAGGGACAGAAGAAATGGGAGGCTGATGAGGAGGCTAAAGAGGAGCAGCCACAGCAGGAAGACGAAGGGTCCACCAGTGGGGTAGGTGATTGAACACGTTAGGAAACACAAGTGATAAAGTAAAGTCGGGATGCTCAATGTGAATATGAAACAAAAGTCTTTTTTTACTGATAAAAACCACATTGCTGAGGTCTATTGCATTCTCATATGCTTAATGATGGTCTAATTATCTACATTGCCTTGCCTCGGTTCTCTCCCTCCCATCCAGGTTGAGGATGTGACAATCTCTTGTTGTCTCTGCGGTCAGGACTTTAACTCACGCCGCAGCATCAGACGTCACTGCCGCAAAATGCACCAGACCAAACTCGAAGAGCTCCGAAAGTTCACAGAGACACGTACAGTTCCCACAAGCCTACTCTCTATGGTGAAAGGTAAGCGTTTATACAAATTACAAAGAAAAACGACAAACAATATTGAATATGGTGATTTAGAAATTGGTCAGTATGATAAGATATTGATTAAAACCCTGCAAAGGGTCATAACAAAGAGGTTGACCTATTAAACTTAATTGGAACATTTGTACACAAAACATAATGGTCAAAATGGTGTTTCTTGCTTTAGTTGAAAAGTTACAGTGTAGATTTTTCCCACAAACTGCCTGAAATAATCTGAAACAAAAATGTCAGTACTTTGTTTTATGTGTGCACATTTTATGTAGAGGCATTGCAAATTGCCTATTGCCATATATAATCAAAGAAAACATGAGATAATATGTATTGCTGTTGTTGCTGGAGGTCGGCCAAGGACTCTCAGCACACCTACTGGAAAATCCTGCCCAGTGTGCCTCAAAACCTTTGCTACCAAAGCCAACGTACGCCGCCATTTTGACGAGGTGCATCGGGGTCTACGGCGGGACACCATCACACCCAGCATCGCCTCACGGCCTGGCCTGCCCTTCTCTCTGGAGGTCACACCCCCCAGAAAGAGCAACAATGCCTCTCCAACACGTGGCCACAACTCCAAGTCCACCCCTGTGACCTCTAAAACAACACATTCCAATCAAAACCAGTCCAAACAACAGAGTCAGCCCGTAGCCCCTCTACAGGCGGCACCGGCCTCATGTCGCTGCACAATCTGTAAGAGGAACTACAGCTCTCAGGTTTGTTTGTTGCCTTACTGACAGCTTTAAGCTTTTCTAGCTCTTGGTGTTTTCAAATCTCAGGTCCTGGGAGCACGAGGTACACTCAAGATGTTCTTTTGGATGGTATTTTATTATCTTAAATTGGTTGAAACAATCATGTTTTTTTTTTCCAAAGAATGAAAACATATCAATTGATCTTTAATTTCTCTGTGTATTTCAGCTCATGTTGAAGAGACACATGCGTATTGTCCACAAAATATACAGCATCAAAAATAACAAGTCTGCTACCATGGCAACGTCCTCTACTCCGGCAGCCACACCTAGTAGTAATAGCAGCGCTAACTTAGGCCCAAGCAACAACATCCGAGTGAAAGAGGAAGCAGTAGAACCTTCAGATGAAGACGACGATGGGGAGGACATTGACAGTAGTCCGGCCCCTTCTCCCAGTGATAGCACTGGGACAGCTAAACGGGTTTCTGTGACACACAACACCATGAAGGTGAAGGAAGAGGAGGCCCCGTCGAGCCCAAAGATGACACCATCCTTATCTTCGCCATCTTTGCGTGGTGGCAACATGTGCAGCGGGGGTGTGCCCGCCAAAATGACCAAACTGTCAGTGGGTTTTGACTTCAAGCAGCTCTTCTGCAAGTTGTGCAAGCGACAGTTCAGCTCACGTCAGAACTTAACAAAGCACATTGAGCTGCACACGGATGGCAATGACATCTTCATCAAGTTCTACCGCTGCCCTCTCTGTCGCTACGAGTCGCGTCGCAAACGCGACGTCCTGCGTCATGTGACTGTGGTCCACAAGAAATCATCTGGATACCTTGGCAAGATCATGCCCAAACTGGAGAGCAGGGCGGTAAAGAGGCTAGCTGAGGTAGTCCTCAACAGTACGACCCCCAACAAGAGGACAAGTGGCAGCGTCAAAGAGGAAGTAAACGGACGTCACGCTTCTTCACCATCTTCCTCCTCTTCTTCACCCCCTGTCACTCGCAAGCTAGAGTGCTCCACGGCTGGCCCAACCACTTCATCAGCTTCATCTTCCTCCGCCCCGCCACCTGCCCCTGTCACTCGGAAACAGCTGGACCTCTCATTGCCAGCGGTCACCCCCACCCCTCCTGTCACCCGTAAGCAGGAGAGGGAGCAGACCCACCAGCCTCGTCCCATTAGCCCCCCGCTGACCCGCCGCAGTGAAAAACACACACACCAACGCAACTCCTCCTCCACTACTCCACCCAGCAACCAAACCCCACACACCCGGCGGCACGACACCCAGTCAGAGAGCAGCGGCACAGGGTCGTCATCCTCCACTGAAGTCAGAGTGACCAAGAATTTTTCCCTCCACGCCTGCGACCAGTGTGGGCGGGCCTTTGCCAAGAAGGTACGGGATTTTGAATTACTGACATAAATCGCTGCTCCCCTTTTAAAATACATACTTTGTAGTTTTTCCCCAGTGAGGACTAACTCTCATCATTAAACAAAGAATAGACTGCTACAGTGGAAATGATCAATTGTATCAATTCCACTCTGAGGGTTCATTTTTAGGACATAGTGTGATCATTATCACTTGGTATGCACTTATGAACAATCGACATAAAGAGAATAGCAAGGCAAATCTATTTATACGGCACATTTCAGCAACAGTGCAATTCAAAGTGCTTTACATAAAAGATCAAAACACAGTCAAATATGTATACAAAATTAAAAACAGATCAAATACAAGAATAAAATTCACAGTGATACAATGAATTAAAAAAAGGTAACGTCAAAAAGATAGGTCTTCAGTCTTGATTTAAAAGAGCTAAGAGTTGGTGCCAACATATAATTTTCTGGAAGTTTGTTCCAGATATGTGGAACATAGAAACTGAACGCTGCTTCCCCCTTTTTGGTTTTGATTCTGGGGATGGCAAGCAAACCTGTCCCAGATGATCTAAGATGGTCTGGGTGGTTCATAGTTCACAAGCAAATCCAAAATGTATTATGGCCTTAAACCATTCTGTGATTTATAAACAAGCAGAAGTATTTTAAAATCTATTCTTTGAGGCACAGGAAGCCAGTGTAAAGACTTCAGAACTGGAGTGATTCACCTTCTTGGTGTTAGTGAGGACTCAAGCAGCAGAGTTTTGGATCAGCAGCAACTTTCTGATAGATTTTTTAGGGAGACCTGTAAAGACACCATTACAGTAGTCAGGTCTACTGAAGATAAAAGCATAGATAAGTTTTTCCAAATCCTGTTGACACATCAGTTTTTTAACCCTTTATACATTTTTAAGGTGATAATAGGCAGACTTTGTTATTGTCTTAACGTGTCTGTTAAAATTTAGGTCTGAGTCCATAGTTACACCAATGTTACTGGCTTTGTCTGTTGTTTTTAACATTATTGTTTGAAGTTGAACGCTGGCTTTTATTTGTTCTTTTTTAGCTCCAAAATTAATCACCTCAGTTTTTTCTTCATTTAATTTTAAGAAAGTTCTGGCACATCCAGTTGTTTCTTTGTTCAATGCACCAAGCCAGCTTTTGTATTGGACTGTAGTCCCCAGGCAACAAGGTTACGTAGATCTGTGTGTCTTCTGCATAACTGTGATAATTTATGTTAGTATTTTCCATAATCGGAGCCAGTGGAAGCATGTAGATATTAAACAGAAGAGGCCCTAGGACGGAACCTTGGGGAACTCCACACGTTATATTTGTGAACTCAGATGCATAATTACCTATAGACACATAGTAGTTCCTATTCTTTAAATAGGATTCAAACCACTTTAGTACTGAGCCAGTAAGGCCAACCCAGTTTTGCAATCGGGCTAGTAATATGTCGTGGTCGACCGTATCAAATGAAGCACTGAGATTGAGTAATACTAAGACAGTAGTTTTGCCACTATCTGTGTTCAAGTGGATGTCATTAAAGACTTTGACAAGAGCCGTCTCAGTGCGAATGGGTGTCTTGCTTATAACTGCTTTGACATTTTTGTAAATTGACCCCTGGTCCTGATTAGTAATTGGTCAATTGAAATAAAATTGCTTGTCTATTTTGATCATTGAAATGGAGTTCAAAAGTCATTTTTCAAGTAAAGATTCTCTGTATCCAGCCTCACAAATGTGTAGATCTGGTGTTTGTCTTAGCTTTATATACACTACCGGTCAAAAGTTTGGGGTCACATAGAAATTCCCATTGCACTCCATTGTAGACAGAATGCTAGCTGAGATCAGTTGGATTGTTTTTTTAACCAGGGCAGCCGTTTTCAGATTACATTATGTGCTTACATAATAGTAAAATGGTTCTCCAATGTTTTTCTAGTTTTTTATTTTTTAATGATAGATTAGTACACAGAATGTGCCTTTGGAACATTGGATGAATGGTTGCTGATAATGGGCAATGTAGATATTGCATTAAAGATCATCCCCCCCACCCAAATTAGCAGGTATTCTGTCTATAATGGAGTGGAATGGAAATGTATAAGTGACCCCAAACTTTTGACCGGTAGTGTATACTGTAAATTTAACATCTCTAGGTTTTGGGCTGTTGGTCAGATAAAACAAGACATTTAAAGACACATTTAAGAGGGGTATACGTCTTTTTTGTGACACTGTATAGGCCATGAAATGAACAGTATAATGAAGAAAATAGTCTGTAGATTAATCACTAATCAATATAGTTGTTAATTGCTGTTTATGTGTATGTTAATGTATCACGATAAATTAGCTAAATAATGACATCCTGTAGTTACACCTGATAGGAATCAAGTCTTCTCTTTATCTGGACTCTGCCAACTGTTATCTGAAAGATGTCGCTTAACTCCATGTAATGAAACTAACCTTGTTAGCATGTATCTGTGTCTGTATGGATTTAGAAATACAAAGCCAGTGATCTCTTTAAATTGTTTTTGTCAGCTGTACCTGGAGTCTCACAAGCGAAGTCATCGTAACGCAGTGACCGCAGCAGCCAGCAAGAGGAAAGGAGTCAGCACCCGCTCCAAATCCCTGGTCTGGTGAAACACAAACACTGTAAGTACATGCAGGGCTTCCTTCCCCTACAAGGTGTGTGTTTATGTTTGTGTAGAAGACCATTCCCCTTGGGCAAAGATAAGACACCACAATCATTCTGCATGCTTTAATTGACTGCTAAGCCCATTTACCAGCTGCTTTCCACATTGTCCCTCTAGCTTATTTCTGTGTATCACTAATTTCTCTCTTTCTGGATCTTTCCTTTTGTCTTCCCTCTTTCCTCATCTCTCTTCTTATTCTTCTTCTCTGTCTCTGCTTACAGTCTGCTGGGGATAATGGACGAGCAAGCTACTAACAATGAAGAAGCGAATCAAAACTTTTAATTGGGACAATAATGGTCAAATAGAACGAGCAGAGATGAAGGAAACAAACAAAAGGAACAATGGAGCATGATAGAGGAGTGAAGTACAAAGGATTATCAGCTTTTGCTTAAGAACCAAACAATTTGTTGGAATTTGACTTTTTTTGTATAGGTTTATTATGAAGCCAGCCAGCTTGCTGGATGGTGGCGCTGCTATCCATGAAGAGACTGTAGCTAACAGAAGATTCACTACCACTGTATATATCTGCAATTTCCTTCCAACAGTATGTAGATTAGGGCTGGGCAATATGGAGAAAATCAGATATTGCGATATTCTTGTCCTAATACCTCGATGTTGATATTGTCGAGATATTGCAGGGTTGACAATTGGTGCTTTAACAGTCTGGTGACACAGAAAATGACATCACTTTACTGTAATGCAGCCTTTAAAACCAGGAAAAGACAACACTTAACCCATTTACAATATGACAACTTCCAAAATCTGAGATGATATCTAGTCTCATATCACGATATCAATATAATATTGATATATTGCCCAGCCCTAATGTAGATGTAGATCCATATGCAGGTGACTTGATGATTTGTACTGCTTTGCTTTTTTATGCAAAGGGATTGTGTGTGTGTGTGTGTGTGTGTGTGTGTGTGTGTGTGTGTGTGTGTGTGTGTGTGTGTGTGTGTGTGTGTGTGTGTGTGTGTGTGTGTGTGTGTGTGTGTGTGTGTGTGTGTGTGTGTGTGTGTGTGTGTGTGTGTGTGACAGAGGGACTCAAAACGGGATTGTGACCTCCACAGAAAATAGACTGGAAACTAATTGTTGGTTTGTTTTTTTTTCTTTCTTTAGAGAAACAGAATATTGTACCCTTGCTGTCCCGCGCAGATACACAAAACCTATTTGGGTCCTTGGCTATTAGCATTGTATCATTTTTCTGTATATTAACACCGTATATAGTGTTTTAGGGTGTTAACTATTTGATATATTCAATACTACTTGCTCAACATTACGACAGATTTAAAAAAACAAAAACAAATTTGCTGATCTTTTCGCACTCAAGATTGGAACATTGTTGTATCCTGTTATCTAACAGAGAAACCAAGTAAACCAAGAAACCAAGTCTTTAGAAGGCTAGCTGCTTGCTTTGAGTTGAAAATTACTTTTATCTTCTCATGTAAATGTTCCTGCTGAAAAGCAAACAGGTCACAGATCAGAATTCCAGTAGTAATATTCTTCACACAAGCAGTCCATAGAAAGATTTAATTAAAACCGCTTTGTAGTGACCAACTGCAGCTGGAGTGAATGGTTCATTAGTTACAGTGTATGGTCAAAGTAAGGGAAAGCCCTAAATATATTTTTCAGTTTACCTTGAGAATTGTTTGTGCTTTAAAAAGTTTTCTTCTTACATCTCACTCCTATGTTCTGCTTTTTTGTTTGACTGCATGTGAAAAAAACATTTGTACAGTGTTTCATTTATTTTGACCATACCCTGTTTCATCTCCATATATTAGCCGTAGTCCCAGTAAAAGCCTGGTTGTAAGAGAACCGTCCGGCTATGTGAAGCACAGCTTCAATAAGACACGAGTCTGCGATCTATGTCTCTAGTTATGTTCTGAAATGAGGCAACAATTTCTGGAGAAAAGTGTCACCTTCCCTCAAGTATGATGACATAAAATAATACGAGGTGATACAATTATGATATATATATATATTTTTTCAAATGCTTGGAATGGATTCAATCTGTTTAATTTTTTTCCAAATATGAATTCATTTTATTATAACCGCTCAGCTCAGACTGTAAGGTGTGCTAAAGGAACACCATTGTTACCTCCTACTCAGTAAATTACTGGCGTTAATATGTGAGAATCTAAGTTACAGTGAGCAGGAAAGATGGGGCTTTACCAATTGCTTTAGAGAGTAATGTGTGTTTGTTTTTGGTGTTACAGTAACAGCCGCCATCCATTAGATTTTAGAAACCATTAACTGGAAGAATTTATTTTCTGTGTTTAGTGAAATATTGTTGACCACCGTCATCTTGCTTGTTGCTAAGCAGGCAGCGGGCCCTAGATGCTATGTTGACATGTCTCATCTGTGATGCCTAAGCAGCAGGTGTAATAGGTTTGGATTCACACCAGCTGTTTGGGAATCTACCGTTTGTGGGAGCTGGAAACATGGGGCGAGAGAAATCTACATGCCCTTGTACGTGCTATTCTCCAAACCTAAAAGTTTACATTAAACTTTTTGTTCCATTAACTTATATCATTCAAATAAACTTTGTGAACTTTTCTTTTGTACTCAAATTTAAGGGGGCTGCATTTGTTTAATGACAGCAACAGGTACCCCGAGGTAGTCTTTGAAACACTGGCACATGAGTTGGGAGGAAAGTGATTGAGGAAGACCAAATGTAGATATGTCTTAATGTTCAAACAGAATGCCATAAAATTGAACAAACCCGAAAAAAGGAAAGACCAAACTTTATTTTTATAAGTATAAACGCTACTGCGATAAGGTCTTGAAAACATGTATATATGGATTCATATATAAATAATAGTTATAATAGTCAGAATAGTTATTGACATGTACTTAACTGTTGGTTGACCATATGCTTCTAACATGTCCAACAATTTACTACTCTGTCACTGTTTAATATTGAGGCAAGTTTGCATTGTTCCATGATTAGTTGTCTTTGGTTTTGTCTCTCATTCCTTTTTGAAGGAGATTTTTTGTTAGAATGTGTCAAGAGTAAGACTTTTGTTTAAAATCTTGTCATTAATTCCTCATCAGCTGTAATATGTTATTAAGCTCACTTTCTAGAGAATGAGAAGAGTTAGAGAAGCCTTTCAGATGTGACAAGAATGTTAACCAACCACTTAATAAATAAAAAATGGACTGCTTCAAACCTTACAGGGAAGTTTTGTGTGTTTTTTCCCCTCCGATATGGGTCATATACTTCCATCAATCATGTTTGTTTACTGCGAGATGGAGACTGGAGATTTAATTTGCCTTCTCAAGTATTGCATTTGTGGACATCTACATTTTCACTTATTCTTTGAGTTCTAGTTTCCCTTCCCACAGTATTTTACTGTGTTGCAATACATCATTTCTTTTGACATCTCAAAGAGTGATACAAGGATTTATGTTGTTGACATCAATAAGAGACAATGTTTCAGTGCATCTTTACTCGCATAGAGTGAAAATAATTAGCGCAGGATATATTTTGTGTAAATTTTTAGATCAAACTACATAAAACACAGTTGTATTAACTAAATGTGCAATTTGAAAGGATGATGTTATCAGGGTTCTTTTTGCTTTGGCTTTGAGACTACAGATGTACAGTGAGGAAAATAAGTATTTGAACACCCTGCTATTTTGCAAGTTCTCCCACTTAGAAATCATGGAGGGGTCTGAAATTGTCATCTTAGGTGCATGTCCCCTGTGAGAAACATAATCTAAAAAAAAATATCCAGAAATCACAATGTATGATGTTTTAACTATTTATTTGTATGATACAGCTGCAAATAAGTATTTGAACACCTGGGAAAATCAATGTTAATATTTGGTACAGTAGCCTTTGTTTGCAATTCCAGAGGTCAAACGTTTCCTGTAGTTTTTCACCAGGTTTGACACACTGCAGAAGGGATTTTGGCCCACTCCTCCACACAGATCTTCTCTAGATCAGTCAGGTTTCTGGGCTGTCGCTGAGAAACACAGAGTTTGAGCTCCCTCCAAAGATTCTCTATTGGGTTTAGGTCTGGAGACTGGCTAGGCCACGCCAGAACCTTGATATGCTTCTTCCAGAGCCACTCCTTGGTTATCCTGGCTGTGTGCTTCGGGTCATTGTCATGTTGGAAGACCCAGCCTCGACCCATCTTCAATGCTCTAACTGAGGGAAGGAGGTTGTTCCCCAAAATCTCGCAATACATGGCCCCGGTCATCCTCTCCTTAATACAGCGCAGTCACCCTGTCCCATGTGCAGAAAAACACCCCCAAAGCATGATGCTACCACCCCCATGCTTCACAGTAGGGATGGTGTTCTTGGGATGGTACTCATCATTCTTCTTCCTCCAAACACGGTTAGTGGAATTATGACCAAAAAGTTCTATTTTGGTCTCATCTGACCACATGACTTTCTCCCATGACTCCTCTGGATCATCCAAATGGTCATTGGCAAACTTAAGACGGGCCTTGACATGTGCTGGTTTAGGCAGGGGAACATTCTGTATTTAATGCATGATTTCAAACCATGACGTCTTAGTGTATTACCAACAGTAACCTTGGAAACGGTGGTCCCAGCTCTTTTCAGGTCATTGACCAGCTCCTCCCGTGTAGTTCTGGGCTGATTTCTCACCTTTCTTAGGATCATTGAGACCCCACGAGGTGAGACCTTGCATGGAGCCCCAGTCCGAGGGAGATTAACAGTCATGTTTAGCTTCTTCCATTTTCTAATGATTGCTCCAACAGTGAACCTTTTTTCACCAAGCTTCTTGGACATTTCCCCTTAGCCCTTTCCAGCCTTGTGGAGGTGTACAATTGTCTCTAGTGTCTTTGGACAGCTCTTTGGTCTTGGCCATGTTAGTACTTGGATTCTTACTGATTGTATGGGGTGGACAGGTGTCTTTATGCAGCTAACAACCTCAAACAATTGCATCTATTTTAGGATAATAAATGGAGTGGAGGTGGACATTTTAAGGCAGACTAACAGGTCTTTGAGGGTCAGAATTGTAGCTGATAGACAGGTGTTCAAATACCTATTTGCAGTTGTATCATACAAATAAATAGTTAAAAAAAATCATACATTGTGATTTCTGGATTTTTTTTTTAGATTATGTCTCTCACAGTGGACATGCACCTATTTTAGACCCCTCCATGATTTCTAAGTGATAAAACTTGCAAAATAGCAGGGTGTTCAAATACTTATTTTCC
Organism: Etheostoma perlongum; assembly: GCA_026937815.1. Taxonomy (NCBI): domain Eukaryota; kingdom Metazoa; phylum Chordata; class Actinopteri; order Perciformes; family Percidae; genus Etheostoma; species Etheostoma perlongum. The sequence goes on along the minus strand of CM049393.1, from coordinate 17,334,762 downwards.
TCACTGTATAAGAGAAAGCCTAGGTTGCAAACCGGGGATGTGGAAAAAAACTCAATGGTCTACTTACTATCTTTTTTACATACATATTTAAAAGTCATGGAGAGTCTGACAAATAATGGTTGCATCACTGGAAAGTAAAGATTTGGGGCATAAAAATGGCATCAGGATATTGTGGCCTCTGCTGCTTCAATTTTAACCATTCATCATCAGCAGATCATTAAAATCGGTCTCTCTCAAGTTCCCCAGGTTTACAGAAGTGCGATGATAAATAACCAGGGTTTTCTTTCAAGGAATAGGAGGGCGTCATTTTAACGAACAGGGCTACTTCCACAGGAACTTAATATTTTAGAAATGAATTAGCCTTTATTTATCTGGGGACTGTATGTAGACCCAAAATAGTTCATGCTGGAGTTGGCCAAGGGCTAATTTGAATTCACTTCAGATATTATGTAGTTTGGTCTATACTAATGCCTCATATTTTATAAACTGAGTATGTGTCTTGATGTTTGATTTATGCTGTTTAATCTTAATTTGTAATTTAGCACAAACTATAGCTGTCAGATAAATGTTGTGGAGTAAAAATGCAATATTGCCCTCTGAAATATAGGGAATTAGAATTATAAAGTTACATGAAGTGAAAGTACAAGTACCTCTACAGTGCTTGAGTAAATATATTAAGTTACATTCCTCCACTGCCGAGTTACCTGTGAGAAAAAGGAAAACTTTCAAATCCTCTGACGTGCAACATAGCACAATTCCTGTAGTGGCATTTTTCTGTTGCAGTTGCACGACGTTCGCCACGAGATGGCGCCAATGCTCCGCGTGCCTCCACCGCCCGCCGCAGTGGTAAAGCCACACATTGCACGTGTTGCGCACATCTTCCACATTGACACAAGAGAGACCACCCTGGTCTTTTTCGATTGCCTGGTTTCTCAGTACACATAGCTTATCAAATTGTTATTACACAGCCGATGGGATGCGGTTCATTTATTTAATTCCATTCACCACAAAGAGCCACGGCTCTATGGTTTTACAAGGGGGGATCAATGGACGCAGTAAAAATGGATTGAAGTTCAGGCAATTAAGAGTGTGGCGCAACGCCTGTGTGAGCATATTTTGATGACTTATTAATGTGTTCAAATAACCAAAGCCCTCTATTGTGGAAATTATCAATCCGATTGATTAGTAATAAAGTTGAATGAATGTGTGGAGTCTGCTGGACGACAGCAGTGCAATTAGACGATGATTTTGTGCGGGCGGGTAGAGCAGGCTCTGTGTCTGAGATACATATGTTTCATGTAGAGAGGGCTTTTTGCTTCATTTGGCTGTGGAGTCGTGCGCTGTCCTTTTCAGCACCGACGACCAGAGGAGCTGGAGAGGAGTGTTCGCGCGCGTCCGTGGAACAGCACGAGCGGACTTCACGGCAATTTAATGCGCAAAGTGCGGGAAGCTGAGAGAAGACCATGGATACAAAGCTGGTGCGTTTTGCCAACATTATTGATCATGGCTGACAGATTCTGTGAATGATGAATTCCTCTGCTCTGTGCACTCTCTCTCTCTCTCTCTCTCTCTCTCTCTCTCTCTCTCTCTCTCTCTCTCTCTCGCTCTCTCTCAGTGTATCTGAGACTCATTCTTGGGTAGCTATTGACTTCATTACAGGCAGCTTCCCTCAGTTGCCACCTTAAACAAGTACAGGGTTAATAATTACATTTTTACCACTAAAAGCAGCTCTGTTGGTCACGACGGAACACTTTTTAAATCGACTATATGTATTTTTTCTCTTCCTCTTGTGGATGGTCTAATTGTCTTCAAATCCGTTTACTATTGTGGGGCGAAAATCTGGTTTAGGAGGACTGATATTTGGGGGAAAACTGCTGAGCTCCGCAAGGAAGTTGCCTGAGGCGGACAGGGACCCCAAGGAGGAGTGCGCGGAGGAGGCTGGAGACGGAGCTTCTCACCCTTCACTCTCTCGGATCTGTTTAATTTGCTGAGGTATCTCTTATGCTATCAGTTCGCATGTTTTTCCTGCATTCTGGCCAAATGCTGTTCCCTCTTTTTTTTTTTCTGTGGGTGTTTCTCTCTCATCCTGGCATTCCTCTAGTGATGGATTTCGGGCGGTCTGATTTATTTATTTTCTCAATTTGTCTTGCTGCCTATTTTATTGATTTTTACACCTTTTAATTTCACATGGATTCTGTGCAATAATGGTTAGGTGATCAAACGTCTTCCTTGAGGTATGCTTCACTTAGTAACTCAATATTGCGTGGCTATAGAGCACTAAAAAACCTGACACATGAAAAACCTCCATAATTATACCATTGCAATGTTGCTTCTCTTGTTTTTACTGTGGGTGACACTGTCTTAATCAGGGTGCAATCCCTAAACCACCACTGTACAGAAAGCAGCCAATGGGGCTCCATAAAGAGCATAAACTCCTTCACATCATATAGTCTTATATTTCTGAACCTGTGGGCTGTGCTTTATCTCCAGACACATGGTTTAATCATGTCACAGGCATGTGTTTGAAATGATGCATGAGCTATCTCTGTCTCTTAGTGATGTAATCTGGGCTGGGTGGTTATCCATATATAATAAACACATCAGAAAACAATATAGAAAATATTTTCACTTGTAGATAACATTAATGGGAAAATAAGCATGTGTCCGAAACTGATTATCTTTTGGGGGGGGGGGGGGGAGAGATCCACAAAGGTGGAGGGGAAAGGGGGTGTGGGGGGGTGCCCCATGATCTTGCTAAAATCATAACCAAAATCCATCATAATCAAAGTAATTGTTGAACAAAAGACTTGGAGAAACCCCTACTTACAGAGAGGGAGAGAGAGTGAGAGAGAGAAGAGGACACGGCGGCAGGAATGCTCTCACTTTCTGAAAAGAGCAGCACGCACCCCAGAGAGATGAGGAGGCCTGCAGAAGACGATAGAGGCGAGAGGGAGAGGAGGAGATGATGGCAGAGAAGCAGAGGGTAGTAGAAATAAGAAAGAGGGTAAATAAGAAAGGGAGACATAATTGACACTGGGGAGGTGAAGGAGGACAGAGGAAGGGGGAAATGCTAGGAAGCCAGGTGGGGATAGATGCGAGATATAGAGAGAGAGAGCTGGAGTAAAACAGAAAAAAAGACAGGATAAAAGCACAGATAGAGCAAGAAGTGGGCTACACTCACAGCCAGATGTGGGTGTAAAATAAGAAGAGTGATGAGCCAGCTGCAGCCTCTTGGGCTTTAACCCTCACCGTCTTTGAGCCACTAACCTTTACAGCAGAGGAAACCTCCTACTTTGGGTTGTCTGCATCCTCCATTTAGGCTGCCTAAGTCAGAAAATGCAAGCATAGGGGGGTTGCCCTGGTAGCTCACCTGGATGAGCCCACGCCCCTTACTGCAGTAACAAGGGTTGGAGTCCGACCCACAGCCCTGCATGTCATCCACCCTCTCTCTCTCCCACCCTTTCCCATCTTCAGCTATTTTATCAAATAAAGCCCCAAAAGCTAAGATTACAGTAAGTCCTTAGCAGGTGTTCATAGAGTACATAGGTACATAGAGACGAAGATGTCACTACTTTTCACCCTCTTGGAAATGTGATAATTATCTGTGAGTGTAAACGAGACATGGAACTTTTAATAACCTAGTAGTTCTTTCATGAAACACATGTTGCACTGATCTGACTTTTTGGTGCCCCTCTCGAGACGTTTGCATGTAGTTACACCTCGGTGAATGTTTTAAGTCATGAACGGGCTCTCCCTGGATTTAAGATGTCCATTGGGTCAACTTAAGTTAATGTTGGGGCTCCCTGTGTAGGAAGATCCGACTACTGCCCAATATTAAGAGCCGAAACGATGAAAAGCACGGGAGATGATCAAGAGAAGCAGTGTGTGTGAGCTACAGTGGATCCTGTTAGATAATATTTCATTGCATTTGTTTAATGAATGAATTAAATTGTGTGTAGTAGAGCTTGATAACAGGGATCCAAACCCTCAATGGGACCCTTTGTGTGCTTGAGCCAAGCGATGCCAGGGACAAAGTGTTGAATAAACAATATTGCGGCGAGTTCAATACAAGCTATCCTATATAAAACAGGGTTTTTAATGATAGCAGGCTGTGTATGAGTGGCTTTGACCTAATTCCATTTAGAGTGGAGAGTAACTGATACATTAATTGGGACAGAAAAGAGATATAAATGGATTCATTGAGAGAGCTGCTATGATGAGTGCTGAGCCCTAAACCTGCTCACTCTGTGGGTGAAATTAGCTAGGCTTACTAAATATTTCATTTTTGTGAATGATGCAAAGTATGTACAGTAATTTCCTGTTGTTTGTTGTTGTTTTTTAACTTATAGGTGGGATAGTGGGAAAGCTTTTTGGAATAATAGTGTTATTATAATTTACCCTAAATCATCAGAAGGATGTTATTATATATATCTATAATTATATAAATACTGTATACGTGTGTGTGTGTGGACATACATAAACATGAATCAAAATATTATTTGTAAAGATAAATCCTTTCTTTAACATCAATTTAACATCAACAGATGTTACTGTTCAACATTTTAACATTAAAACATGATGTATAAATATATGAATATGTCAACAAGTATTTTTTTTAACACCTTAGTATTAAATGCACCATAAAAAGGGTATCTAAAGGCTCTAGGCTGCCCCCACACGTTTCTGTAGATCCAGTTTAATATACAACTCAATTTGATTCATTATATATAGTAAGGGATCCCTGCTCCGGACTAAAACACTGAAGACCACTGCTCTAAGAGAATACAAGCAATAGAATGAACTACTAATTAATAGGCTGTGGGAATTGTGTGGGGAAAAAAGGCCACCTCAATAGCAAAGCTTGGGTGTATTGAGGTAAGCAGGACGCCTATAAAAAGGATGATGGCCTGAATATGTAGAAACGGTGTACTAAAATAAATGTCGACCAAGCAGCCTTGTATGGCACTGGGCTGAATTTAATGCAATATCTTGTGTAATTCTTCATTCAGATTTAAATTTCTCTGTGCATTGCATCATTACTAAGAGCCAATATTCCTTGCTAGCAATATCATCAATACTCTATTTCCTAATTTTAGATTATTGGAAAAATGTAAGGAAAAAAATAACGAATAACTCTCCTTTAAATACTTATTTAGGGATCGAAAGGTACAAATTGCTTACTCAATCTGAAGAATATCAAATCAGCAATTTTGGATCATGAGAGGCGAATGAGAAAATAAATCCCTCGAGCCTCGGCTAATGAAAACACATTATTACTCTATTGGCTTGTCACAACCAATTTCAGTCCCAACCCAGACCAAGTTATAGCACTTTTTAAGGATATTTACATTAAATCTACCTGTTGTGATTTCCAGCTCTCTCTCTCTCTCTCTCTCTCTCTGTCTGTGTGTGTGTGTGTGTGTGTGTTGTGGGATGTACTGGATGTAATGTGCTCATTTAGCTGCAGCAGAAACAGTAGGTGTTTGAATGATGCAACACACTTGCTCCGGAGGCACTGCTCTTTGTATTTTTTCACTGTATCTGTTTCTCTTACACTGTTTCACATGGTTTCTCTTTCTAGCTCTACTCCCCTTGTCCCCCCTCCTCTTCGCTCTGTTCCTCTCTCTCTCTCTCGCTCTTCTTCACCTCCACTGCAGCAGGTAGTCTGTGCCTTCGTGAGAATAGCCCGAGGCTCTCTCCAAGGTTCTCTGCTGTCATTTTAGCAGCTGTTCCACTCATTGATATGCCAAGAGACGTGTGTGTGTGTAGGTGATTACAAACTGACAGACTTTGGGTTTTCAATTATAAAATGGCAGTGCACATTTTGACAGGTCTGCTAGAAAGACCCGTGTGAGGGTGTGTATTTCTGAGTTGTTTTTTGTATGCCTGACTGCATTTTTGCCTTGCCCGTGAGGCGGTTTACACAAGTTTGTCAGGTGGACTGTTCATCCCTGCAGCAGCTTGATGTTCACATCTCACTGATACTTAGACATCCTCTCTATGTCTCTCGTCAACAGGCTCTACTGAAGATGTGACTTGTGGATTATAGGCTCAACTCCTGAACTACATTTCTACTACATCCCTGCCACGTTTCTACGCAACCAATCTCTTTATCACTGTCTATTCTGGAATATGATTTGCTGATGGGGCTTGGCTAGCTCCACCCCTGGGGTCGTTTACCCCTCCCATTTTGACCAATAGGAAGGCCCTCCTTTTGATTATTTCCAAAAATAATAAGTTTTGGAATAGCCATCCAAAAGCCCCGTTTAATATCACCTTGGCTCTTGTTTGGTAATCAATCGTTGATCATGGAACCCCAGTGGAACCCCACTTCCTACCCGCCGTCTCCCTGTGTCGTCTTCCTGCTCATGGCTACTTCCTACACTTGGCTCCTTCCTGTCACCTCAACTCAGCGAATCCCAATAGACCCTCAGGCAGCGCCTGAGTACGCCCACTCCATCCGATTGGATGGGGACATCATCCTCGGCGGATTATTTCCTGTGCACTCTCGGGGGGGACCGTGGCACACCCTGCGGGGAGCTGAAAAAGGAAAAGGGCATTCATCGTTTGGAGGCAATGATGTTCGCCATAGACCTGATCAACAAGGACCCCGAGCTGCTGCCCAACATCACGCTGGGGGCCCGGATCTTGGATACCTGCTCCAGGGACACGTACGCTCTGGAGCAGTCCTTGACTTTTGTGCAGGCCTTGATAGAGAGGGACGGCTCCGACGTTCGCTGCGCTAATGGAGACCCCCCAATCTTCACCAAGCCGGATAAAATCGTAGGGGTGATAGGAGCCGCGGCAAGCTCAGTGTCCATCATGGTGGCCAACATCTTACGCCTGTTTAAGGTAAGATTTAACTGCTAAAGCTCTTCTTTTCTTTTCTTTTCTCTTTTTTCCCCTTTTTTGTGTGTGTGTGTTTTTCTGTGCCGTTTGCACCCTTACCTTCACTCATCATTGCTGGTGAGATAAAGTTCAATGATGACAACCAATTAAAATTAAGTCAGTCTTCCTGGAGTTTTCAACAGCGGCAGCAGTGCCTCCTCTTCCTGTACCGATTGGAATGGTGTATTTTATTTTAGCCTGTGCATTTTCTGCTAAAGTGTGATTTTATCTCTTGTGTTCAGATTTGTGTGTGTGTGTGTGCGTGTGTACAGTATGTTTGAGAGAAGAGATGTGTCAAGATGTGTCAAGTGATGCTTGAAAGAAAGGGATTTGTGTGTGTGTGTGCGCTGGGCAGATCAGATCATCCCTGGCTTGTGGTTGCGCCAAATAAAAATGGCATCCAAACACGGGTATCAATTACTGCTGAAATCTGTCAACAGCCACTTCATTCACTGCAGCGTACAATTGTGTGTGTGTGTGTGTGTTATCCAATAGGACATCTCTTTGTGTTAATGTGTTTTTGAGTACATGTGTGGGCCTAATTGAGAATCCTCCTTACCAGTGCTCATGTGTATGCATGTGACTGTGACTGCTCTTGTTTGTATCCTTGCAGAAGCTCTTAAAGCTTTGACAGAGAATACTTTTACCTCTCCAGGTGTGTGTTTGTATGAGTGTGTGTGTGTGTGTGTGTGTGTGTGTTGTCCTCATCATTAGCTGAACAGGGCTGATGGATAGCCGTATGATTATGAAATATGAGTCCAGTAATGACGCCCATGGCATTTCACATCCACATCTATCCCACGCAGTTTCACAGCAAGTGCGTGCGTGTGTGTGTGTGTGTGTTTGTTTGTGGTCACACATTTTGTGCCTCCCTTCCTTTGGAAATCCATACAGCGTATGTGTGTGGGAGAGCATACGGGATTGTATATGTGTGTGGAACGTACTTGTTAACAACCAGCTCGTGCTTTGAATCCAGATTTGCATATTAAACAACAACAACAACTAAACATGATTTATGCCAGGATCTGTCACAGCAACAGCACTTGAACAGAGCTTTTTGGCTCCGCACTGCCTCGTTCTCATTTGCCTAATACGATTTAGTGCGTTGTGTGTGTCTGCGTACACGTGTGAATTGTATGTCAGTGTGGGAGTGAATCTTGTGTGTGTCCACAGATATATTACAGTATGTTTGGTTAAGTGTGCCAGCAGTTGTGTGTGTGTGTGTGTGTGTGTGTGTGTGTGTGTGTGTGTGTGTGTGTGTGTGTGTGTGTGTGTGTGTGTGTGTGTGTGTGTGTGTGTGTGTGTGAGTGAGATGAGGCCCGTGGCAGTGGCATTATATGACACAAGACTGCATCTTCCACTGCATGGTTTGACATGAATAATGCAGCATGTGTCACAGTCTGAAAATAGTTAGAGGACCCACACATGCGCGCACACACACAAACATGCAATAAACATATGCCTTTTTTAACTGGGCTAATCTGACAGGGCCAGTCAAAGCTAGTCGCCCACTCAACACAAGTGGCATAGAAAGCTAACAGCACTGAGAGAGATTGTGTGTGTGTGTGTGCATGCATGTGTCTAGCAGCAAACAATAAAGGTTAAAACTAAATTTTACAACAAAATTCTCAGCAAAACAGCCGCTTTATATTTCTTTTCCCCTGCACTCCGTCGCCAGGGGAACCGCATGCTGACAGAGAAATCAAGTTGAACTAAAGTTGTTGGTGTTTCTTTTGTTACTGGTTCCTCTTTTGAAGATATTTGTAACCATGTGTGCTTTGTGGGATTATGAAGTGGAGAGAGGGGATGACATAAGATATAATAAAATGAAACTTTGTTAATCCTTGTAGGGAAGCCGGGCCGGCATAGCAGCATATTTCAGAGGAAATTCCAAAGGAATTTAGTATATTAAAAGAACAGAGCTAATGGGGGTCATCTAAACACACTAAGCTGGCCATTTTAACACTATATTAAAAGGAAAGATCACAGCGTTAAAGAATAGTTGTGGTTTGGGTTTGTATAAAATCTTTCTGATCATCTGACTGTTGGAGTTTCTTGCCCTGTGGTTCTTTTTTTCAGTGATCTTGCCGCATTCACAGATCTAAGCATCCAATATGATGAGTACAATCGTATTAATACGGATAGGAATGATGACTAAAACTCCAAAAATAAGAGCTGTAATAAACTGTAAGTACCCTTTAAATCAGAAGATGTGGCAACCCTCCCCAGGGCGGCTGCAAACAGCTTCAGTGGAGGCTCAGTGAATGGAAGTGAAAAAATATGACATTAATTATTAAAAAAACAGAACACCACATAAAACAGCCAAAAGTGTGTGTGATTAAAGGTTGGTTAAAGAGATAAACTACTTTTTGATAAAATCTTTTTTACTGTTTTTACCATTTTCCCAGAGTCAGAAACCAATAAATGCCTTAGGACAATATTAGGCTAAATTAGGCCATCTTGGCTTAATTCTTGAGTGCCTATGGGATCAAATAGCATAGTCATGATTCCATACTGTAGGATACCATTAAGTCATACATAGATAGGTGCTGCTCTGGGGTTTTACAAATTGCAAGTTTAATATGGAGGGCACATACCTGGAACATCCTCTCTTTCACTAATCTGCCTCTTGTGTGCAGTTTGCTGCCCTTACTCTGCTTCTCTCAACAAGACACTCACGCAGTGTAATATATATTTTTTTTACTTTACTCTCATTATTTTTCTCTGAAACAACTCATACTGTGTCTGTGCATGGTTGGTAATTACAGCAGCATTATGGATCGGTTAACCCCGAGTTTTGGTCCCTCTTGAGGCAAGCCTTGGCTATAGCTAAAGATTTTAAGCTGCTAATGTTTGCGCTGGAAAACCTGATAAAACATATAACACCAAAACTATAGCTTAACTCTATATTTAACTCTATACTAATATATTAATTAACATACCATAACAAATTTCTTTAAAAGAGCGAGGAGGCGATAGCTGCCTTCACATCATTAGCTATATCTGTCTATATGTGTTTCCTCTGTTGCCAGGAAGTCCTCACTATCTTACAATAAAGTGAAGGGTTCCTCCCATGCTGTGTGTTGGAAGGTGCAAATGAGATCCAATTCTTTTTTTTTAAAGATTATTTTTTGGGGCTTTTCGCTTTATTAAAGTGACAGCGGATAGACACGGAAGGGGCATGACACACAGCAAAGCACCACAGGTCGGATTCAAACCCGGGCCGCTGCAGGACTCAGCCAACATGGGGCAAACGCTCTTACTGGGTGAGCTAGAGGCTGCCTCCTCAGTTAATAAATTGATAAGTGGTGGCTGTCCCCTGGTGAGAGCAAATGGGCTGATTTTGCCTCAGGGAATTTAGGAAACACTGCTATTACACACACAACACACACACTGAAATCTCTACCCTCCACTCAATCAGCTTCAGATCCACTTTATTCCGTTTGACGCTTTCATACACACATGCACGTACGCATGCACACAAGCACACAAACACACACACACGCACACACATGCACATACACACACAACACACAACTTATTCTCTGTCTCTGCTGGTGTTTTTTATGAAGTTGTGTGCTCCAAGGCCGAGGTCAGAAGCAGAAGTCTTTCCCACGCTCTCCCATACTGCCTCGCATACGTCCTGCTGTGCATGAGCTGGTGTGTGAGAAGAGTTACAAATCAACTCAAGGTTTGCATCTTGGTAAAGTATGACCACATATGCGTATGTGTGTATCCATATGTGAACCATTGTATGAGGAAAAATAGCTGCAGACAAGCCCTCCAATTACTTCCATAATTCAGCCGCAGCCTCCTTTTTTCTCCAGGGGAATTAACTGCAGCATTGTGTGATATTGCTGATATATTCATCTGCCCGTGTATTACCACCCACAATGATTGCTTTCCTGAGTACTGCTCTCTCTGTTGTTTGAAGGGGATTTCTGTGCCATACATCGTGTGATATGAACATCCCCTGCTCCCAGGAGGCACTTGTGACACAAAGAGAATGAGTATACAGTACATATACAAAACTTCCATGCACATGCAACTGAAAGCACACACTTTCTGATATAAAGCAAATTAGCGAGAGCAAATGTTTGCTCAACCCCTTGGAATGCACAGAAGTGCTTTTGTGCACTTAAAAGCCATACTAGAACAATCTCCTTTTCAGGCATAACGACATCCTCTGAATTACAAATCAATTTGGCATTCACCTTCACAAGGATGACAACAGCTGCATTAAAATGTAATTAACAGAAAAGGCGGTTAGTTTGTTCACATGCCAATTCACCACAGAGTTATTGTTATTAGATATTATTTTTATTCTCAACGTCAGGCAGAGTTTGGTGTTAATGACGGGAAAGAGGGGAAAGAGTGTGACAGAGACATTGCGAGGAAGAAGCAGAAAGGCAGAGCAAAAGAGAAAGAATTTAATGAGGGACAGACAAGCAGAAATATAGACCATAGGACAAGGACGTGGAAGAAAAAAAAGACAGAAGGATAAAGACACAAGAGAAAGATAAAAGCCAATAAAAGAAAGCAAGCAGGAGAGACTGTGGCATCCTCTAGAGTGTGATGATGTGGCGTTGTGGTGTTTCTTTCATGGAGGCATTATGCATTAAGAGGGTGATGATAATGAAGCCACAGAGCACACTGAACAGCAAGCAGAACACCTCATTAGGATAAGAGTGGGTATTTGTGTCAACTTGTGCTTGTGAACATTCCTAAAGCGAGAAAATATTATAGTCTCTACAGACAGGCAAGACACGATCATTCAACCTCTACTAACAAAGGCAGCCTTAATTAGCAAATGGTTAATGAAGGGAGACTTAATTGTCCTTCTGAAATTATTTATTACTTTCATTTGTTAAGTGTTGCCTGGAGATGATTCATTTACAAGATCCATATATTGAATATGTGAACACAGACTAAATTGGATTTATAGCAGCTGAATGGTGCAAATCCTTTGAGCTGGGTTTGAAAAAAACTGGGTTTTCAGGTATAAACATGCACACACATGTACAACTCATATAACCTAACATAGCCTATATTCTTAGACTCTTGATTCAGATAAGGAAAACTCCCCCTTAAAAATGTGAAGCATGGAAAAAACCTTAAAGCGCCCATATTATGCTCATTTTTAGGTTCATAATTGTATTTTGAGGTTGTACCAGAATAATATAATTTACATTGTTTCATTTTAAAAAACATCACATTTTTTTGTATTGCACATTGATGCAGATCCTGTTTTCACTCTGTTTTATCTGAGACATCTTTAACTATCTTTGTTGGGAGTTGCGCAGTAGCTAGGTAAGATCACAGCTAGATAACTCTTTCTCCAACTTTGGTCAGTGCACGAGAGGATTAGCTGGAAGACTTCTACGAGGGAGCACTTGTGGAATACCTGCAGAACAGGGACATGTAAGTAGTTCTTTTGTACATTATACTACAAATTTAGGTTATACTAGATTATACAGAATTAGTGTATGTTAGCTAGCATGCTAGTGCTATCATGTGCTGCGGTTAGCCACAGAAAGCCAAGCAGCTCACCTGGAGACTGAAGGCAGAGGACATTCAGAAACCCGTATCTCACTCAAAACAGCATGGATGTTTTTTTTTCTCAAGTTTGTATGTCTGTGGAAGAGACACAAAAATACACAAATAATTCCTGAAAAAGTGTTTTTTTTTTCTAATATGGGCACTTTAAGGGATGCCTTGTTCCATGCAGACAGACATAACATAAATGCCATATACATTAAAATGGCATCCAGCAATATAAAGTTAATTTACAAGTAAAAACAAATGTAATGCAAACATACTGTATATAAAGAATATGACAGTAAACAAATACACAGATACAGTATAAGTGTGGTAGACAATATAAGGGACTACATACTCTATGTTTACTGGTTACTTTTATTCCTTTTTTATATAGATATAAATATCTATATAAGATATATAGTTTGTTATTAACTTTGAGCACTCTGGCACATATTCAGCCTTTAATTTGAGTTTTTATCACCTCTTTTTGTATTTATTCCCAATTTCCTCTAGTGTTTTCAGAGAAAGAGAAGCTTTTTTACTGTAAACCATGGCGATCAATGTCCTTTTGCAGCACGAACTGTTTGGGTGCATGGCGGACCAGATCGCGCTCACACACAATCACAACATTTAGACATGTGTACGTACGCACACATAAAGGAATGAAATAGGAATGTAATTTAAAGTTTAATCAAGTTCTCTGATGAAAACCAAGAGGTAATTAGAAATGTGTTTCATGAATTTGTTGACTGTGTATGTGTTAATGTATGGATTTATTTGTGCCCACTTGACCATGAATGTGTGTGTGTATGTGTGTGTTTGTGGGAGAGAGGGTTTCCTGAAAGGCATTAATGAATATGTGTGTGTTTGTGTGGGACGGAGATGGAAAGATTAAAAGAGATAGAGAGGTGAGTATTATCTGCATGTGTGTGTATGGAGAAGATCATCGTATAGAGTGCGTTAAAATGGAATGAGACTCTATCTCTCCTCTTCCTTTAATCAGGTTTGTGGCTGAATTGATGTGCCGATCACAGATAAGTGAAGCCATTACACACAAGCAATGGTTTCACATATCACAGCTGGACAATGGAGACCATTTTGACTTGTCATAGCAGAAAAAAGCATGTACCTAATAACATTAACGGCATTTGTGTACTTTACAGACCTTTCTCAAAGTGGACATTTTAACTTGTTAAGCAGAGGTCTAACTGATAATATAAAAATTACTAAATTCAATGGCACACCTAAATACAACGGAGCCAACATTAATATTATTAATTACACCTGCGATTTTCTTGTTAAGACAAGTCAAAACATTCCGCTTATTCATTTTTGTCAGGAATCATTTTCTCTACTTTGATTCGTTCTAACTACTAAGGAGAAGTTGGCAGCTTTGTTGCAGTGCCGGGGGCTCATCTCCAGTCAGGAGTATTGCTAATACAAAAATATGCAGTGAAGATTCATGGAGAGAAGCATCATGTATTCTGGGAGTGCAAGGAAACTTGTGTTAACATGGGGATAATTTGTAAACTCCATAAAACTCTGATGCGATGTGGGGTTGTATAAGATGCCAAAGCTAACCACGCCAATAGGTATGTTTATACGGTAGTTTAGGTGTGAATCTCTGCCAGCGAGCCTGCATGCACAAAGCCAGGACCTTTCATGTAAGCACACTTACATGAAATGCAGACATTATTAGTGCATTATTAGTTACACCTCTATTTCACAACATGTACATTGTGAGGGAGAGCATTTGGCTACAGCAAGACCAGACCAAAAGAAGATACCTATTGACTGAAAGAAATAATACGTTTTCATATTTATTAACATTTTATTCTGTGTGTTGCCTGTGTATCATAGTGGGCCAAATCCTCATGCAAACAGTGTGCCTAGTTATATGAAAGGTCCTCCTGGTTCAAACACTTGAAATTTGTTTACACAGATGAAACTCAACTTGGTATTTTAACATGAATTTATATTGTAAGTTTGGTTCCCTGATGAAATGTTTTCAACATGCATGAGTTCACCACTTGCATTGGAAGACAGTGTCGCTGCATTGGAATGATGCAGCTGTAATATATTCCCTCATTTGAAATAAATGAACTTGACAATGAGAGAAAATGAGAGTGACAAAGTGACAGTCGCAAAGGGAAACCTTGTTTTTGGAGAAGAGGAATTCCATTTGAAAATTCAATATTTACATTTTTATGAACTTAAGTTGCTTAGCAAATGGGGTGTGGTAGTCCCTCAGTCAGTAGGGAGTTGGGTTGCGAACCGGAGGGTCGCTGTGTCAAGTCCCCATACGGACCAATGCATGGTGGTGGACTGATAGCTAGAGAGGTGCAAGTTTACCTCTTGGGCACTGCCAAGGCACGGAAACCCCAACTGCTCGGGGCGCCTTTCCATGGCTGACTCATGACTCCATTACTCTGACATCTCTCCATTAGTGCATGTACAGGTTCTGAGCATGTGGGTGTAATTCAGGCCCCCGTGTAATGTGTGTTACATCAACAGAGTATTAATAAAGTATACATTATTATAAATGGTTGCTGAAATATACATAAAGCTCATTGCAAACTATTTGTAAGTAATAGATGAGTGTAAATTATGTAAGAGAAGTGAACTGCCATTGTAATAAAATATTTTCATCTTTTTTTTTCTTTTCATTAGTTTATTACTTTGTTGTCTTGGCCGTGTATTTGCCAGTATTCAATGAGTGTAATAAGTGAGTGAAGCAGTGCCCCCCTGGTTTGGCTAGTAAAGGTCAGACAGGTTGTGTGGTCAAAGATGATATTGCACCTTTACAGGTGAGAAGGGAAGGGCAGCCAGGTGAAGATAATCAAAAAAATAAAAACGGTTTGATGCGCACACTGTATGTCGTAGCGCAACTGCGGACTTACAAGTATGTAGTAAAGAAACTCTAAAGAGAATAGAGTTTGTGTTGCTATGGCCTCAACAAACAGAAAGTTAATAGCATAATTCAGTTAAATATAACAGAGAATGAAAGTCAGGCAGTTTTCCAGTGTTGCTAGCATAATGAAATTGGCTAACGTCAACCTCCAACTGGCGAGGCTAGCTAGCAGTGCTATAGGTCTGGCAACGAGCAAACAAAGTGACTATCGTATAACTGCAACAAATACCACAGGTATTGTATTGCTGGATGTTAGATATAAACCACTTAATCTCCATAAAATAAAAAAGAATGGACTTCAACGTCAAATAACTTCAGTCAAAATACAACCTGTCTGTCTCTAAGTTGACGCTATCTGTCACTTGCTAGCTGGTTTCTTTCCTGCTGGTTATTTACATGTCATTCTGTGGCTGGTTGTGTGTATTTAATTCCTTGTTGTGTAGCTAGTTGCTGATATAACTGTTAATGGAGTTTACATTATGTAACGTTACTGTGCAACGTGTGTCTGGTTACACACTGGAGCTGCTGTGTTTAACTTAAGTTAGCTAACGCTAGCACACAGTCACAGGGCATTCAACAATGTTGAATTTCTAAAATTTTGCACTTGTACAGTAGGTGTGATGTGGGATATGTGAAGGTCTGCTAGTTGATTGTGAGAGTTGGTTTAAGCTATGCTGTTATGGTTTATTGGCTTACTTACCGAATACTGTACAATATGATGTAGATGAGAGTGTAAGTCATGTATTTTTATACATGCATTGATACTTTTAGATAACATAACTTAAATCTGGGAATGCACTGTCTGTGTCAGAGTAACATTATTTTGGATGCAACTCTTTTGATAGCTAAATGTTTAATTAACCAAACATGCCAATTTGTGCTGTTTCTCTCTATTTTATATAGTAATTGTTGTTTTGTATACAGTTATTGTTTACTAAATATCTTTGTGTTTTGTCCTGTTTGTTGGACAAAACATAATATTTGAAGATGTGACCTTGGGCTCTCAGACTCTGATTTCTCACTATTTTTTGACATTTCATAGAGGCTATACTAAATGATTAATCCATTTATCTATACATAGGCTACATTTTACAAATGATCTTACGATGCAGCTTTGTATAAGTAATACTGTGGCCTGTATATTTTTGTATGCTAAGAAAGTGCGTAAGAAGTGTGTAATCTTTGGCATGTGCTTTGTGTGTGTTTACATGTAAACATAAATCTGCAGTCTAAGTGTCATCCTAAAGTTTACTAATTGTACATAATGTGGTTTGTTGTGACCCACCACAATGGAGCAGTGCTTAAAGAATTCTAATTAGTAAACCTTGTCAGTGGCCCCTGTGGTTTAGTGGTGAGCTGATTAGAACTGTTCATATCTGACAGGTGTGTGTGAAGATCTCTTTAGGTGTGTGTTCTTGTAATTTTATCTTAATTGTTTTCATTACATTTGGGCAGTGGAGAATGACAGCAGTGTTAGATTGGTCTCACATCAAAAACTCGTGATCACGCCATGTATGCATGTGTAATGAGTGAGGGGAGTGTGTCACATTTCGTCATTGAGGGTGCTACATCTTACAGAACTAGTTGGGTTGTCTTTCAGTCTTGTTAGATAACCTCAACCAACACATACTGAACACATGGGATTATTCTCCTATACAGGTGTGAAATTTGATGGCGGGCTGAAAATTGCTAGGGAAGGTGTTTTAAATGGAAAAGACCAAGTGTATTGACTTGCTGTTATGTCTGCTAGATGTCCTTGACTGTTTTTGAAAAAGACCAAATGCTGTTACAGCATTTGTTATTTTTGGAATACCAAGAACCCAATCTGTGCTGGACAGCTGCTTCATGATCTGTTTTTTGTTATCACAAATGTTTGATTGGTTGCTTACTCTAATCAATCTGCATGGTTGCTAAATGATCTTATTACTGGTGTTTGCTATCATAAGTGACAGAATGAACACTTGGGTGATAAGTTCAGCACTCCGCTGCGGAGCCACGTGGGTGGAGACAATGTTGATTTGCATTTCCAGCATTGTGACTGTAGAATAATCTGGGAAGTTTAAACAAGAAGTTTGAACATAGTTCAAATATTTAAAAAATATATGCAGTAGTTTTAATAAATGTGAGTGACAGTAGAACAAGTGAGAGAAAATGAGACAGGGAAACTCACAGGGGTGGCTTCAAGAAGGGAAGGCAGTCGTTCCAGAATGAAATGCGGCGTGCTAACTGGCTGCTAGTACAGTATAGTAGAGCTGCAGCTGGAAAATATAATCACGATCATTTTGCTCAATCTTCAAAAATCACGATTATTTAACACAATTACTCATTGGCTTTTGGGAAGATGTTGCAATTATTGAATACAAAAAAAATGAAACCGTTAAACTCATCAACAGTGAAAACACCTACGCAGAACTTTGACTTTTCCTGTTTGAACATTTCAAACTTTTTTTTCTCCGTTAACACAAGACAAAATAAGAGTTAACTTGCAAAACATAATGTACCAAATATTAGTTGTTCTCGATTACTCTGTTTTTGTGATCGTTGGAGTTGAAAATGTAATTGTGATTCAAATTTGATTAGTTGCACTAGGAATGGGCCTTCAATTAAATTTTCTTAGTTGATCGTCGGGAGAATTACTAATATTCTGCACCAGTCTACTGATTTTTGTTGAGAAAGATAAGCATGTCGACATGATCTGGGGTCAGACGCGACCGCAACCTGGTTACCGTCAGTCCAGCCGCCGAAAACACCTCCTCTGAGGGGACTGCTGTTGCTGAGATACGGACAGGTACCTCTGCGCTAACTTGGCCGTGTCAACAACGCAGCCTCGTCTCCCCCAGGCTGTGGGATAGCCGCCCTACCGGTCTCCACCGCCGCTCCACTGTGCTAACGCCGACTTGATGCTAGGTTGAGACTGAGCGCAGGATGCACCGCCACCGACATTAACCAGGGTTGATGCACTTTAAGTGGTACATCATTTGAGGCGATGCCGTGTTATATACAGCATCGCAGTGTTTGCAGTGAACTAAGTTGTTTTTAAATCAAACTGGTCCCACGCCACACTTCGCCGCGATCTCTTCTTGATTACTTTTTAGATCAAAACGGAAACTTGCAGGTAAGTGAGTATGGCGTCAGATATTGCCCCCGGGGTGGTAAAATGTTTAATTGCTGCAACACAGTGAAATTCCTTTCATTGTTTCAAGACTCACACTACGCAACGGTCTATGTATGCAACGCAACCTGCATTAGCTAGTTTAATCGATAACAAATTATCGTAATCAATGAAATTCTTAATGATCAATTATTGATCGTTGATTAATTATGCCCATCCCTAAATTGAATAGCCCTCAGTACAGTATAGAGCTACAACTAATGGGATTCTATATATCATGTATGTTCGATGGGAAGCAATGCTTGTCAGCTAAGAAGGTTGTTGATGTTTGGCAATGAAAGAAGCAGATATGAAACAAGTTGTGGAGAGAAAATGTTTTTTGTGTTTTTTTATTTTCTGCTCTTCCCCTTTTAATTATTCAGATTCACCCCTTAATCTGTTTTCATGCTTCTGTTGTATCATCTTGTATTATCTTGTTTCCTCTCATCCATTTTCTATCTTTTTCACTTTCATTTTTTGCTTCCCATATAAGGGGAGGATAAGGCCAGTGAAAAGTGATACACAGAAAGAAGCAGGGCAGTAAAGGTGATGGATAAGGAGATGGAAGGCAGTAAAACGGTAATCGTCGGAGGAAAAGAGTTCAGTAAAAGAGCAGCGGCAGACTCCAGGGAAGAAGACGGGTTGTGCGAGGTGTTTTTACATCTTGCAGCGATGTTACATTAGATCAGAGAGAACAGGTGGGAGGATGAAGGAAAAAAGAGGTTAAGTGTTTAGCGTTTCCACATCCCTGCTTTCCTGCTCTTGTCATGTCTCAATCTATCTTTTCTGCTGCTGCTTTCCTGTCTGCTCTTGATCTCCTGCAGCCTTTTCTGACCATGCTAATAGCAGCAGCGTATTATTTATGAAAGCAAGGCAAGAACAAACATGGAAAGAACATTAGCAGAAAGCCAGGGTCCTTGTGCAAAAAGAAAAATCTTTTGAAGGGGCATTGTGTGTGCTCGTGTGTTTTAAAACCAATGTTTTTCTTTGGCGATTTATATAGAACATGACATATGCTGGATGTGACACTCTTTTGCTTTCTCATTCTCTCGCTACTTCATCACCTCTTCCCCTCCCTTGTCCCTTTCTTTTACATCCCCCGCTCCCTCTTTTCTCTCCAAACTTAATACTCCTCTCAGTCCTCAACCCTCTCTCTCTTTATTTACTTTTTCAACCTTTTCATCTCCTTCTCTCTATGTAGTGGTGGTAATGCAGCGCTGGAGGGGAAGAAAAAGGGGGAAAAGAGAGTGAAACATAAAGGCAGACAGAGATATCCAAAGTGAAAGACAGGTGTGGCATAGGCTTTAGACTGTTGAGCATCATGGACTCTTTGCTTTGCCACGCACGCACGCACGCACGCACGCACGCACGCACGCACGCACGCACACACTTAGGCCTATAATGAAGCATTTCTATCTCTTGTATTGTTTTTCGGCTGTTTAAATGGAAGTGATCAATATAATTGATTTACTGATTGACAAAGAATGAAATGGGAAATGGGAGCTCTTTTACTGCGTAATGGTTTGAGTTCTTTATGGTGGTGTGGTATTTCCGTGTGGGATTGGTTTACTGTGAGTTGGTAGTATTAGCATGTGTGTTTGTCAGAGGGAGGGAGGGAGGGAGGGAGGGAGGGAGGGAGGAAGACAGGGAAAGAGTGCATTGTTTGCAGGGTTTTGCCAATTACTCCCCTTTCCTGGAGGTCAAGGAGGAAAGAAATGGAAAACATTTGGTTCCTTTAATCTTTTTAATCTGCATTCATTGCCTTCCAGGAATAGTCTCTCTCTCCCGAAATGTTCTCATTTTCTCTCTCCATCACTATACCTCTCTCCTGCTTCCAATTTCCCTAAAGCTGTGTTCAGACGGACGTTAGCACTGTGTGGAAAAAAAATAAAAAGGGCTCCCCCATTTATTTCTTTGCCTAACGCAATGACTTTGCAAATGCAGGGTTGCTCAGTAAAACTGCTGAACCTGACATAACTTTTGCCACAAGGCAATGCATTAATATAATAATAATAACAATAATATATTTTTTAATAAAACACCTTTTACAGACAAAGTCACAAAATGCTTCACAAGAGATTAAAAAAGAAAGAAACGACCCAATAACAGTGAAATCAACAAACAAAACAAGAAATAAAATAATGGAAATCAAAATGTATTTTCTTTAGGAGTGTACGTTTCTGTCTTATCGTATTATAAATCAAATGGTGTGTTTTGGGACCTGATAAGACTCAAATTCACACCGTATTGTTATAACCGGATACAATTTTAATATAATCAATGATGTTATGGTTTCAATCTGGATACTAAATATTGAAAGCAGTATTGAGTCTGTATACCGTCTGTGAGAGCAGTGCAGCAGCACAAGCGAGAATAAGGGCTCCTCCATCCCCAAACTATTCGCCAACCAATGCAGTCAAATCTGAACAAAGATGAATACTGACCCGCGATGTCGAGGCCGGATGGAAATTGCATCAAAACAAGAACCACATGCTTGAATTTGTTTGTCCTACGGGCCTTAAAGTAAATGATGAAGATGAAGCAAATATTCACACAATTAAAAGTGATATGACCAAACCTTTACTTTCTTTTATTCATCTTGTGCCTATTGGCACTATTCGCTCATTTGCTCCAGCTCTTTCATCCCAGCGACTATGCACCCTCCTTTTCTTCCCTCCTTCTTTCTCTGTTCTCCCTCTGTCGGCCCTCGCTGCCCTAGCCGGTCGCGCTCCTCCTCCAAGGTAAGGCAGTACTAAACGGCCTCGGCGCAGAGCCCCCATGTATTTTTAATGGCCACGCTGGAATCTCAGCTTGAATTATGCATAGAGGATGAGTGAGAGAAAAGAGAGAGAGGGAAAGGAGTAAAAGAGGACACAGTGAGGAGAGAAAAAAGGTTTGAAACAGAACAAAAAGATGAGTGGTAAAAGAGATTGGAAATCATTGAAGACAAAATAGCATGTCGGGAGAGTAAAAAAGATGTAATGAGAGAGAGAGAGAGAGAGAGAGAGAGAGAGAGAGATGTGTATTTTAGATGTAGATAGTCTCAGCGCTGACAAGAGAAGAGAGTGCAACCTCTCACCTCCCTCCATCACGCCCTCATTTAATCTCTCCACCACTGGATCTAACTTCCCCTCCCAATTCCTGCATTCTTTCCTTCTTCTCTCTCTTTTTCTCTAGGGCTCCCTTTCTTCTCTGTCTCGCTATTTCATCACCTCTTCCCCTCTCTGTGTCTCTATCTCTCTTTTACATCCCCTACTCCCTCTTTTCTCCCCAAACAACACACCGCTCAGTCCTCAACCCTCTCTCTTCATTTTCTTTTTCAACCTTTTCATCTCCCTCTCTCCCTATGTAGCGGTGGTAATGGATCGCTGGAGGGGAAGAAAAAGGGGGAAAAGGGAGTGAAACATAAAGGCAGACAGAGATAGACAAAGTGAAGGACAGGTATGGCTTAGACTTTAGACTATTGAGCATCATGGACTCTTTCTTTTGACACACACACACACACACACACACACAAACACACACAAACACACACGTCTTGGTAATGGACATTGGAGGGTAGCCGATAAGCTCACCATGAGATAATGGAGCAGATATGTGACTCCTTTATTACTTTCTCTCCCTCCTCTTATTACAGGCAGCTGAAAATGAGCTGGAACTTATGTATTAGACCATATATGTGTATGTATGTATGTGTGTGTAAATGTATAGATAGATATATATGTGTATATACAGTATGTATACACTCACCAGCCACTTTATTAGGTACACCTGTCCAACTGCTCGTTAACACTTAATTTCTAAGCAGCCAATCACATGGCGGCAACTCAGTGCATTTAGGCATGTAGACATGGTCAAGACAATCTCCTGAGGTTCAAACCGAGCATCAGTATGGGGAAGAAAGGTGATTTGAGTGACTTTGAACGTGGCATGATTGTTGGTGCCAGAAGGGCTGGTCTGAGTATTTCAGAAACTGCTAATCTACTGGGATTTTCACGCACAACCATCTCTAGGGTTTACAGAGAATGGTCCGAAAAAGAAAAAACATCCAGTGAGCGGCAGTTCTGTGGGCGGAAATGCCTTGTTGATGCCAGAGGTCAGAGGAGAATGGCCAGACTGGTTCGAGCTGATAGAAGGGCAACAGTGACTCAAATTACCACCCGTTACAACCAAGGTGGGCAGAAGAGCATCTCTGAACGCACAGTACGTCAAACTTTGAGGCTGATGGGCTACAGCAGCAGAAGACCACACCGGGTGCCACTCCTTTCAGCTAAGAACAGGAAACTGAGGCTAAAATTTGCACAAGCTCATCGAAATTGGACAATAGAAGATTGGAAAAACGTTGCCTGGTCTGATGAGTCTCGATTTCTGCTGCGACGTTCGGATGGTAGGGTAAGAATTTGGCGTCTACAACATGAAAGCATGGATCCATCCTGCCTTGTATCAACGGTTCAGGCTGGTGGTGGTGGTGTCATGGTGTGGGGAATATTTTCTTGGCACTCTTTGGGCCCCTTGGTACCAATTGACCATCGTTGCAACGCCACAGCCTACCTGAGTATTGTTGCTAACCATGTCCATCCCTTTATGACCACAATGTACCCAACTTCTGATGGCTACTTTCAGCAGGATAATGCGCCATGTCATAAAGCTGGAATCATCTCAGACTGGTTTCTTGAACATGACAATGAGTTCGCTGTACTCAAATGGCCTCCACAGTCACCAGATCTCAATCCAATAGAGCATCTTTGGGATGTGGTGGAACGGGAGATTCGCATCATGGATGTGCAGCCGACAAATCTGCGGCAACTGTGTGATGCCATCATGTCAATATGGACCAAACTCCCTGAGGAATGCTTCCAGCACCTTGTTGAATCTATGCCACGAAGAATTGAGGCAGTTCTGAAGGCAAAAGGGGGTCCAACCCGTTACTAGCATGGGGTACCTTATAAAGTGGCCGGTGAGTGTATATATACGTATATATATATATATATATATATTAATCACACATTTTTTAAATCTCTTTTAAATGTACTTTAAAATGAATATTTTTTTCAAGTTATTTACGTGCTGCCTTTGGCAGGGGGAGGAGGGTTCTCTGCATCAGCAGTATGCTTGGCCAGCAAGTGGTATTTGAGAATCTACATGATGGTAACTCATTTCACATCGACAGTACATGTAACTTTAGTCTTGTTGAGAACCATCTTGAAAGGCTTTGAAACTGAACTTGCCATTAAAAAGAGCCTTTTCTTTATCCAGTTCTGCTCAAGGAGGATTGTTTCTGCTAGACATCCAAAATGTCACTGCTGCATTGCTTTCTGGTTTCTTAAACTACGGAGCGACCTGGGGGCCCAAAATCACAGAACATCTGTGCGTTAATAGCACGTCAAAGAAATCATTATTAATATTGGCGTTAAAAGGAATTTGTGTTAGCTTGTTACTATCGCGTTCATTTTGACTGCCCTAATATCATTAGTGAATCTAACAGAAGCCATTAAAGTGCAGTGGGATTTCCTGGATCCTCAGCCTGAGGGGAGGTCAGATATTGGTAGGTGGTGCATTTACATGTGCAGAGCAGCCAGTTACACAGTGGTACACAATTATTTTATGTGTATTCATTTTAGTTTTTATTAGGACAATACTGTAATATCAAACATTTTACATGTGTATCAAGGAATGGAACACCCTGGAATAAAAAAATAAATCATTATCTACTTTGTCCAAGTTTCTAGAAAAACCAAACACAAAGCGAGTTAACCCCCACACTTACATTGCAGTCTTCTCCTACCCTATTGTATTTAATCAGGCTGTCTTTTTAGAAATCTACAACAGTCTAAAATCAGGTTTGTCCAAATAGCCTAATCCAACAGTTTTGTAGCTGAATTATTGCACTCTGGGACCACAAGTTTACCTCATTATTCCCACTCTGACAGTTCACATTGTGTTGAACACATCCACATCAGTGTAGATACAGCTACGGGTGATTTATTTAGAATTTGTATGTGTGTTTGAATTTGTCTATGGTTCATACGCATAAGGCAGTGTGCAGAAACGCTTAGGCGCTGCACCTAAGCCGTATAATAGCAGGAAAAACCCTGTGTAGAGCACCATATAGTGTGTCACCCCCCCATCAGGAAGTCACCTAAATTTTAACTTATTTGCGCTGTACAGGATGGTAGATAGCTGTGGGATAATTTAAGTCCGCAATTTGGGGTATAATAGTTCTCAGCGAGTTTGTAACTCCTGCACCATCCGTCAAGGCCTGTTCCACGCCATGCGAGCATAAACAAAGGTTCAGAGAGTTTCAGTCACAGTCCGTACACACAGTTCTGAGAAGAGGCCTATCAGGCAGATTAAGTGAAAATACTGTGGGGATGAGCCATGATGGTTTTAAATTTGTTGGTCATTTAGGGGGTGAAGACAGGTTGAAGTCCCTTGTTTTGGTGTGAAAAGTGAACTTTTGTTTGTAACGCAGATTAAATGCTGTCACCAGCATTAAAGTTAGTCCTGGTAGTAGTTGGCTTGCTTTAGAAGCAAGTCACCTTGCAATAATTGTGGTGATGTATAGTACCACTAATGATACTAATACAAGTAGTCCTAGAAGTAGTTTATTCTTGGAAGTCAGCAAAGTTTACCTTTGGTCATCACTGCTGTCTGTACGTCAGATGTGACTCATGGTTAATCACACACACAGCTTGACTTGCTGTTGACTCCCCTCCAGTTCTGACAGGGCTTTGAGAGCTGAAATAGATTTGGTGGGTTAGGCTACATGATGAGAAAAAACGTAAGGCTTTGGTATTTTGGTATATTTTTGATATTTCTAGGTGACTTCTGTGATAATTGGGATGACATTTAGAAAGATTTCTGTGTTTTTTCTTGTCTGTCAGCGAGCACAAAGACAGGAACACAGGGGCACAGAGAGAAAACGTGCTTCCTCTCTATATGGTTACGTGCTTTGCTTTTGCTAATCCAAAATGTCCTCCGGTCATCCCAGTGAAGTCAGTTTTATGAGCCTAATTGCTGAATGTTGAGCTAGTGATTATTATTCAATGATTAACATGATTTATTGTGCAGTGTTTTGAAAATACAAAACATTAAAGGGCCGTAAATATGACTTCTGTCAGTTAGTCCAAAAATAACAACCACCTGCTTCTGCCAGTTTGATTTGTTTTCTAATTATAATTAAATATGCCAAAGACATTTTAATATCAACATTGTAGAAACAACGTTCAGCCAACTATAGTGTCAACAATTAATGTGAAGAATCTCACAACGGGGATTGTAAATCAAATTTAAAAAAAATAGTGCCAGGAGAGCTCTTAGCTGCTTTATATGACCTTATGAAATTAATTACAATTTTAACTCTTAGTTCACACTGGGCTGTGTGCAGAGAGTAGAGGGAAGCAGAGGTTGAGAGAGCCAAGTATAAAGAGAAAAGGACAGGCAGTGGGATGCAGATCAATGGCTGCACAAATACAGAAACGGAAACATATTGTAGTAACAGACAGAGAGAGAGTGATAGAGAAAAAAAGAGTTACAGAGATAGCAAAAAGTGAGAGAAGAACACCTGCAGCAGGCTGTCAATCACAGTATAACAAAAGCCAAAAAGGTTTTCTTAGGCCCAGGAAAAAACAAGTGATATTATTTTAAAAAAATACACAAAACCTAAATTTGAAAATGATGCTGTAATGCAAGTTATTGCATCAGTTATTAAGCACTTTAAACCAATCAACAGGCATTTAGGAAACACAGCTGATCTGCAAATGAACCTCGTGTAATGATTAGAGTTTTCTCCACTTTATTTCCTCCCACAACCACTGAATGTGGTGCACGGTTGCGGAAGGCTTGTATCATATCGAAACGCCGGCAGTTTTGTTGTCATTGCTTAGAATTCCTCAAAGGGGGCAACAGAAACTACACACTATAGCTTTAATTATACAGCTTTGAGGTGAGGAATAAAAGCATAAACGACACTAGCAGATCATCATCATTAACAAAGTGAGCTTGAGCAATGACGGTATATACCTATCGGCAGGTAAAAAAACAATCACATTGTAGTTTATTTCCTCCTCAAAATAAGTAATTGAGCACTGTAGTGGTTATGACCATATTTCTATGTAACTACATGGAAATGGGCTAAATATGCATGTGGCCTGAACAGTAATAACGTTACTGCCAGCTGTAGCTTGTGCTTGGAGTTCTTCGTATGTATTCTTAGGTTTGACTAAATAAGGACGACCATCAAACTCAAAAGGCTCTTCTGTGTGTTGTATATCTGCTATATTCTCCTAGTGACGTTACTCCAAGCTTCTTCCCTTGTGAACAACTCCGCTCTCCACTCTTCACACACACAATCTGCACACTACTCTTTATCTACCTCTTCCTGATACAACTGAATTCCCAGGAGACAGCGCGAGGCAACAGTTAGCCTTCAGTGCTGTTATTAGCTGTTAGCTGCTATTGCTTAGTGTGTTCAGCCAAGCTTTTGTGAAAATCATAAAGCAGCAGTTCCGTGTGTAATTTTAACGCATCCATTTTCCATTTTGTGTGTGTGTTCAATCAAAATGGTGTTGAAAATCCAGCGGTCACTTGCATTAGTTTCTGGTCTCATATGGGGTCTGATAAAGAGAAAATTCATCAAATTCAGTGTCCACAATGGTATTTTCCTATAAACTGTAGCTGTCACATTTAATGGGACCCGCGTGAGTGCAGATTTCATGTCGCGGCTTTCGTTGCTGTTTGTCACTTTGCCGAAGTTTGAGTGACAAGTAGTACTCCCTCTGTTACTTGGTTGCCTTGACTTCGCAAGTGATGACGTCATGTCACTGTTCCAGTTGTTCGGGGAGCGAGAGCAGATGACAGTTTGCTTGAGTTCAGTAGAGCAGACGGCTCTGCAGAGTCGTGTAATTATGACTTTTCAGCTTAAAGAGCGGCGGTGCGCGGTGCACTATAGCATACAATAGATAAATATTGTATGCTATATTTGATAAATATATATATAGTATGATAAATTATACTGTGGCGGGCCGGCATCAACATAGAGGAAACAGTGGTATAAGTTGTGTTTATTGATATTGATGTTTCTCCAGCAAACTAAACTCCAACCATGTTCACATACAGTATACAGTATTTTAAAGCTGTGCGGTCTGGAGCCCTGTACACAGTTGTTTCCACAGACAGAAGTCATCTTCTGCTGAGGTGTGATATGTTTGGTCATTCTGGTTCATTAAACCATGTTCTTTCTAACTGTCATATCATGAAGGACATTTTCCATTCAAATTGAAAGGGGTCAGCTCAGAAAGTGATTGATTCCTGAGATAATGCCCTTACTGCAATTTAAAATCACACTTACATAATAGGAATTTAAATTACACAATTATGTGCTAATAATTGAATTTGCATACATCTTGTAAGCTAGATAGAGACATAGATTGGTTATCTGCTTCATTGAGTATTTTCTTTAACCAGTTCTAATGTGTACATAATTTAGTTGTTTCCCTGGAAACAGATGACATACAGTAGCTTCTTCTAAGGGTCTGTCAGTGAACCTAATCCTGTGTATCATAATACCTGTTTGCGAGGCCGTTGAGAAAGCCCTCAGGGGTGCTTACCACTGCTTAACTCTATAAAAAAGCAGCTCGGCAACAATACATAAAACTCTCTGAGCATTTTTCACTTGTTGTCTCAGAGGGGATTTAACAGCTAAGACAAGTCTTTCCCTTCCCTCACTGAGCTCTGTCCAAGTAGAGCTGGACACCTGCCAAGGTTTATGCGTGGAAAAATTAGTTTTGTGTACGCACTAAGATGTACACTCTTGCAGGGTGACACACACTGCACAGACACATTCACACTGTTGCTGTGTTGTTGTAGTTGGGAGAGAGTTTTTAGAGAGAAGTGTCAAACCTTTTGGTCCTGCTCCAGATTCTTCACCAGGCTTACTGTTCGATGGTTCTCCCTGTAATTTAAACAAAACTGCCTGAATTCTGAAAAAATGTGCAGTGCTATATTTGTTTTTCATTATCTACTATGTTGAAACTGCAGCTCAGGACTGAAGGAATTGAAACCTTTAGGGACTTAATGAAAGATGAAAACAATTTATTTATTAATTCAGTCAAAGTTCAATGTCACGTATTATCTTGCTACATAAGGTATTGTTGCGTCTATGAGAAAGTTGCTGCAACACATTTCCGAAGACAAAGGTCTAAAAGTTAAAGCTCATAATGAAACCTGGGAGAAAATGTAAATCTTTGTTTTTTTTTTTACATGACTTAAAACAGTTGGTACTGTATATTTCGATGTGTTTCCATTTTCTGCCTTCACAAGGCTGTGTTGCGGCTGTGTCAATTAAACATGATTCATTTTGAGGGTGAAAAAGATTTATATATGTTGGTAACGTCCCTCAATGTTTAAAAACAGGTGTGAAAATGTCAATCTAATTAATCTACAAATTATAATAATTTCTGGTGTGGTGATTTTAAGGTACTGCTCAATGTCAGCGTTAGTCCTTTATTTTAAAGACAAAATAAAAACTTGTTTTCAAAAGACACTTGCTGTGAGCTCATGTTGGTTCCGTTGCAGCAACTCAGTTGGCCAGCAAAGGGAATCTTGGTTCAATGTCCTTTTCCAGCTGTGAGGCTCAAGTATTTTCCATTTCATAACTAGACTTTTGTCTTTATTCTTCAAACGTGATATGGTGTTGGGGGTCAGTGTTAACTTAAAAAAAAAAAAAAGAAAATCCTTTTATATTTACCTTGTTCTAGTTAAAAATATAGTATTGCAGCCAATAATCAAAAGTGAGCGTTAAGCTATTGTGTACATAGCAACTAGGATTAGCGTGTGTCTAACAGGCTGGGGGGGGCGAGGCATCACGTTAGTGGCTCTCCATCGCGATGTTGACCAGTCATCACAATGGACGATGACATCGTCCACCGGCACAACCCTAATGACTGTAAATGAACGCCATGCAGTGCTGCTCTGTCTCAGCTGGATGTACAATAGGCAATATTCATATTAGTTTACTTTTTATGTGTTTGTGCAGGGTCCTGCCTCACAAACAAAACAAAAAGGTACAACTCTGTTCTCCCTTTTTCTCACAGTGTGTGTGTGTTTTGGGACTGAAGGTGTTTTGTGTGTATAATGTACCTACGAGAGTGAGGATGTTTGAGTAGGCTTTGACTTTGGGGGAAATATATGTGTGCATTCAATATACATATGTGAGAGAGGGAACAGGAGCAGGCTTTCCTCAGTTGGAGGTGCCATTATGGAAATGGGAATTAGATTTATACTGCTGCAGTACACACACACACACACACACACACACACACACACACACACACACACACACACAATAGGAGAAAAGCACACGAGAATACTAAAACAAAAGTCCACACTCACTTGCATATTTTTTACAGTATGATGAAGACCGAATGATTCATTCTTTTTTCTCTTAACAACAGCTGATAGTAATAATAAACATAACACAACTTTTAGAAAGTGCCTATTCTCTCGTGTGTGTGTCTGTGTGTCTGTGTGTGTGTGCACACATACTATATCTTTCACTTGGTCTCAGTATTTCTCCATGGGGTGCCATTGGGCCCGTTTGACTCTATGAGTGATGCCTCTGCAGTGTGTGTGTGTGTGTGTGTGTGTGTGTGTGCCTGTGTGCGCGGTCAAGAGGCCTGAGGGGTACTGATTAATTTAGAAGGCTTTTGGCCATAACAGACTGCCTTAAAGTATGACTCTCTGGGTAGAAAACAAACATGCACACCTAAACACACTAATTTAGACTGATAAAATGTACTCATAAATAAACGCACGTTAATTTCAGCCAAATACAGCAACATGTGTGCTTATAAAAAAGAGTTTTAAACATTAAAAGAAATGGACACGCACTTTTGGTAGCTCTGTGTCTGTATACTCCTTTGAGAGAAACATGTTGAACAACAGAGAGAAAAAGAGAAGATGTGTCAAGTACAGCCATTGTACTGGTTTCTGCTGCCATAACAAGTTTTTTTTTTTTTGTGTGTGTGTGTGTGTGTGTGTGTGTGTGTGTGTGTGAGTGTGTGGTTTGCCAGATGCATTAACCAACATATCTCATTGCACTTACAATATCACATTAGCTGCCACCTCAAGCCTCACCTCTACTGGGAAGATTGCATATTTAAAATGTTTTTACATACAGTAAGTCTCTCTCTGTCCCTCTGAATACAGTTTCAATCCAGTATAATTAAACCCATTACTATACCTGCAATTTAAATTCTGAGTAATTTGTTTTTTTTCTCAAGATGGTAGAAGGTAGCGTCTTGAGTTTGGCTGAGTTTGTCATTCGGTGCATATTAGAAACCAGAGTTATGAAGAAGTTAAAAGAGGAAAGGACAATTCACAGCACTTTAAGATTAGCAATGAAAGACTTGTGCGATACTGTGTACAAATTTTAGCAGTTAATAAATCTGGATTGTTTTGTACACTGCAGTGATACATTAGTATTAGCTTAATGTGTGTAACTTGCTAAACTATAAGCATTCAGAAAACATCTTGAGTTGGATGTATTGTGAGGCAAGGCAACATTCATCTGCAGTATTGGCATACCCTTTCACATGACTTATGAGCATATGAGAGATACGTTATGACACCAAATAAGAAATAAAAAATACAAATAATAAGCCCTGCATATAGGACAAGTGACTCTTAAATTCCCTAATGTATAAGCTGTAATTGAAAGTCTTTTAGACACATTGATGAGTCTGGGGAGGGTGAGCCATCAGACGATACAGAGTCACAGTAGGACTACTGTCATCACATCATACATTAAAGGTGACAGGATGACCTAGACTTTTTATAGTGCAGAGAAACTGGAATGTCAAATTGCTAATTGCATAAAAAGTGTGTTGCTCAAGAACACTTTGACAGGATTTACAGCTATAGACACATTGACCATAACCATGGTTTGTCTATGGCCTTTCAGTTTCAGGGCTGTCACTCCAACCACCTTACTCTGCCAAGCTGTCTAAAATATATTTTTAAAAATTGTTCTCAGTATTTACATGGCTTTCTATTTTTTTTAAACATTGCACATTGCTCATATTTTTAGTCGTATTTTTATATTTGACTTCACATCTGTCCCTGTTTTGGCTGTGAAGACTGTGCTAAATGTTTATTTGTGGATACCTATCATATACACAGCGGTTGTTCACATTAGTGCTGCAGTTGGTTTGATTTTGAGGCAAAGGAAGTTAAAGTATGACGTTTTTAAATCACTCACTTGCACAGGTTGATGTAGTTACATTCTAGCTGAAGTATTTGCTGATGACTCCTTTGTCTTCATCCATCTGTGTTTTCCAGACACCTGCATAGAGTAGATAAATTCATAAGACATATGGTATATGTGCAAGAACTCATAATGTGGCTATACTGACATTAGTCTAGAGGTTAGAAGAATGATTCATAATATTTCCATTTTCTGTGCATGTTATTAAGAGTTAGCATTTGGCGCATACGTTTTTAATCATTAAGTTGCTTATGCTAAATTAACTTCTTCAGCAACATAAACACTCATTTAATATCTGCCGCCTCCTCGACCACATTTCTCTCACAGACATTTCTAATTTCATCCACTCTTCGATCTTCTCTCTCCATTTCCAACTCCTCTGCTCTCCTCCTTTGCTCCTGTATACTCTCCTTTCCTCTCCACTGGCTGTGTCATGTTCATGGACATTATTGTAATCAAATATCTAGTCTGGGTTAAAAAAGGGATACTGTTTTCCATTCCATCCTCTCATTGCTGTCTGGCAGTAATTATGGCTGTTTAATTGGGCCTATGGAGGCGCTGAGAGATAATGTGTGTGAGAGAGTCTTAGAGTATGTCTTGAGCTGAATACAAAGCAAAGCTCCCTCATAACCACAGAGGGTTTGTTTTAAAATCAAGAAGTGTCTTACATTAACATATGCATATTGTGGATGAGATCCAATGAACAGACAATGAGCAATAAGTAGCGGACTGTAGTGTGAGCACTTACTGGTCAACTTAATTAATCCAATAGCAGAGGGTTATAGTTTGATGACATGGATGAAACACAGACATTAAAGGACCTTTTGGCTTTTCACAAATTGGTCCCTGACTTCAGGGAAGACATTAATTGGCGCAGAATGTAACGTTTCGTTTACAACAGTGATTCACAGCCTCTAGCTTTGCTCAAATGTTCTTCACTTGACAATTATTTATAGACCGCTGGGTGGATGAACGGATAGATGGGTTGTTGGATAAAGGAAAATGGCACATGTGGGAAGGAAGTATGGAATACACATCCTTTTGAAAAATTCATCACACGCTGAAGTATAGTTAACCTCATGAAAAGGCAAAGATACATGTCCTATTTCTCTAGGCTTTCACACGCTACAATCACTCTCCCCTTACTTGTTCATTCACTCCCTAGTGTGCAGTTTTACCTCTAAAGGCTCACGTTATGATTGGTCCAAATTGGACTGAGTCTGTTTCAGTCTTTTCTATTGGGGAAATAAAATCTTACAGTATGTCAGCCAAAGAGTTCTAATCCTCTGCTTTTTAATCCAGTCACTGCCTGTCTTGTCTTTCTAGATCAGAGGTTTTCAGAGTCTGACACTGTGGCCCTCCCTTAGACATAATCGAGACAACTGCAAAGCACAAATATTAAGGTTTATGTGTGATGGACAGCGGAGATAATGATAGCATTGAACAGCAATTTTACACTGGTTACCATGTCGTTTTCTCTCTGTATCAGAATTGAAAAATGTTATTAACATGTGAAAGGGTGGGGGGGAAACAGGGACAACCTAAACCACGTTTGTGACATTTCAGCTTAGAACAACACAAAAAAAGTAGAACTATTGTTGAAGTGAGCTAGCAAGAAAGTGAACAATGTGTTGGTGGTTTGGTAAGGGAAGACCTTATTCTAATATAGTTGGTGTGCACACACACACACACACACACACACACACACACACACACACACACACACACACACACACACACAAACTCACACACTCACATTTAAACTCTCTCCCAGACCTTAGTACTTTGGCCATAGGCCACCAAAAAGCCAAAGGGCTGGTACCAAAACCAACCGTCTGTGACACTACTCTGGAGAGAAGGTCACTCTCTGCGCGCACACACACACACACACACACTCACAGGTATGATAAGGTCCCTTGGCGCCTACGGTTTTTATTTCTCTCCTCTTGTCATGACTGACTGGCACCACCGAGGCCCGCACACGAACAGACAACACAGACCCAGAAACACTTGCATCCAGGCTTACAAACACACATTCACACACACACACACACACACACACACATACACACACACACCTCTCAAGCACACTTACTTCTATCAGTAATAAATTAGGTGATAGTTATATAGTCCAATTCAAGAACATGGCTTTACAACAGATGTGCAGGTGACTGGACTCTACAGACACGCACACACTAAATTTGACATTGACCTGCAATATGGCCATTTTCTTTCTTATACAGATTTTAACACACACCTGACCGCTTCACTAACTCCTCAGTCAGTGTGGCATTGAGCCACCAACCTTCGGGCAATTTAGTTCTATCATCTCTTGGTGCCTTTGTTCTGTCTTTATTGTTGCCCCAGACATTGTAGTTAAGCTTTAGCGGGTAAGTAGATTGAGCGATAAACTTTAACTTCTGTCTCTGTTAGAAACCATCTGAGTCTGATTTGAGCCTTTATGAGATAATGGGAAGGAGGAGGCAGAAATAAAGCAGAAAAGATTGAATCAAAAAGGTTAAGTGGGAAAAATAAGATAGAGGCAAAGCCCTCTCAGTCTATATTTCTATCTCCAACCACCATCTAAAAACATGAAAAATGTCTGTACTATTCTGAAGGGATTGGATAACCTCAGGAGGTCCTGTTTTAGAAGATTTTGAATTCTGATATATTACAACTTTGTCTTATTACTGTCCTTGTGACATTGTACCCAACAAAGACATATAAGTAAATCTAACAGGGTAAAAATGGAGCATCAGATGAACAGACTGTAAACAAGCCAACAGTTTATATAAACTACTTTTATTAGGTGATACAATGTAAAGTGGGTGCACTCAAGCTGTGTTTCCGCACAACTACCGCATGTTTGTTTGGTCAAAGTTGAATCAGTTAGGTGATTTGTAAATGTGATGGATGCTTGGGTTATAGTTTTACATGGGACATGCCACTTTTAGTCCTTTTATGCACTGTAGCTTTAAAGAAGGAAATCATACATTTTATTCTCACACAATCATTCAACATCACCACCTTTTTATCTTTATACCTCTTTCACTTTCTACATGTTTGCGTTGATGGCTTTGTCCTCCTAACTGCCCTGTCTAACACTCTGTGCTGTTAATACATTTTCTTTCTCCTATTCTCCCTTTTTCTCTCTTTAGTCTGTCTTGTCATGCTCTCTCTCTCTATCTGTCTATGTCCATATAACAGATGATGGCTAGCTGTCCTCTCTGAGTCTTTATTTATCTGAGGCTGGTAGGCTGGGAACACTAACATCGCCCAAAGCAGATGAGCCTTGAAATTAATTTTGGAAGAACAAGAAATAATTTTTTCCCCCGTCATTTTCTCTTCTCCTGTCATCTATATCTCACACTTGGTCTGCATCTTTCTTCTTTCACCCGTCTTCCATTTCTTGTTTTGGTAAATGAGTGTTTGCTCCCGAACATTTTTTGTTTTTCATTCACTGTGTATATGCGTGTGTGAATGACAGTGGCTGCTTTTTGTGTTGCTTCCTTTTGTCTTAGCAAATACATTTTTGAAATGGAGTGAGAGAAAGGATAGGAGAGGAAGGAGAGAGGAAACGGTTGCTTGAGTCAGTAATGAGATGAGTTCAGGGACACCTTGACCACAAGCCAGTTTAGGGTTAGGGCCTTTACATATCAAAATTGTGAAATACTTGTCTGTGTATATTTTGCATCAAAACTATAATACAGACAAATTTGTGACAGGTTTGAAATTTGTGCAGGCAGAGGACCAACTACTGGCATCCTGTTTACCCAGGGCAGCGCTTGGCAGTCTGTCTGAGGTAGGTTGTTGTGTAGCCTTTAGCTACTGTAAGGGAATTTGAGTTACATGTGGTAAAAGTTACATAGTGTATCTGTGTGAGATTTTATTGTAAAAAAAGGTAAGAATGGAGTGGATCTGGTATGTGCTACCTGTCGATAAGGGTGAGAGGAGTAATAATATTTTCCTTCTTGGTTCAGAGTTCTGTACTCTCTGTAATGAAGCATGCAAGTTAGGGAACACATAAATTAACCCCCAATTTCCACAGGATGCGTAACGGCTGCGGATCGGCTCGCTGTGTGACAGCTCTGTGCTCCGCCTTCCGTCGATACCCACCAGGTCCGGATTTGTTGCGAAACGGCTGTGGCCATGACTGACAGCTGAAGTCTCGAGGACCCATGAGATCTCTCAAATTCATGTAGAATAGAACCACAAAAACAGTTTGTTTTCGTCCAGAGGAATAGAGCGGAAACAACTCTGTGCTGTGTTTTCAAGGTGTAGTGCAGGGAAATATGATCTATTTTATTTTGAAAATTAATGGGATGTTTTATTTGTTTCTGTGCTCAACTTCCTGTTGTGCTCAACTTCCTGTTGTGCTCAACTTCCTGTCCCGCACTATCTGCCCTGTGCTGATTTGCTGCAGAGCTCCCCGACGTCCGGCAAAAACAGAAGCTCTGCGTATCTGCTGGGATGGAGTCGGGATGCAGCCGTTCCGCAGTCAGTGGAAATAGGTAAAGTTTCCAAAACCGACTATGTTATCCGTATGCCTGAGCATAGACGGAAGACCCGCTTTTGTCATAATAACATGCTGAAATCTTTTCATCCCAGAGGGGCTGATGTGAGAGAGCTATAGACGACCCCAGACATTGCTGTGGCAGGGGTTTCTTCTCTCGTTGGTACTCGGCCTGAGTTGGAGGCAGACTTGATGACACCCTGTGAAGGTCATCTGTATGCTAGGCTAGCTAACTCTGAGTTCTTGTCTAAACTTGACCAGCAGCTGTCCTGTCTTCCAGTGGTTCACAAACAGGATGTGATTGGCTTGTTCTGCAGGTATACTAGGGAGAGGGAGACCATGAAGAAAGAGGTTAGCTACTTGGTATAGAATGGTCTTGCCAAGCCCAGCTATAGTCCCTGGAGTTCACCGTGCTTGTTGGCAACTAAGTCTGACGGTAGTCCTCGCTTCTGTATGGATTTATGTATGAATGTTATTACTGTGTCCGATTCCTTTCCGTATGGATGACTGTGTTGATAGGGTTGGACCAGCTGTGTGCATTTCAAAGCTTGATCTTAAAGGATACTGGCAGGATCCTGCCACAGCGGGCTTCTGAAGTCTCTGCCTTTGTCACTCCTGATGCATTTATGCAGTACACTGTGATGCTGTTCGGCATGAAGAACGCACCTGCCACTTTTCAGCGCCTGATGCAGCGTGTATTAGGAGATGTAGCTAACTGCAGTGTGTATCTGGATGATGTGGTGGTCTACTCCAGTGAGTAGAGGAGTCACATGTCCAGTCTAGAAACTGTATTCCAACGGCTGGCGGACGCCTCCCTTACCCTTAACTTGGCCAAGTGTAAGACCACTTACGTTTGGTAAGACCACTGTCACTTACCTTGGTAAGCAGGTTGGCGAGGGGCAGGTCCGGCCTGTGGACGCTAAGGTGGCTGCGGTTGTCTCTCTACCAGTGGCCAGCACTAGACGACAACTTTACTAGACGACGGCGCTTCTTAGACATGGCAGGTTACTATTGCTGTTTCTGTACTTCTCGGTAGTAGTTGCTCCTCTGACCAGGTTGTGTAGTCCTGTGTTTCCTTTTGTGTGGAATGATGAGTGCAACCATGCTTTAACTATGCTAAGTCTCTCCTCTGTAGTGCTCCTGTGCAGGCTGTGCCTGACCTTGCTCGACCTTTCCAACTTGAGGTGGATGCCACTGCCACTGAAGCTGGTGCTGTGTTGTTGCAGGACAGTGATGGGGACGTGTGTCATCCTGTTTGTTTCTTTTCCACCAAGTTCAAACGTCATCAGCTGAACTACTCCACCATCAAGAAAGAGACTTTAGCGATGCTCCTTGCCCTACAGCACTTTGACATGCATGTAGGATGCAGTTCATTTACAGTCACTGTCTACACTGACCATAACCCACTTGTCTTTTTGGCCCAGATGTACAACAGCAATCAGCACTCGATGCGCTGGGCACTCCTAGCCCAGGGTTACAACATCTGCATCAAACACAAGAAGGGTGTGTGAAATCTCTGCAGGTGTATGCTGCTGATGACAGGCCAGCAGCTGAGGCTGATCAGCTGACCAGTGCTTGGCAGTTTAAGAGAGGGCAGCATGGCTATGTGCAGGAGAGGTTTCTGTGGAAGCCAATGTAGAGTAAGCAGAGAGGTGCTGGGAGCTGCTGTATGACCTGCTCTGAATCAAACTTGTGATACCTGTGCCTTTTTTTTGTCTTCCTTTTGAAGATTGTTTTAAGTTGCCTTGTGTTGTGCGGGCACAATAAAATTCTTATTTACTGTTTGTTTTCTGTCCCAAGTTTATTATTTTAAACTGTCTGCGTCCTCCACCCCTAGACTACTTTCGGTCGTAACAGACAGAGTCATGGATTGTTCTCACTTATTGTCTGGAAAGACCAGGTGATGTCAACCTTAAGGTTTTAAATGCCCAGACTCATCTGACCTTGCCCCAAATATCAGCACCATGGGTTCTTCTAAGCAGTTATCTAGAAAACTGAAACTGAAAATAGTTGACGCTCACAAAGCAGGAGAAGGCTATAAGAAGATAGCAAAGCGTTTTCAGATGCCAATATCCTCTGTTCGGAATGTAATTAAGAAATGGCCGTCATCAGGAACAGTGGAAGTTAAAGCAAGATCTGGAAGACCAAGAAAAATATCAGACAGAACAGCTCGCAGGATTGTGAGAAAAGCAAGGCCAAACCCACGTTTGACTGCACGATCCATCCAGAAAGACCTGGCAGACACTGGAGTTGTGGTACACCATTCCACTATAAAGAGATACTTGTACACTTGTTCATGGAAGAGTCATCAGAACAAAACCTCTTCTACGT
Organism: Etheostoma perlongum; assembly: GCA_026937815.1. NCBI lineage: Eukaryota > Metazoa > Chordata > Actinopteri > Perciformes > Percidae > Etheostoma > Etheostoma perlongum. The sequence goes on along the minus strand of CM049393.1, from coordinate 17,296,163 downwards.
CCTCACCACAAAAATCTCCGTTTGAAGTTTGCAAATGAACATATAGAACAGCCTGATGCATTGTGGAAACAAGTTCTGTGGACCGATGAGGTTAAAATAGAACTTTTGGGCCGGAATGAGCAAAGGTACGGTTGGAGAAGAAAGGGCACAGCATTAACGAAAAGAACCTCTGTCCAACTGTTAAGCATGGGGGTGGATCAATCATGCTTTGGGGTTGTATTGCAGCCAGTGAAAAAAAGGGATTACAATAAAATTTCAGCAAATTTTGGACTTACCAAATACATGCCAAAGGGGGCCGTACAAGGTACTAACTCTGCAGGGTGCCCAAACGTTTGCAGATGCCATTTTTTTTTTGTATTCTGTTATTTTGAAAGTGTAAATGATGGAAATAAAATCTAACTTTTTGTGACGTATTATACGTCTAATCTGTCATTTGATGCCTTTTGGAGATCTTTTCTTGGCTTCTTTATGCACATTAGTGCAATTTTTTACCTGGGGGCCCCAAACATTCGAGCCCCACTGTAAATATACTCCCCTGTGATAATAGCACTGTTGTATTAGTGTGAGGCAGAGTATAGAGTAGAAATTGTAAAAAAAATCCTGATCCCGATCAATATACTATAATTTGATCTTCCTCGTCCAATTCCACACAGTGTGCTCGGGCCTCTGGTCACAGATTTACCAAACATTACTTGATCCCACTTGAGTGCACTCACTGCGTTCTGCTCCCTGGCTGTATAAATGTATCAACACCTAAAACGTGACCTTTCAAAATGTCACATTGGAGGACATGATGGATTTATGTATCTTTTGTAGAATGACTTTACAGGCTCAGTATCACTGTAGTACATCGTGGTGTATTTTCATAACAGTTGGAGACCTGTTGGCTGGACAAGCTTTGTGGTTTAATGTGACTGTCTGCTTGTGTGTGGAGATTGTTCTTTATTTAATTGCATGTGTACACACACACACACACAATGGCAAGTGGAAGAAAGCAGACAATTATTGTTCCTTATTTCCAGCATGTGAAGTGTGTGGCTGTGTGTTAATGCATGTGTGTGCACAATCACTGCTTGGTTAGAAGTAAAGCGGTTCATTTCACAGGGTTCACTTTTTTATCCTCCACACTGCTAATCACCTGCAGAGAGGGATGAGGAGGAGGATCAAGAATGTGAAAATAAAATGTTGAGATTGCTTGAAGGTACATCCTAAGGTGGACAATCAGCAGTAAGAGCAGTTACAGAAGGTGTGGGTGGAGGAGAAGAGGATGGTATGAGATTTGGATGAAGAGAGTATTAGGATGTGCAGCAGGACGGGAAAAAGGAGGGAATATCACTAAACTGATCGACAAGAAATGGAGAGTGAAATAGAGAGAGAGCACAATTAAAGTCAAAGACAAGAGATGAAGAAGAAACAAGGGAACAGGAATGGAAAGCAGTGAAGGAAGGGAGAGAGAAAGATGCAGTGGAATAAACCTAAGCTGTCAAAGGAAAGTACAGCCTCAGGGCATCACCCCCTCCTACTAGTAACACTAGATTAATCACTAGTACACACACACACACACACACACACACAAACCCTGAAGTGGAAAGGTTTATCTACCAGCACATTAAATGGAATCTGTAGGTTATTGGATGGATATAGCTCATTTGTGTCTGTGAGTTCTTGCATACTATAAGTGTGTGCGAATCAATTGATTGATAGACAGAGCTGGCCTTGTTTCTTGAATTCAGATTCATTGTCTAAATGACTAGATCATTTTTTGATCAGATAGTTCCTTTGCCAATTATAGACACATTTATTAGTTTGTGTTCAGCTTAGACGAGATTTATAAGGGATAATTTCGGCACAAGTACAGACACTTGGGTAACGTCTCGGCACTATGGTATAAAAAATGTAAATGATACCAAGCAACACATGACAGTTATGGATTTGAGTGTCTGATGTGGTATGGATTTTGTAATATCCTTTTTCAAGTATTTCCTTCTTTCTTTTTTTCTGTATTTCTATATTTCTTTCTCCTTGTCACTGAAGCTGGCGAGTGCCTTTTGGGATGGCAAACTAGCTGAAAGCACAAAACGGGCACATCACTGCATACAAATGTGTATATCTTTTGTATTGTTTGTTTCTTGACACTCCACACCACCTGGCACAGATAAAGATTTATCTAACACGGTGCGAACACAGAGGGGTAAAGCGAGGCGGTCAGCCAGAAAAGGAAACAGAGATGCTGTCCCACAAGGCAACAAAAGAAATGGTGATATTTCAGAGCAGACAATCACTCGCTGAGGACTGGTGTGGAGGCCAACGTTTTTATTTTGCAGTCAATGGGGTCCTTTGATTTGTGCAGTCTGGCCAAAATTAATTTCTGCAGTACTTACTTGCAACTTTATTCTACCTGAAGTCTTCCTCACATGTCTTCCTGCGTACATATGTGTAAATTAATTGTGTGTGTGTGTGTATCTGTGTATAAAAGATAGGATATTTTCTGATGGGAAATCCCTGTGTGTTTTGAAAAGAGGAATCTGTCAACTGTCAGCCTGTGGTTTTTGCCTTAATGGAAATTCCTCCTGTCCATCAATGACTTGGTGTCTGCCCACCCTCTTAAAAAATATACAGTACATTATATTCCCCTGCTCATTTTGTTTGCCTGTTTCAATAAAACACAATCTGTTCTGGGCCTCTTCAGTTGTCAATTCTTCAACAAATTCATCTCTATTTGTGGCTTTTGTGACTCCCTTTCCCACTCGCGTTTTCTCCCCACTGGTTTGTGGGGTAGATTCTTCCATCTGTTCTCACTAATCTAATTTTGTCTTCCTGTCTGTCAAATATGCTATCCCTATTTTAGTTCAGAATGTTTCAGTAAGTTGTTGACTGGCTCAGAAGTGTTTTAAAGTTTCTTGTTCAATATGTTTTATGCATGTCCACTTGGATTGCCAACAAACTGTATTTGCTTCTCTTTCGCGTTTGCTTTACTTGTCATAAACTGGCAGTGTGCTTCACCTGTAATTGAAATTGCCATGTCATCACAGGAAACATGTTTGTGATTTAAAAAATAAAAAAATAAAAATAATCTTGCATTAGGATTTAATTACTAACAATAGACAGAATTCATGAACATTATAGTAATGCATGGTAATTACAGTTTCTGTTCAACTTAACTCTATCGTCCCAGTTGATCATCAACACTGCCCGTATACTGTACTGTACTGTAGTGTTGGTATTTAATTTCTCATGCAATGAAATAAATCAAGTTAATTTTTTGGGGACTGTTTATTGATTTTTCAGTGGGATAGGTTGTTTACTAAATGTGATGGATGGATAGGAGAGTAGGTCACTCAATTTGGGAGATCATCATCAAACCTGCTGACACATATTCACCTCATCAACCGTAATCTGCAGCAAGAACAGTCATCTCTTAATTTCTTCTTCTTTGATTGATTTAGAGAACAAGTTTGTCTCACCTTGTTTTTTTTTCTTCTTCAGTAAACTGGTACCAGTGTCCGTTCTACCTGTGATATTAGATGTAGCACAGTTGTAACTTTTGGCTCTGCTTTGGATATTTTTCTTCTCTTTTTACCCTGAACAAACTTTGGTATTGAATGATCGACCTTCATTTGCAGTGAGTGCCCTGATATCTGCACCCAGAACCATATTTGACTATACGCCAAATTCAATTCCAAATCAAATACATGGGAGCCCTTTCTATTATTTGGCTGCTCTGGACTTCCTATCAAGTTAACTTAATACAAATTGTTGATTTGCATAAAGACACATTAATAAGATCACCAGAAATGACTAAAACTGCCTTTATAATACTTTGCAATGATGATGATGAAATGGTTGATGGAAATAGATGTTTCAATTAAATGATATGTTGTTGGACTGGCTTCTGCTTCCTCCTCTTGTTGGATATCGGGCAGTGCTAATGCAGCACAGTCTTGCATCAACAATCCTTGCCAATGGCTGCTAATGCCATTTTAGCTTTTATCTGTTCATTGCCACGCCATCTCGTTTCTCCCTTGATCTCTGCATAGCAAGTAGCTGTTTATCAAACCAATCAAAGCCTCATTTAGGCAAGGCAGCTTTATTTGTATAGCACATTTCAGCAACAGGGCAATTCAAAGTGCTTTACATTTTAAAAGTTCACTACGGTGTTTCTCTCTTCCTCTCTTTTTTGTTTACATTTTGGTTTTATGGATCAAGATTTGTAGGGCTGCTTTTAGTCAGGATTTTAATCTTTAAAATTCACAGATTCAACAGATTTTCCTGGCATTTAGTTTGTAATATAGACCTTTTCATATTATGTACATTTTGAAACATACCTCAAAACAAACTCTGAAGTGTGAAATGTATTTCACTAGTTTGGGATTACTCAGTGCTCCTATTCTATCAGTGTATTCCGCAGAAGTGTCGGTGTGCACAGCAATTACAGGTACTTACGGCTATATAGACTTAGGATGGCCAATATATCATTATATCAGTATAAAAGACTAGATATTGTTTTAGATTTTGGAGATAGTAGTGTGGTATAAGCTCAGTCATCCGAGAGGAGCTCGGAGTAGAGCCGCTGTTCCTTCGCGTCGAAAGGAGCCAGTTGAGGTGGTTCGGGCATCTGGTAAGGATGCCTCCTGGGCGCCTCCCTAGGGAAGTGTTCAAGGCACGTCCAGCTGGGAGGAGACCTTGGGGAAGACCCAGGACTAGGTGGAGAGATTATATCTCCAACCTGGCCTGGGAACGCCTCGGGATCCCCCAGTCGGAGCTGGTTGATGTGGCTTGGGAAAGGGAAGTTTGGTGTCCCCTACTGGAGCTGCTGCCCCCGCGACCCGATACCAGATAAGCGGATGAAGATGGATGGATGGATGGATGGATGAGTATGGTATAAGTGTTGTTTATTCCTGGTTTTACAGGCTGCATTCCAGTAAAGGGATGTTATTTTCTGAATTTACCCGACTGTTCTAGCTGTACTATTATTTGCCTCTAACCACTTAGTCACTGATGATTATTTATCAAAACTCTCGTGTAAATATTTTGTGAAAGCACTAATTGGCAACCCTACAATATCATTGCATCGACATTGTGGTATTTAGTCAAGAATATCATATTTGATTTTCTCCATATCAACTAGCCCTGGTATGGATATGTTGCACAGCAGCTCTGTCTGTCTCTACAAATGTGGCTAAAAGTTTACATACAGAAGCTGCTTGGACACCGGTGTCAGTGTCTACAGTTAAGAGGCTGCCGTGCCTTAAGGCACCTTAAGGCTTGAGTGAAGTTTGCTGCTGATCACATGGACAAAGACAAGGGCTTCTGGAGGAAGGTTCTGTGGTCAGATGAAATAAAAATCAAGCTATTTGGGCACAATGACCAGAAGTATGTTACTACGAGAAAAGGTGAGACCTTTAACCCCAAGACCACCATACCTACCGTCAAGCATGGTGGTGGTAGTATTATGTTCCGGGGCTGATCTGCTGACAGTGGAACTGGTACTTTACAGAAAGTAAATGGACTCATGAAGAAGGAGGATTACTTTCAAATTCTTCAGGAAAATCAAAAACCATCAGCCTGACGGTTGGGCCTTGGATGCAGTTGGATGTTTCAACAGGACAATGACCCCAAACACCCATCAAAGGTGGTAAAGGAATGGCTAAATCAGGCTAGAATTAAGGTTTTAGAATGGCCTTCCCAAAGTCCTTACTGGAACCCCATCAAGAACATGTGGGTGTTGCTGAAGAAACAAGTATCAGAAACCAACAAATTTAGCTGAACTGCACCAAATCTGTTGAGAGGATTTACCTAGAAGCTTGTCAGAAGCTTGTGGATGGCTACCAAAAGCATCTAATTGAGGTGAAAATGGCCAAGTGACATTCAACCAAATATTAATATTGCTGTATGTACATTTTTGACCCCATAGATTTGGTCACATTTTCAGAAGACCCATAATAAAAACTCAAATTTCATTTCATGTTTTTGTGATAAAGAAGTATGGGCTCCAATGATTCCCTCACTGAAAAATGGGAGTTGTATTAATTATTGGAAACTCAAACTGCCATGGCACATATTCTTTACAACAGTATGTAAACTTTTGGCCACAACTGTATATTCATGTCTGAAATGTATTGTCTAGTGTGTATGGACAGCTGTGTCTGTGGGTGCTGGATTTTCTGTGAAAGTATGTGTCTATCTCTGAATGAATACTAGAGACTTGAGCTGAAGTGTGTGTGTGTGTGTGTGTGTGTGTGTGTGCATGTCTAGAGGCCACTCAATTAGCTTGGGCCTACATCAGATATGGGTACTGGAGCTCTGCCCTAAGAGCACCTATCAGGTAACACAAAAACACACATCTCATCAAGCTGCCACTCACACACACAGCTACACATATACCGATCTTGCAGCTGAGCTGCTGGGGCTCGGCTAATTGAACATAGCTCATTGATTGCCTGGTAATCTGAGATGAGAAGTGTTTGGAAATCTATAGTGACTGGCCACAGGGAGATGGTGATGTGCCTGTGTGTGTGGCAGGGAGACAGATTTTTAGGATTTTGGACATTGACCGTGAGACAGAAGCAAGCTGTGTGTGTGTGTGGGGGGTGTGTGTGTGTGTGTGGGTGTGGGTGTGGGTATGGGTGTGTGTCTATTACAGATTGATTTCAACTCTTGTTTATTTGCCATTTAGAAAGACAGAAGAAGCTTGTTGTTTGTCTGCATCTTGTAAAGGCTGATAACAGACAAGGCCGTGCACGAGGATGCATGAAAACTATCGTTAAAATTCTATCACGTTGCGCAATACTTACCAAAAAACCACAAAGTCTGTTCACGGACATTCACATTGTCAGTGACTCATTCAACCCAATTTGTGAATGAATGTTTCAAAAACTACGGTAATGAGGTGGCAACAGCTTGAATCAGAAGACCATCTGGTGAAAATATGGTTGAGAAAATCAGTCAGCGTCTCCTTTACTTTAACAACAGCTTTATGGCGTACTCATGCTCAGTTTAACTTTGGCAGTGGTCAACAATGAAATGATTGAGTATGTGCGGGTCAGCCCTGTGATGTGAATTTATAGTATTGTATTAATGTGATGTCAAATATAGTTCAAAACAAACCGTCTTCCTTACAGATTAACAATGATTTTGCAGACTTTCTCCCAAAGAGTAAAGTGAGAGTGAAAAACAGAGTAAGATGTTTGAAGTTGGTAGTAACTTGCTCAACACTTCAGCAGGCCACCCTATTGGCCTCATTGCAGTTTGACACTGCCATCATATACTATAGCTTTTACGTCATGGAGATGACCCTGTTTTATCCCCAAGGGGAGTAAAATTTAGCCTGCCATGGGACTGAGTCTCAGCGGTATGCAAGTCTACTCATGTGAGAGCCCAGCAGAAGTAGGTGTTTGTTCCATTTTGAAATTTCTGTCACAGACTGTTTTGCCACATTTGCTTGGAACAAATCTACATTTTTCCTGACTCTAAAATGGCTGGTTAACATTGGTGGTGCTCTTTAGTTAAACCAGCGGGTACAGATTCCCTTACCACTCCCCCGCCTCTCTCTCTGCATTGTATGAATCTGTCCATGGTGCTTGTTTTTGATAGTATAAAAGCTTCTTGAGGGAACTTCCTCCTTCCTGTTCTTCCTGTTTGGTGACACAGTGAAAACATTCACAGCAGCACACGTGCACACACACATCTACCTACCACCAGGAGTTCAGAGAGACCAATAAAAGAGTATCTTTGTCTAAGTATCTGGAAGAGTGTAGCCTATGTACAATGTGTGTGTGTGTGTGTGTGTGTGTGTGTGTGTGTCAGGGTGGTGAGCTCTGCAAAGCAACAAGGGATGTGAATGAATGGAGGGGATGATGAGTAGCATTTCTCTGTAGAATAGGACAATAAAAAAATAAAACAAAAAAAAACTATTTTCTTTCTCTGTTATTCTCCCTGGGAGATGGAAACAGACTTTGAGGGTCAGCTGTGGAAGAGAGAGATTGTTTGTGTGTGTGTGTGTGTTTGTCTGTCTGTCTGTGAGAAACATATTGCTTTTGCATATTGAGAAGCAAAAAGTTTCTCAAAGTCTCATGACTTTTTCAGTTCGACTCACAGATTTGAAATTCTTTATTTAAATACGCTATTTCAAGATCCTGACTGTGTGCGAGTCAAAAGACCAGAGTTCTAGCATTGCTTGCAAACAGCACACACAACTTAACACATTCATGCACACCCACTATTATCATAACAATCAATATGTTTCTATTATTACCCAGATGATCCATATCTAAAGAAGACATTGACCCCATTTATCTCAGTCACAAAGCTCAGGGACCCTGTTTCACTATGCAAAAGGTTTTTTGTGTGTGTGTGTGTGTGCAAGATGTGGTTCTCAGCTTTAATCAATGTTGAGGCCTCTGTAGATTTTGATTATTCTCTTGGTTACATACAAGCACCTGCGCACACACACATGCACGTATGGCCTTCAGTCTGAGGTGCACACATGGTTGTCTCTGAGGCTTTGATTACTTTCTCCTGTCTGTAACTATCCTGTGTGCTGGGGGTCGCGCTACATGATCCCTGCCACCTAACCAAGCTTAAATCAATGCATGGATCACTGTGTGAGTGTAGGTGTGAATGAGGGAGAAAATTATGCATAACAATGTTTGTAGAGTATGTTCACACACATATTCATAGACACACGATTACAACAGTTAAACGGACAGATAACAGGCTCTTAGTAAATCAACTTGTGGGGTGCGAGGAGGCAGTGGTGATGTTGCTGCACATGGAGACAATGTAGAATTAGGTAGAATCCATTATGTATTGACAGTTTGGTAATGGTGAACGGGCTGAATGAGCTTCTGCTGAGAGGAAACCAATATTCTCACATTGGACGTGGATTGTCACAACTGCAAATATATACAGTAGCAGCTGCAGCACAAACATGCTGGCAAGGGCAGATATCTGTTTTTAAGATAAATTCACATTTCACAATGCATTTAACAAAATTTCACATTTTAAATTCACAAGTCTTTAAATGATAATCAAGATCTGACAGTGTGCAGAGTAGGGGTAGGCAATATGGACAAAAAATTATATCTCGATATTTTGGGCGATTTTAACAATAATTAGACATTATCCTTTAAAATTTTTTTTAAAAAGTCTGAGTTACTTAATCACTGAAGATAATAATGTGCACAATTTTGAATGAAAACAGTTCTTATTTATTTTCTTTAAAATGTAAGTATTCACGTAAAAACAATTCAGACAATCAAAATGCTAATTGAACTAGTGAAGGAACATTGAACTCTAAGTAAACATTCAGTTGTTCCTCTGCTGTAATGTAAATTGTGCAGCATACAATCAAGATTAAATCATAATAATCAACAAAGGGCTCTGTTCTGTAACATATTGCACACAACCATGTCCTTATTGGAAGCAGTCCTGGAGCTGGGATAGGGCAGTGTCAGGCCAGGTTTTGATAGTCCTTCTAGTAGGCTGTACAGTCCTTGTGACCAGAATGCATGCTGGGATTAAGAGTAGTTGGATGTGATCTGACTGAACACTGAACTGTGTTCTTCCCTCTAGTAGCACAATCTACATACTGTAAAAAGCTGGGGAATACAGCTTTGTTAAAGCCAAACTTGTGCTAACGTTAGCCTCGGGGGCTACATAGACAGCAGTGTGCTCTCTTCGTAGTAAATAAAATGTTCTGCATATTAGTGACAGGGCTTTCAGGTCAGGTGAGCAGTGCTTGGCAACCCTCCTGTTGTACTATTTGTTAAGCACAAAAAGGCACAGTCCTCCTCATTTGGCTTTGCCGGACTTCTTGTCTTGATCCTGCCGGTAGCTAGCTCGGCCTGCTAGCTGCCAACAACAATCTACGTGACGATATTATCGTAGACGATATATTACTCAACCCTAGTGCAGGGACAGATTAATAAATACAGTATACGTTTTAAGAGCAAAGGACAGAATTGAGAATGAGAGCTGTTTAGAGGACACTAGAGGAACTGTGTCTCCAGATCATAGCAAGCAGCGGGGGTTTCCTTTGCTCGGTATCTTCAAAGTTGTGCTCTAGCTTTTGTCAGTTTGATCATGCTAACTCAAACTGAGAGCAGAATAAACAGCAGCACCTGGCTCTGAGTGTGCACCGTGCATCTTCAGAATGTATTGGAGGTTAGTGTGTTCTTGTTCTGCTATTCCTATGAGATCCAGTTTCAGACCTTTGAAAGAAATTGTGAAGGAGGGCTAAAAAAAATAAGGGCTAATTTAATGCATTCAAAGTCATTTTGTCACAAATGTCTAAACATTTTTTTGTTGTACTTTCCGCAAATCCCAGAATAAATTCTCTGAGACTGGATAATGGACTTCATAGTAAAACCAAGAGTGCAACAGTTTTTCCAGTGCATGTCAGAGCCTCTTTGTCTTCTTAAGCCAAAACACAGCACATCTTGTGGTCGTATTTTATGTCTGAGTCTGAAATTTGCTGAAGATTTTTTTTTTACATAAAAGGTGAATTTGTCCTTTCATTTTGGGCTTTGAGGCTTGTGAAATGTTATGAAATAAATTAGGGCTGAACGGTTTTAGAAAATCTAATTGCGATTTGTTTTCACTAATATTGTGATTGTGATTTAATATGCAATTTTTTTTTTTAAGTTATTTGTGTTCTGTATTATTCTGCAAAGACAAGCAATAAATCATTGTATAGTATGAACAACACAAGATTAGATAGATTAAACAAACTGTTCTTTCTTGGAGGCCAGGCTTGAATATGATGAAATTAGGTGATGCATGAATTTATATGAATGACATCTTTTATTTAACTACTTCAATCACAATAGTATATTGAGCACTGACCAAGCCTGGTTTAAACATTCATATGAAAGTCAGAAACAAATCACACAAACTAAACTTCAGATTGCCAAAATATAGAAACAAATTTGTGGCTGTACCACACTAGTAGTATTTATATTCTTTAATTATTGTTTACTGTAATAAACATATGTAAACATGTGGATTGCACTTTACTAGACAGTAAAATAAGTAAAAATATAGTATATATATGTGTGTGTGTATGTATATATATATATATATACACTATATATACATACATACATACAGAGGAGGTGTCCTCCAGCCCCTGCCGTGTGCCTGATAGCGTCAACATGGCACTCGGAGAGGCAATCGTTACATTAGCACTAGCATGCTGCTGGTGGTCTTGCCGTGTGATTAACTGTACTAATAAAATCGTTGAAACACTGCGGCCACGCTGCTCAGAAAGCTCCTCGAACATAATTTATCAGAGTCTGCTTGTTACCCCTCTCCGCGGCAGTCTCCACCGCTCCATATCTTTATAACGGAGCAAGCTAAGTGGAGTTAACCGCTAATCAGGGCTAATCAGGGCTAATCATTGCTAATCATTGCTAATCGCGCTTTCAGTTCTCCGTGCCTGTATCCATTAAATGCATGAATGGACTCAAGGCCAAATAAAACCTTTAATTTTATTAAAAAGGCTGTAAACGTTTTAAACTACAATTCAGAGTTGTTTGAATGAAAGAATTTTGCTCAAGTTATGGCGTAGCGTTATCACCATAGACAGTTAAAGAAATGGACCAACAGATCCCGTTGTTCTGGACGGAGACCAGTGAAGGATATTAGAAGCACTTCTCCGATAATGGCTGAGTGCTGTCAAAGTGGCGCCAAAATGGCATTGGAATGCTAACAGCAGGTGATGGATTTGGTGCCATAGGAGCTACGCTTAGAGAGGAGAGGCTTAGCACCTTGGTTATCATGCCAAGATGATGCTTACTGTGTGGAGTGCAGACTGATTTGCTCTCGCCAGTCACGTAACCAAATTGAAGCCTTTGCGATTAGGAAATCACATATTATGCAAATAATTGTTCTAAAATAAATGCGATCCTGGAAGGTTGGCAGAACCAGGTTCTGTTCGTGCATTGCTAGCAGAAGCGCCAGAAGTAGAGGCACTGTTGATGTTTATATCCTGTAATGCCGATTGTAGAATAACTTTCCAGCTGTGCAACCTTGCTTTTTTGTGTTCTCACAGTACAGTCTTTTGGAAAAGGTTAGTGCATGAGAAGCATTTGATCCCCAGTAAACCCGCCCTGTTTCAGTGCCGTTGAGCAAAGCATTGAAATGCCCAGTGGAGCTGGCTTAGTAGCAAACAGGGGAAGGCCTCAGGTTGCCAAACATCACCATGTTTCTTGCTGGCTGTCAAGTTAAATAAAGGTGAAGCATTTTTTTGGTGTTTCTTCCCAGTTCCAGCTTTTGAGGATGTATTACGCTAACTCTCTTACATCCATATTTCATTACCCTCCATCAAATATGAATATGGTTTCTAGACATCATTACATGCCTACAAACAGACCCACCACCTTTTTACTGTCAAATCGGTGTCAACCTTTCACCACGTGTTCACACTCAGCTCTCTGTGTAGAATTATGATTTTTGAATTTGATGTTACGGTGAAGTAAAATGCACTTTTTGATTAATGTTCTGTTTTTGATCCCTTGTAGGAAGAGATTGTTTTAAAATCAAAGTTATTTCACTTTCAACAGATGTATTGAGTTTAGAAAACTTAAATGCACCCACATACCGGTATATCCTCCAGCAACTTTCCAACCATCCTCTCATACCCCGTCCTCTATATTAACTCTCTACAATGGAAGGCCATTTATTCCTTTATTAAATTACACTCAATCAAATAAAACATTGTGACAGTAGACTGGCCTACACAACTCAACGTGAATGGCAGTTGCCAATAATTTCAGTGTCTCACCACCTTATCTGTTTCTGAATAAAATATCTTCTCATTTGATGCTGTTTGCTTTAATTAAACACTTTTATTAGATGCCCACAGACAACATAGTGAATTGTTTTCCACCCTCCCAATTTCTGTACTATATCCCTAGATGCCTGAGAAGGATTCATTTATTTAACTTTTATTAGTTTTCTTCTGAACAAATTCAATTAGAAGTGCTTGAAAGCTTACACCACTCCAGAATGTTTGCCAACTTTTCAGTACCAATCTTTTGTTATTCTTGCCTGTTTATCCTTCATTATGAAACCTGTTGTTTCCTATGTTATTTTTGCTTTATCTAATATGCAATTAGATGTGTTCATAATGGCACTGGCACATCGCTGCCAACGGTTTGCTGGCTCTCCATCGTCAATATGTCAGTGCCAATCTTTTGCTGTCCTTCTGAACGACTTTATTTTTATTTTTTATACTTTAATTAATTAAATATACAACTAGGAAGGTTTGTTACAGGCTTACAGATTCAAAACTGGCAAGTGTGTAACAACTCTGTGTTAGGCCATCTGTGCCAGCATCATTTTTCTATGATCTCTCTGTGGACTCATGAAAGAATATGTTTTGGCCTCTCATTTCACATGGTTTTGCCTGATATATCTTCAGTGCCAATATATCACTGCTAGTCCATTTAAAATCTTTGGTATGCACATGTGTCTTTGTGTATCACAGTGCTTAGTCTTAAGCTTGATTCAGAATTGTACGTGAAGGGGTTACTCTGAATGAAAAAACGTATGCACTGTTATTGCACGGCTGTAGTCTCATATTCAGTAATGAGACAGAATTTAGGTAACTTCGAAGTTGCCTGGATGTATCTTCAGTCATAAGGACGCGTGTAGCCCAGTGTCACTCTGTATCAATAAATAAAACAGTCACTCTGCGTAAAAAAACTAAAGCAGGATAGGATCCGGTCATGTACAATCAATGCCGGATTGTTTTTCAAAAGTATTTGACCTCAGTTTATACTCAGAGTAGTACACACTGGATTGGACAACAAGGTAAAGGAGTCTAAAAGTGAAATGTCCAACTGAAGAAATAATGGTCCACTCATACATCTTGATATTCTAAACAGTTCACAGTATAGCAGCCTCCAGTTATGGGGGATGGGGGATTGGAGATGGAAGGAACATGTATAGGGACCTTCAGCGGAACTATGGCATTCCAACCAATAAAAATACTCACTATCTATAACTTCTGGTAGCCACAATTTGATCCAATAAGAAATTACTCGAGTTACTAATTGAGATGGAGACATTTTACCATTCATGCTGGCCCAGCCTCTCTGTTCCATCCTCCCATACCCCTCCTCATCTCATTCACCCAAGCAGCGCTTCAGCCACGACTTTTCCCATTCACAATCTCACCCTCATTAATTTCCCTCATTCTCTCTGCCGCCACATCTCGAGGGAGCCCGCCACCGTCCAGGTTCCTTTTTCCACCAGGTGATTAAGATTCTATCTGGTGACTCTCAGGTGCTCTGCTGGAGAGAGCTCTGCAGGGCTGCTTCGCGGGATCCTGCTGTACATCTTGAGAAAGACTGTGGATGGTTGTACATTTTAATTCATGGTGTGGCAAAGTCTTTTCTGGTTTCACTTAAATAAATGGATGGATAGGTTAATACTTTATTCATCCTTACTGAAATGTAGACATAAGTTGAGCTAGTAGGTTGCTGGCAAAAGGCTTGATAACTTTCTTCCTTGCTTCACTGCCTTTTATTTCTTTTTTATCATTGAATTGGTCTGCATAGTCACAATTTGATACCAGATTTATACTTCCTGTGTGTGTCTGTGCATCACTGAGTGCCAACTGTCTACTCTCCGTGGTGTTCCCCTGTATCAGGTCTGTACTTCCTGTGCCAAGGGGATATCCAGCTTTTGCCAGCTCAGTGACCAGTCAGTTATTGGTCATTCACCACAGGGTTGTCCCTGTACTTGTAGGACACACACACACACACACACACACACACACACACACACACACACACACACACACACACACACACACACACAGTTATGTCAAAAGCCACACAAAAAGTGGTGCCGGATGCAGCTCATGAAGAGATTTTCCTGGGCAGTGTTGTGGTTGGGGAAGCACTGTGGTTTTTGTCATGCTGCAGTGCGGTTGTTGTAGTCATAATATGTGTCTTTGTTGGCGAAAATGTATCTAATAGACTGCCACATTGTACTGTATGCATAGTAATTGTCTTTCCATTAAGTCTGCTATCCATTTGAGCCTCTGAGTGAGTTGTGTTTGTGCGTGCAGGGGAGACACTGCATGCACAAACACTCTTCACAGCAATTTTAAATAAGAGAAAAATCCCAATGCCAATATATTGTCTTCAGTACCACTGTCCTCGGCTGTAGGAAAGGAAAACAAACAAAATAAAAAATAAAAGCCATACATGAGCCAATGCATCCTAATGTCTGCCTTGAGTAGCCAACACACACGTATGTACACACACATTCGCTCTCTCATTCCCTCTTGTCTGCCAGCTTGCTGGCAGAAGTGTTTGTCTGCAAAGGAAATAGAATTTGATGATTAAAGTACCCTTGAAGCAGACACAAACACACACACACGCACACTCACACACACTCACACACACACACACACAGCTCCTAAATTTCACTGACATGGCAATATGACAGAAAATGTGTTTTTTCCTCAGCGTGGCAGCAGGCATCAGTGGCTGGGCTCTTGGGGAGATGAATGATGGAAGGGTAGAAGTGCTGGTGGAGAAGAGAGATGCTGCTACAATAGATATTGAAAGAGAGAGAGCGAGGGTAAGAGATATCAGTAAAAGGAATTTAGAGGGGGGAAAGTGTAATAAATGGAGTGGTCCAACAGCAAAAGACCAGGAAGGGAAATTAGGAAGGTTGAGATGATTGAAAAATGTTTAAAGAAAAGGAGACATCTTGAAAGTGAGGAATAGAAAGAGGAAGAGGAGGTAATGAGAGTAGAAGGTGTGAGATAACATAGGTGGTTAAAAGGAAAAGCTAAAATGGAAGGGAGAGCTTTACAATGGCCTTGCCCCAGAGTAACAAATGAAAAGAAATGCTTGGTTAGCACTTATTGCAAAGCTTGCTATCACATAATGTACTTAGAGTAAATGGACCGAAAACACAGTAAAAGGACAAAGTGTTCAAATGTTTTTTTGTCGCAAAAGGATGTGAGAATTCAGCGTTGATTATGTTTGACAATCAAATGGCTACTGACCAAAATTTGGCTTGAGAGTGACAGAAAAGTGCATTGAATGATAGGCTTGGATTGGCTTGGATGAGTCTGAATACAATACTCATGCTAAATGTTGTGTTTTGTGGGACAAAATCCTCAGTCTTTGTTCATCGCAAAATTTTTTTTTTTTACTTTGCTGGCCTACTTTGGGATTCCACACCTTTGTCAGGATATATAAGTAAGCTTTTTTGTGAAATGCTTAAACAACATTTTTGGTGCACTTACCTCCCCACAGATTAGGACTCAAGATAAAACACTAGAAAAAGGCTGGGTAATCCAAAAAGAGCAACCCTCCAAGGTTACAATGAGACAGGCCCCCTGAGAGCTCAGATCACCAAGTGGTAATAACTTGTTGTGCCAAAGGCTGACTTCTTTCCTTCAGCTGGGGGATTACACCTCACATGTCAAGATCAAACTGTAAGAGGATAAGGTGACATCAGAGATGTGTAAAAGTGCAGCGCGGATTATTTGTCACATATAAAACCTTCCCGGACTGATTTAATTTCTGTTCATCATTTTGAGCTCCTTCCCTAAATAGTTCTTGACATTAAACTCTTCTATCTTGATCAATAATGCACAGTTGTCATTTGCCTGTTGAGGTCAAGGAAATAAAAAAGGCTATTATAGTGTAAGATGTTCTAAATTGTTAGTTACCGGCGGGAGAGAAAGAAAGGAAGGAAGCAAAGCTTTTTGGGTAAGAAGCGGTGAAGTCAGAGAGAGGCGAGGAAAAGGGAAACAGACACTAACCCAAAGAAAAAGATGGATGATGAAAGACAGTAGCACACACACACACACACACACACACACACACACACACACATACACACACAATGCAGGGGACAGGAGGTGTTATTTTGTACTCTATCATAACACTGTGTACTGGCCGCCGGCTCAGCCTAACTCTCCTCTGCCACATCTGTTTATCTTCTGTCTCTTCCCCTTAATCCCTCCTTCCATCTCTTCACCACCATGTGCATCTTTTATCTACGCTTTTCTGTCTCTCCCCACCTGAATCCATCTTTACTCACTGTTCCTCCTTCCATCTTGACAGCCTCTACGGTCTTATGCCTTTAGCAATCTATAACAGTATCCAAACACATAATTTGGACATTTTCAATAAATGTTCAGAATATCCTAATGTGATATTGAGTTGTGGCTTCTTCCTGCAAGATAATCTGAATCACTTTGCCTGCATCTCCTTATTTGTAACTGCTATAGATTAACCATAATAAGGGAAATCAATAAGGGATAATTGCATTTACCTGGATTGACCTCATCACACAATGACTGCTTTATATGGCTGTTCACATCCTCCTTTCAAAGTGAGTATTAGGCGTTGCTGTTGGCCTTTTCATCATTAACAGTATCAGCAGGCGTGTTAACGTTGGCTCTTCCAATTATGAGTGTCCGCTTCAATTAGCTGCGACAGCACACTTATTGATCAGAGTCCGCCGGCTGTTTGCACTCAGACATCCTGCTCCTTTAGAGGTCATTCAACAAGCATCACAGCAGCCTGAAATAAATACTCCCACACAGCTCGAGATCATTTTGGTTCATTAGTGTCACACTCCCCATCACAGACGATGAATTGTTTTTAGGGTGAAGCAGTAGGGATGATCAGTACACTACAATAATTATTTGATAGATAGAATATGTGATCCCTTAAAAGGATACTCTGCCGATAGTCAACCGACTTTGTATCATGAGAATGTTGGTAGTAGTTTGGCTGAACCAAACTTTCAAATCCAAGCTGACACATACTAGCTCATTTAATGTATTTTTTTTAAATTATTTTTACATACAATCCAAATTTGGTTGGAAAAATCACCTACATTAATGTCCTATGCCAACCACAACAATCTATCTGATTATAGTGGGAACAATAGTGTGTAGTTCCTCTTTCACATTTAATCTAGTGCCACCATCAGTTTGTCCAGTACTTACAGCTTAATAGTTGCGAAAGTAATACCATTATCATTAGGGGTAGGGGAAAAATACACAGACAGCAAGTATCGATCATTTATTATATAGATTGTACATGAGAAAGTAACTTTTGGTACTACAATAATTAAATCAATTGTTTTTCAGTCTACTAGATGGTACAGTTGAGGGTTTATGGTGAGCTCAGAAGGGGTGACTGTTAGGAGGAAGTAGGTAAAATAAAGATGGTCGAATCAGAGAAAGAAATCAGGAATTAAATTGCAGTGTATCGCAGACTATTTCAATATGTTTGAAATATATTGTGACATAAGTATTGTGATAATGATGAATGACGCTACAGACTCTGTCCCCCTTTCCTCCACTATCTGCTACTTCTCTCCAGAGGTCAGTAACATCCTGCAATCCTCTCTAGATCAATAGGTCATGTCATTATGCTGCCGGTGGAGTTTCAACCACGACCTAGCACCACCTCCTAGGACAATCTCTGCACACTAATGAACACACACACACACACACACTCTGTAAGATCGTTTTATTGTACATTTTCAAATGTATAATTGGATTTGCTGCATGTATTGATTGTGGAAGATGAGAAAAAAAACATATTGGTAAGTAATTGGGGCTGTTGGCTGTCCAGCTGTACCTCTATGGACTTTTTACAATGGCTGCAGTTTGAAGCATTGACATCAAGTACACGTCTAGGAAGGGAGACTTAGTACTGTATACTTATTTACTTTTATGTTGTAGTAACTGAGTAGCAGACAGGTTCCATACAGTGGCGAGTCTAGTTACTAAAAATGCATAAATAATAGGCGCCTGGGTAGCTCAGTTGCTACAACAGGCGTCCATATAAAGAGCAGCGGCTGCAGGCTCGACTGTAACCTGCAGCCCTTTGCTGCATGTCGTTCCCCCTCTCTATTCCTTTCATGTCTTCAGATGTCTTGTCAAAATAAAGGCCTGAAAAGATACCCTAAAAAATCATCTTAAAAAAAGATTAGAAACGTCCATTCAAAGTTTCATGCTGGCTCTTGGATGAGGGAAGGAAACAGAGTTAGATAAATAGTCATGGACAGCCAGCAGCAGCATGGGAGACACATAAGCCCTGTGTTATGCACCACTGTGTGTGTTGTGGGCCAGCCAAGGATGTTTTGCTTTTTAAAAGGTGTTTCAGTCTGCTTCCTGGAGCAGAGTGAGGTTAGAGGGGTTTCTGCTGGGAGAATCACCAGTCAGGCTGAATTAATGGCCCCTGACGGGGAAGAAAGAGCCTGAGAGGTGTTGAGAGAGGTTGAAAAGGGATAGCGAGGGGCCATGAGAGGCAGAAAAGGGAGGGAGGGGTGGCCGCCTGGGTGAGGGATGTGGAGAGACAGGGCGTATGGATGGATGGATTGATTGATGGAAAGATTATGAGAGCCAAAGGGGTTTGAGTTGGAAAGAGAAACAAAGGAAAGCTGAGATGGATAGACAAAGATCTTGTAGGCAGAAGAAGAGGAGTTAGAGGATTTTTGTGAGAGAAAGAGCGGAAGGGGTTAGATTGGAAGTTTGTTAGCAGAGATGGAGTAAGAGGATTTGTGTCAGAGAGACACGAAAGTTTCATTCATTGAAATTCCAAGAGTGATTTTGCAGCATCATGCCTCAGAAACAGCTGCCTGAAGAAACAGGGCAGAACCCACCCCACTGTGCTCCTTAGTTTACTTGACTACATCTCCAGGTGTTTGCCTGTAGTCTTAAAGTACTGCTTTAAAAAAAACAAAAAAAAACAAAGTCATTCTGTCACAGTTTTTTGTACCATCTTCTGTTTGCGTTCAGCTGCAACATGAAAGTGAGCACATTATCAGTGGGCTTGTTAATGCTGTTGAGCAAGTCATCACTCACATTTTCTATCTTATGCTTCATTTTTTTCTCTCTCTTCCTCTTCGCCTTTCTGTATCTCACTTTTTTAGCTGTATGCGGATTTTGTTCTCACTGTTGACACTCAGTTCTGATGACACTGCATCCCTCTGATCTGCCTGTCGCCCTATGGGGCATTGTACTGCATGTTTGTGTGTGTCTGTAGGGTTTGAGCATGCCTGTGCTTTGAAACGTGTGGTTGTGTATGTGTGACACTCAAAGAGTCTGTTTCTTGTCACATCAATCACCGTGTCGCTGTGTCAGCTAAACCTGCTCTCTCTCTGTATCCTCTTGAAACATCCTGCTTGGGGAAAACAGCAGTTGGGTTTGTATGAAATTTGCTCTTCTCCTGTTTTTTGAGTGGCCTGCTAACACTGTTAATATTCACAGTATTTAGTTTGACAATTCTACAATTTCTAAATCCTTTTAGAACTGAGTACAGGGCTTGGGAAGTCATCATCTGATATCATGCCACCCTCATAGGAAACTGCATTGTGCTTATGTTCAACATTTAATATATGTCATGGGGTACCCTCTTGTTTGATCAATAACACTAAAATGTGTAAATGGATCTGTATTATTGAATTTCTGGTTTGTAACAGCAGCAGTTTAATGTGATAGTTAAACTGAATATTCGTCACACGAGATCTCGCAAGATTCAAATATGAAGAATCTTCTCAAAGTAAAAATTGTCTCGCAGTGGCCAGGTTGGCTCAGTTGGTAGAGCAGGTGCATATATATAGAGGTTTAAGCCTCGATGCAGAGGTCCAGGGTCCAGTGCATGTCTCCCCCCACTCTCTACCCTTTTTCACCTAGCTGTCCTGTCCTGTCCTGTGTCTTTGGCTGACTCTCGGACGTCCCGGTGTTGGAATCCCTTCCAGTGAAATACAGTCGCACTCTACACTGTCAGCTGTCAGCATTTTAACCCTGTTTAAGCCAGCTAGTTTTACTAGCAGTAAGCAATTGTACCTGCTGTATGTTGACTAGTGTCACGTCCTAGGCTGTTTTAAAAATTGCTCCTTGATTAATTTTTTATTTCAACCGGTTGCAATCTTTACACATTTAAATTGATTTTTAACCAATTCAAATTACATCCCTAGTCTTGATCTATTCTGAAAGACATTAGCATAAGAAAAGAAAACGGATGTTCTTGATAATGTAAAAGATGTGTCCAAGCGTGTGCCTTTGTGTGTTTGAGTGTGTTTATGCACTGGGATCAGTCAGCCTTCCTGAAGCGTATTCTTTCTCTGGTTATTATCTGCTCTTTCCTATGAAGCAACTAAAGCTGTAGAAAGCTGAGAGGATTGCCAGCTGTAAGTCTGCGGGCAGAGATCTTTGTCACTCAGTCCCCTGTCGCTGTCTCTTTATGTATCTCTCTGTCTCTGTCCTTTCCCTTCAACTCCCTATCACTATCTGTTCCTCTGTCTTATTGCTATTATTCAAAGAGACACATAAGAAAACCACAAAGTAGTAAGCTGTCATCCTTCATTAAAAATAGGCAGGTGTTGCAAGCCCAAATATCCAAAAAGGAAGCCTCATACCTCAGCCTTTACTTTTCTTATTTTCACTTAATATGCTGTCATTGGAAAACAAAATGTACATCATCATCATCATCACTTTATTTATAAAGTGCTTTCACATCAGCAATAGCTGAACAAAGTTCTGTACATGAAGGCAGCAAACATAAACCAAAATGTCAACTGACCAGTAATCAGATGTTTTTAAAGCCATACAAAGGTTTCCTTATTGTAGGGATCACAGATTAGGCCGCCTGTCATCCTTTTATATTTATTCCAAATATTGTCACAGTGACCTAGTGTACACTCACGCATTAACAATGAGTGATAAAGTCTTACTGTATATTAGCAAAGACAAATTCATAGTTCACAGGACCTTATAGTAGGACAGTCCACTCTGCACTATATTATTTTGGCTTGAACAAAAATATAGCATTGACCTTATATTATTACTGCTCTTCTAATTTGGCAACACACTGAAAACTTATGTTTAAAAAAAACTTGATACCAATTCAGTACTCCTGAGTGCTGCCTTACAAGCTTGGTAACTTTGCATCTTGGCATTAATATGAGATGAAGCGGTAGTACGTTATTGACAGAGATGTCTCTTCCTAGACTAAACCCCATTTCAAGCAGCTAATATTGACCTGTAAAAAGGCAAACTGACTGAAAATAAGCGATTATGATCTGGCAAATCTGACATGCTCAGAAATCATTTACCGCTGGTGTTGGCCCCGCTGAAGTGTCCTACCAGCTCTGGAGATGCACTGACGGCTGACGGTGGGGAGGATATTTTAGGTCACCAAACCTGTGTACATCGCCTCACTCCCAAATACTCAACAGCAAGAAACATTTATAGCCAAGCTGTGACAAAGCTGCCAAGAGACGTTGCTAATTATTTTTTAAAGAAGCGTCCTTGTACTGCATTTGTAAATTCTCACAGATGATGATAGAAATGTAAATGTGGCTCCAAACAACAGTTACAACAAGCTTGATACTGTATGTGTTGCCTTACAAAGCACCTTCATAAATAACTTATTATAGCTTCTATTTATACCCTGTTCATTTAACTCATTACTTGTTTTTTTTTTTTTTTTTTGCACTATTGGACCAATTTCTCCTATTCTTCAGGCTATATCTTTTTCTGACATTTTTCTGTGCCTTTTCTTACCATCCTCTTATTTTTTTATACCAAGCACTTCTTCAGCACTTTTAGTTCTTCCTAAATTTGTAATGTAAATAGTGAAGCTTATTCTACTGTTGCTGTGTCGCTTCATAAGATAGTCCCTGAAATATAGATGTAAATGTTATTTTCGTGCCTCATGTGGGTAAGTGAGTCAGATCGGGACACCTCTTTAAAACTCAGTTCCTAATTTATATTTTTATATTTTATATGTTACTTCACATTAGGGATTAGTAAACAACTTTGGGCATTCATTCCTATTTGATCGTTGTTCCTCTTGCATTCTTACCATCTGTCTCTCAGATGTACTTCACACAGCATTCCCGCAAGCCCCTGTTCCTCCTTCCTCTGTAAAGGACCTTTTCTTCAACAAAATATTCTGTACTTTAGGGAAAGAAGAGAAAAAACACGGCAAGCCCTGTTATTTTTCTAAAAATAAACCAGCCATGCGGATGAGCTGTGTGATGCAGAGCTGTGTTCATATGCATGTCCTCTTTGTGTGGTCATATGTTTTTTGTGTGGGTGAACATGTGTCCATAGCATGGAATATCTGCAGGTGTGTATGTGGGGAAAAAAGCAACACACATGTACATACCGTACCTAGTACATTGCTGCAGAAGCATACTGAAGGAGTGGGAACTTTTCTTGGCCTTTGTGTAACCTTGCAAGTAACTTGGTTGTCTCTTGTTGGCGTCCTTACCATCTGCTGTACATGGCAGTCTGTTTCACCCTGTAAAAAGTACACAATGCTTTTTCATACAAGGCCGGATCCATTCTGTTTTCATGAGGTCTCCCCAGCTGTGCCTCAAACACATTTCATCTTTTGTTCACTAGTCCCAAAAAACTACCTGTACAGCAAAGTATCACAAAATTTTCCGTGGCAATAGTGTATCGACACACGGGCACCAAGTATCGATCTTTTATTGTATAAATTGCACATGAGATTAAAATGTTTTGGTCCTAGAATAATAAAATCAATTGCTTTTTCAATCCACTCCCATATTACAGCAATATAATTGATGTGAGATGAACAAATCGTTTTAGATAAAACAAAGAAAGATTCCAGATTGTGGATGCCAGGTGGGGACTCAGCTACTAGGGCTGGGCACCGAACGTCGATACTTTTGTGGTACCGAAAGAAATACCTCGATTCTATGAGTATCGAAACATTATTTATCTTTCGGTGGCAAATTTTGGATCCAAAAGCCTCTGAGCGCTTAAGCACAAGCTTATCTGTCCTCTCTGCTTATTGACAGAGAGCGGGGCTCGACACACAAACGCGCAGAGGTGCGGACGGAGGAGCAAACTACGTCGGCTCTGCAGTTAAGTTTAGTCAAGGGAATCACGACAATGCCGATACAGAGGTTTCAAGTATGGTTACAGTTTTTCAAAACTTCTCACAGACAGCGTTTGCTGCAATATGATATTAATGGCGAGGCGAAAGCAGTCGCGGTGCTGTTGGTTTACACTTCCTCTGAGAAGAGCAGGCACAACGGTGGTGACTGATTGACAGGCGGAGGGTTTAAGGAAAGGCAACTTTATTTCTGCAGCACATCTCAGCAACAAGGCAATTCAGTTACGTTCCTTTGCTCTTGTTAGTTCTCCATTAGTTCAATGTTGACAACAGGGCAGTCACCAAGTACACAATGTCTTTTGTTTATTTATTTATTATTTATAATATGTTCATGTTGTGGCAAAAAAGTTTCTCTTTTTGTTAATTTCTTAAAGTTCATAACTGTTTTAAATCACAATTAAGGTGGAAAATAAGTTTTGTGTTTAATGTATTTGTGTTGATGTTGAAATTTGATTTTTAAAACATATGGTATCGAAAAATTGTTAGGGACCGGTATCAAAATTGGCACCGGATTGAAAGATTTTAAATAGGGCTAGGCAATATATTGATATTATATCGATATTGTGATATGAGACTAGACATCATCTTTGATTTTGGATATTGTAATATTGTGGTATGGCATAAGTGGTGTCTTTTCCTAGTTTTAAAGGCTGTATTACAATAAATTGGTGGGATTTTCTGAACTTATCAGACTTTTCTAGCTGTTCTATTATTTACCTTTACCCACTTAGTCATTATATTCACATTACTGAAGATTATTTATTTTAAAGCTTAAGTGTGAAGATATTTTTGTCAAAGCCTCAAGAATATTGTGATATCTGATTTTCTCCATATTGTCCAGCCCTAATTTTAAAGGTTTCCCAGCCCTATAAACTACTGTATTGCAGTGCAACAGTATAATGGTCTGCACACTATTATAATAAATAGTTTCCTTGGTCTGTTGATATGTTCATGAATATTGATGGTTAGCAGCAGTAGGATTCGTCCCAATTCCAAGCTAAAGAGGCAAAATATTTCCACAATAAGGATGGCAGGTGGGAATGCAAACCAGGTTTGCTGAGTAGACACGCTATTATAATTAGTATCTTCGGTTTCCTGATGCATTCTCATAAATATTTATGTCTGGAGGCAGGTGTACTGCAGGAGGCTTCCGAAAGTTTCTCAGTGCCCAGTGGAGCTGAGCTACATTAAACTGGGCGTACACCAGTCTGAAGGGTGCTGGTGGTAGGAAATGTATGTGTACCATTTGTGAATTATCATCTTAGAAATGTGAATACACACAATTTGTCTGCCTCTGCATATGTCTCATCGTTAAATTAATAAGCGCACACACACACACACACACACACACACACACACACACACACACACACACACACACACAATGACAGGGACAGCAAGAGAACATTAAGTAAACCTAAGGCCATCTTTCTTCAGCTACCCGAAACATCAAAAGGTCACCTTGTGTGTAAATGTGGCTGTTGTGTACATGGTGTGCATGGACTACCTCCTTTAACACATACTGTAGGCACATCGGTGCAGTGTTTATATTATGTTTGTTTTTAATTCATCATCTTGTTTGTCATTGGAAAGTCAGTCCTTCCAGTACTACTTTCAATATTTAAACATAAATCCATCAGTGCCATTTTCATCTTAATATCTTACCAGCCAACCATCTTTTCACTTCAATAGAAAAAATAATGCCCTGCTTGATGTACATTATCCCACTAATGACATGATTACCTACCCTGAATCATCTAGTATGAAGGTTATAATTTCTAATTTAATCCATTTATACCATTCTGCAGAGATGAACTGTCTGCAGTAAGGTCTTTTGTCACAAAACATCAAAGGCTATTGTATTGTATTTACTTTGGAATTGAACAGGTAATATATAATAGGTGTAGAGAGGATACTGACAGCTTTAGACAGACAAAATGGATACATTGGAAGCTTACAGGTATGCATTTATTATTCTGAAACAATTGTTTTGCCTTTTGTATTTTAGGAAATAAATCCCCTTAATTAGTTCACAGGATTTCAAGAATTCCTTCTTGTACCAGGAAGTAGCCTTGGTCTCACCTGCTGATCAGCTTTCATTGCAGGAATCAAAAAGAGATATATAAATAGCCTATGGATGTTTGTCCACTAAAATATGTGAAGTACTCTGATAAAGGCCAGTGAAGGGGGCTATTTCTTCAAACAGCTGAACTGAATCAATGTATTTTTAACCAGAGATAGAGCTGTGCTATTTTGTACTTTCCTATTGTAAATGGATTGTTTATATGTCATTATGGCATCTGCAAATGTCTTGAAGTTGAGTAAAATGGTACTGTGTAATAGTTATGAATTGCATGCAGACGTCACATTAAGCTAATTCACTACAGTGAACAGCCTAGTGTGACGTCTAGATGTCGCACGCACCCACTCTTGAAAGCACTTTACTGAAACTGATTTCCTTTGCCTTCAAGTGAATATTTGTGGTCTTTGCTGGAAAATGTTATCTTTGGGGAATATTTAAACACACACACACACAAACACACACACAAACATGTCGAAGGAGGCAGTCCGGCTGAAATCGTGCTTAGCCAAGGGCATCTCCTTCCAGATGTCATGTTTGTGTGACCCCTGGATAGTGTGTGTGTGTGTGTGTGTGTGTGTGTGTGTGTGTCTGTTGATGTGTGTGCTCGGGATACAGGCGTTGTTTCTCACAGGATATTAATAAAAAGTGTCATATGTTGCAGCACATGGAACATCAGCACCCACCTGTCGTACACACAGTATACCATGTAGTGATGTAATATGCAGGGAAACCCATTTTAAAGTCAAATATTCAGCATTATCTGAGTAATGTGATCAATTTAGGGCTTCCCTCAACTTTGAGCTCAACCTACTTTAGGATGTGCGGGATGAATTAATTTGAAAACACACCTCACACATGTCACCTCATCTCTTAATGCTGTGTGTGCTAACATTAGAGATGCTTACCTCCTGTGTAGTGATTTTCTAGCCTGTATTTCCATATTCAAAGCCAATTTGAATTAGACATGCTGAATTTAATATTCATTTCAAGTGAATTTTAGTAGGATGTTTGTAGTTTTTTTTTGCATCCATATCCCATGTGGGATCAGACATATAATGTTTTCTCTTTCTGCAATCAGTAGTCATTAATAATTTGTGCTTTGCTTAAAATCTCTCCCTGTACCTTTCTTCAGTGTATCAGCTCAAAATCTGTTAGCTGACATCCACCAGGGTGATAGTTCTATCGGGGTCCACAAAATCTTCCTTCAGGCTGAGCAGAGCCTGAAGAAAGATTTGAGAGACACTGCAGGAGGGGAAATATAACAAGTTTCTAATGAAATATGCTATCAAAGTAAATGCTCCCTAAAAGCAAGATTACAACTTTCTAAATGTTAAGCTTGTGTTACTGAGGTGTGTGTGTGTGTGTGTATGTGTGTGTGAGACACCTGCCTAATCTATGCATGGCTGGCGTCCATGTCCTGGATTGATGAGGCTGAGATTCATTGATTAATCCTGAATGTCCTGTGGAGTTTGGGCAGGGATAACTGCAATTTTAGCACTATCCTGAAAGATATATATATATATATATATATATATATATATATATATATATATATATATATATATATATATATAAATATATATATGCTTCAGTGCTGCTTTACACTTCAAGGCACAGATAGGCTATGAATGTACAGTATATTTTGTTCCTTGTGAACACATCTCTTTAAGGCTTCAAATCACTGATGCTTGTACACTACAGATTTTTTCAGAAACTTTGCAAACATCAAGCTGTAAATATCAAAAATGTTTGAGCTCCGATCAGTCTGCAGGTTGACAGGGCTGTTGAAAAGTAAATGTAAACCCACACACTTCCATCATCAAGCATATTCTGTCATTGATAGATTTCCCATACATGCATTAATCTGGCCTGATAATCTTCTTCTGTGTAGCAGCTGAAATCCCAAAAGTCATAGCTTTAAATCTCTGCTTCCTTAACTGCAAACTGAGATGCAAGGTTTTCCAGCTGACAGCAGAATGCAGATGACTAACCATATTACACTCCCACTTAGCGCAGAATTGCAGTTGCCAATGCCGATAAACGCACACTTAATTGTCAGAGTCCCATAAATGCAGATGTGCATGCATTGTCTCTGTGACACGCACATAAACACCCACGCTCAATCATCAATCCGCCATATTACGCGCAGATGCAGCTGTGAAATATAAGAAAAGCATCTTTAACAGCACACGCACACATAACATAGAAGCACACACCAATCAGTCACTTACAATGAAGCGGCGCCCTGCCACTTGCTCCACAATGGTATTACAGTGTCTCTCTGCCTGTTATGATCTCATTCCAACAGCATTCAGTGCTGCCACAAAGCAATTCCAAACACATTTCCAAAACACATTTTGCAGCACCACAAAGTGTTACATCCATCACTGGGGGAATAAGGCGTAATAACCGAGAAACACTGTAATAGTTGATTTCCCTGCCAAGGGTGTGTGTGTGTGTCTGTGTCTGTGTCTGTGTCTGTGTGTGTGTGTCTGTGTCTGTGTGTGTGTGTGTGCGTGCGCAACAGCGTTTGGATATGTCTGTGTTGTGTGTGTTGGCTCTTGGCAGATCAGAGAGAGAGAGAATCTGAGATCTGAATTGAGATAATAAAACTATATATAAATAAAATATAGTTTTATTGAAACCGGCTGTTTCACACAGTTGCAAAATCAAATGAATAAATAATAAACAGGTTTCTTCACCTGGTTCATGATTAAATGCTCAGCTGTTCAAGACAGCAGCATAAAACACAAAGTTGCAGACAGACACACAAAGGCAAATAAGGAAAAACTAACATTTTAATACATTTTTGTTTAAAGTTAAATATCTGAATACTCCTGCACTCACCAATAGCCAAGTCAGCAAGGCACTGCCTACTTGAGTGTACATTTGTGGCAGTGCTTCTCGTGTAAAGTAGTTGCGACTGGGAAGCTCATATCTCGGGTCCATAGTTTTCAGTAGCTTTTTGATTCCAACTTGTTCCACAGTTGCAACAGGGAGCTTATCTTTAGCAACGTGATAGGACACCGCTTTACTTATAGTACACCACTTGTCACTTTTATTTTCTTAAGGCACGCTGCGGGAAAAGTTTGCATTGAGCTTTATTTTGGGGCTGGAGCTTTTTTGGGTTGTCGATGGGTTGCGGCTGGGGCTTCTGCAGCGCGCAGTTTCACACACTCTTTGTATTGCAGTTTGTGCCACTGTTTGTAGTGCTTCCACACCTGGCTGTAACTTGTTTATGGCACTTCCTACATATAACGTGATTTTATTGCTCATCTGATACTTTGAATCCAAACCATCTCCAAATGGTTTGGATTGAGCCACTGCTTCTTTCATTAACCACTTCCTCCTCCACACGATCCGCAGACGTTGCTTCCTCCATGTTTGATGAAGAGTGGCTGAGTGTCTGTTCCTGCCCCTCCCCCCTCTTTGCATGGAAGAGGAGGGGCGGGGGCACGGGGAGCAGAGAGCTCCGGGTCAGCAGCTTGGTTGGAGCAAGGATCACAGTGCAAATTTGAACTATATTAATATATGCGATATGGTCTAATTCCATATCACATTTAAATATATATCAACATATTTTATATCTATATTTTTCCCAGCACCAATAAATATATATTAAAAAAATATATATTTTAAAAGATCATTTTAAGGGGAGTGACGTGCTGCGCAAAGGAGCAAACCTGTACATATGTGTGCCTACTCCACCAACTGAGCCAACCTGGACACTCTCATTTCCTCTCTTTACAATCAACTGCTATCCTTTTTTCTGTCCCTTCTCCCTTCTCTTCTTCATCTATCCACTTCACTTCTATCTTCAAACACTTCTTTTCATGTAACTGTCTTTTCTATCATACTGTCTCATTTCTATGCCAATTCCTGCCTCATATAGTTACTAATACAGTAGATTATCGGTTTGTGATTAAAATGCATGCACTTATGTCTGTCTTAAGCTCTCAATCTTGTATGTTTGCTCTGAAGGAAATAAATTAGGAATCAGTGGAGATGTTGGCAATGCCAGTAAATGGAAGCTGCTTTGTAAAAATGATGGACATGGAGAGAGGACGAGAGACATAGAGGCAGAGAGATAGAGAGAAAGTGGCACCAGGAAAGATGAAACGGACAAACTGATCAAAGAATCTGAAGAGACATAAGAAATATATAACTAGACAGAAAAAAGAGCTGTAAGGAGGAAAGAAGTAGAGACTTAAATCATGAGCAAGTGTGTAAGAGGAAGAAAACGGTGTGTAAGTATTTGTGTGTGAAAGAGATAAAAAGCAAGTGAAACAGCAGACAGGAAGATGAAAAGTAGAGAAGAGATGTGGGCTGCCAGTCAAAGTGCATATACTGCATAATAGTGGACAATGCCAAAACATTGTTAACCTCTATGCAACCCTGCCATCAGCCTATTCAACTGTAAGTGTCTATGTGTGAATGATGCACAGGAAGTGTGGACTGTGGATAGAAGCACTGCACTGGAGGCGTGGCTGCAGTCTGCTTTGTACTTTAATGTTTGTACCAGGATTTGTGATTTCTGATGGTTTCATACATCCCATAAGAGAAAGAGAAAACACACACATATATATATATATATATATGTATGTGAAATTAGTGCAGTCATTACAATTTCAGCATCCAGAAAGCCTACCCTTGACCATGCACAAGTAAAGTAGAGCATTTAAGAGTTGTGTTTAATATATTAACTTGTATTCAGATTTTTGTTGGTGTATCCCATTACATACTGCCATGACAACCTGTCCAGTATGATAATATATCGTCAATGCAAATGTAGTACAATAAAGTGGAGCACAACCGGATAGAGGTAGACCGAGTAGAGTAGGCTGTAACTCAAGATAAACTACATTAGAGAAAGGAAAGTAGAGGACGTACTGTAAGTACCAGAAGGAGAGAGAACAGAAAGAATTGATGGGAAGTGAAGAGGGGTGTCATTCTGCATATCGTCACATTCTGTCCTTTTTGTTGTGCCTGTGTCATTGTGGGAGGGTCACAGTCATGCATCCCTTTTTCAACCACTTGGGTGTTTTTCAATAACAGTCCAGAGGAAAAATGCTGCGTTGCAGGATATTGTGTGATAGCTGTGTCTCTTCTAGGCTGACAGACAGACAGACAGACGGGTAAGCACAGGGAAAAGATAAGCAGAAAGAAAGACATGCCTGAAGGTTGGCTGGCAGATTGACAGACATTGAGACATACAGCTGTCCATCGTGGCTTACGGGAGTTTCCATGATGTTTCCAGAATACTACTAATACTTTTGTCTCTACTTGCTAGTTGAATGTATTCTGGCTCTGAGCATGGTACAACATCACGTTACAGGTTAACTGTGCTGGAATTTCCCTATAAAGCGACTCATTTCTATCCCCTGTAGAGCTGCGCAATACTTGATACAATAAGTCAATGAGTCACAATTTTCTTTAGTAAGAATTGAGATCACAATACTCAGGGAAAGCATTTTCTTCCTTTCCAATCAACACAA
This sequence comes from Etheostoma perlongum, assembly GCA_026937815.1. Lineage (NCBI taxonomy): Eukaryota > Metazoa > Chordata > Actinopteri > Perciformes > Percidae > Etheostoma > Etheostoma perlongum. The sequence goes on along the minus strand of CM049393.1, from coordinate 17,264,655 downwards.
TTGCATTTCTTATCTGTAAAAGTTTCCTACAAAGAAACACAGCATACACGTGAACTATTAAGTCCATCCATCCATCTTTGTTCACATTTCCGGTGTCGGGTCGCAGCAGCTCCAGCTCCGACTGGGGGATCCTGAGGCGTTCCCAGGCCAGGTTGGAGATATAATCCCTCCACCTAGTCCTGGGTCTTCCCTGAGGCCTCCTCCCAGCTGGACGTGCCTGGAACACCTCCATAGGGAGGCGCCCAGGGTGCATCCTTATCAGATGCCCGAACCACCTCAACTGGCTCCTTTTGATGCAAAGGAGCAGCGGCTCTACTCCGAGCTCCTCTCGGATGAATGAGCTTCTCACCCTATCTCTAAGAGAGACATCTGCCTCCCTCCTGAGGAAACCCATTTCGGCCACCCTGGATCTCGTTCTTTCGGCCATGTCGCAGCCTTCAGGACCATAGGTGTATATGGGTTATATTAAAGTATTTACAACAAAACTGCAACAGTGAGCCAATCAGACACAATAAATTATTTATACAGCACTCCAATTCAGCGATGGTGATGCTTGATTGTAGTTTTAGAGACAAAATCATCAGTTGCCAAATAGTGTAGTGTGGGAAGTGAAACAAAGAAAGAGCAGGAATGGTGCTGAATTTGTTCTGTGGTGGCCCTTGAGGAAGTTTAATACCAATTGTATAATACAGCCAGATGTGTGCTGGTCCACTTACGTAATTGACTACCTAAGGTTTCTCCTGCCTATCCTTGGCTGCTCAATACCACCTTCCAATCAACATCAAGCTGGCTGGTTTAAATTTCCTACGGGTGTTGTTTTGTGGCTTGTGCGCTCAGTTAAGCAGCCACTTTCTCTAAATTAATGCTGCTGATTGTGCTGCTGCTGATGATTCAATTAATGTGAGTAACTGGGTTGCAGGGCAGCAATTATGTTATTGTTTGTCAAAATGACAAATAGCATTTTGATTATCCTTCAAACCACATCTGTCACATTGAAAACCCCCAGTTTCAATGGGTGGGTAGGAAAGCTTTTATGTCCTGGGATAATATTGTGTTACTGCCTTCCTTACAAAAAAAGACAGATTGACAGATAGACTAAACCGACAGTCATTGAAAAAAGTTTGATGTCCAATGGTTGAAATCATATTACTGTCCCTCTCAGAAAGAGATTGACAGATAGACTCAAACAGACAGCCGGAAATAAAAGAAAAGAAATCAACTCATCAGTCCCGGGGCAAGATGAGAGAGAATACTTGGAATGACAAAGCAGTGGAGGGTTAAAGGAAGCTTTAGGAGACGAGTGTGGTTTTTTTTCTCTGCTGAAAATGTTGATGAGAGGCAAGTTTATTTTACATTCCATGCTCATTGGCTCTTGATGGCTGCAGATGTAAATATTAATTTAATGTTAATTTAGTCCCGCACTGTGCACCTACAATTTGTGCTTGCTTTTTTAGGCTTTCCCTTTTATTATAGTCACAGTGGATAGACATGAAAGGGGGAGAGAGGTGGGGGTTGACAAAGGGCTGCAGCTGCAGGACTCCACAAACATGGGGCGAACCCTCTTACTGGATGAGCTGGACGCCGCCCCTATAGTTTTTTATGTACGGCAGAGGTTGAGAGACAAATTTTGTTGCGGGTTTAGTCCCACACTCCAACTAAAAACCTGCTTAATGATGACTCGGGTAAGTCTGAAACGATTGTGATGGCAAAAGTTGAGTCTGTAAACACTTTCTATTATGTCTGTGGACTGAAATTCCACTTATGAATTCACTGCCCAATGCTGAGTTGCCAAAAATCTATTGTAAATCCACCCAATATCCCTCCTTGCAGCTCTATACGTCTTAATATAATACAACCAACATGTTTTGTTGTGTCTGTGTTTCTGTGTGTGCTTGAGTTGGATGTGTGCCTAACCATAGTTTTCTGCCTACTTAAGGCAGGTATGTGCAAGTGTGTGACAGCAGCCCCATCGCCTTTCATTACTGTCATCATTAAGAGAGCGAGATTTAAAACGATGTAGAAATTTCTTGAGACAAACCACTTTAGAAACACACAGGGAGGTTGGGGCTGAGAAGGATAAACACATCGGCAGAGTATGCACACCACTACCCAGCACACTGAACTTTCATATGCTGTTACAGCCTTTGTTACCCAGAATAATGGATCAATATGGAAGATTATTCATATTCGCATATGCTTATTCATAAATATTTAGCTAACTCTGAAATAACTGACTTTTTAGCGTCCTTTGGGCACCAGAAGCAAGAACACTGACATAATCCCAATATAAAGTTGATATGGTGAACATGTTGCAAACAGTTGCCTGTTTCCTGTTTGCACATCCCACATATTTATTATATTGATTTAGAGCCATGTTTTTGTCCAATATTTACTCTCTTATGGTGTGTTAATCATTCGTCCATATTACACATAATTATTATGGAAAATTATCGTTTAGAGCAGCTTTAATCACAAAATCAAACATGAGCTAAACAAAATGTCACTTCTGATACAGAATAGTATTAACTTGGCTTGAAATAGTTGTGCTTTTTTTGCATGAATAGACAAGCAGCATAATCTTAATAGTGGGAATTAAAGCAACTTTAAGCATTTAAGCGACAAAACAAAGTAATAAATAGGATTTACCAATATCGAGAACAGGATAGGATAATACCTTATCATTGTATGTGCAGGCATAAATCTTCTCTGCTACTTAAAAAAGGATCTTCAGGAACGGTCAGGATGCTTATTGATGCTTATTGTTTTGTTCAGCTAAGAATTCGGCCAATCAAGGCAGTCACCTCAATGTTTCAAAAGTAGCAGTTGAAATAAAAGAGCAGCTGACGCATCAATGCTAAACATGACCATTGTTACTGTAATAATGCATGTTGGCATTCACCATCTGCTTCTTCAGGCTATTACTTCAGTTTTAGGTTACCAGTTATTGCAAGTATACAGCTCATCAAGTTATGTGACAATTGATAGGGCATGAGTGTGATTGTTTGAGATGAACAGCAAAAACACAACAGAGAGGAGCTGAAAAAACGGAACTGAACAAAGCACGGCATATCCTACTTTCCTCTTGGTTTCAACGTACTGACTTACAAATGTAATGTGATAAAGAGAGCATAAAAATGTGTGAAAGAGCATGGGAGATTGTTAAAGGAGATAGGAATAAGGAGGGTGAGAATTGGTGAGAATTACATGGGGAAAATGAGAGAGAGAAGAGAGCCCCCCCCCCATTAGGAGTGGCGACCACAATCACAATTGTGCTTAAGTCACAAATGGATTCTGTTGCTCTTTTTCCAGCTTTCTGTTGAGTTACTAACTACAAACAAACCAGACTAAGATTGAGAGGAACACACAAACACAGACAGCAATATTAAAACCTCCATTCAAAGACAATGTGAAAAGAATTGAGCTGATGCAAATGTGTGTCACGAAAGAGGTAAAACTGAGTGAGATGGAGTCAGCTTACTCTAGTTGGCACAAATTTATGCATTTAGAGACTCATCTATTTTCAGAAAAAGGACTTGAATTGTTGTCTGATTTCTGTGAACCCAAAAATAATAACATAAACCTCTAATTAAAATGACTGACTAAAATGCTAAGGTGATTGCAACCAAAGCTACTTTCTGTAGAAGGACTCCACATTTGCTTGCCTGCTTTTGAAGTTAAGTGATCAAAGTCATTGCCTTCCTCTCTGAATAGTAAAGGTACAGGAGATGTAGGCAGGGGGGTTTGGAGCTTTGAGGAGACACAGGACAGGACACCTGCGGTGGTGTAAGAACAGAGGTGTAAATAAGTGAAGAGAGGAATCGAGGTGGAGAGAGACGGCAGGGGAGCGAGGGAGTATAGATGAGAAGGAAAGCGTGTTTGAGGAATTATACAGAGACCGCGGTGGAGGACATGGGCACCTTTTGATTGCTGAGAGACAGATGTGAGTTAAAAAAAGCATACACTTAATGTTGGTATTGGGGTAAATGGCTTTTTATTATTTCTTTGCGACAGCCGTGGCCGGAGGCATTATGTTTTGGAGTTGTCATCCCGTCATGCGTACATTAGTACATCTGTCTTTCTGTCCGTCCGTCGTCTGTCCATCCATACTTGCAAACATGATATCTCAAGAACCACTGGAGGGAATTTCGTCCCCTTGGGCTCAGTGACGAACTGATTAGATTTTGGTGTTCAAAGGTGAATGTCCCTGTGTGTCTCGTTATTATGTTCTGCAAAAACGCTTTTCTGGCCGTTATTCAATGCCATAAGTCAGAAACAGAAGTGAAGATTCTGACCATATTTGCTACTTGGTAAGATACTAATCATGGATGCCCATCTTCAAACTGTGGTGATTGTATAGAACTTTTGTGCTGCCGAGTTGAAGATGTGTGTAGGGCATCCACGTTTTACAAAAAAATAGTTTCTTGCATTCCTCTTCATTGCATGTTTCATCTAAGTCCTGACAGAACTTGGATGCAAACTGCAACTTCACTGGTTGGCCGAGGCATACCACCACAAGGCAATAATTCCAGTTTTGTTTTTAATTGGCAATATACCATATGTGGTGCCAAGCCCCCATTGCTTGAGTTTTTTATGCACTTACACTTAACCAAAGATGGCAAAGTTATAGGTTTGCCAGAGAAGTTTTCTCGCAAATAAGTTGTTTTTGTGGATGGTGCTATTTTTGTCTTTTCAGACAGAAACTATTGCGTGCTAAGCTATAACCAACTATGTCATTCCAACAAAAGTACTTGCTTGCTGCTGGAAAATGAACCCCTTCTGTGTTAAAATGTCCCAGCAAGAAGACTGTGGGACACAAAATATAAAAGCTTTGGTGAACTGGGTTTAGATTGAATCACTATTGTTTGATATTGCATTCATTGTCAATAAATATACATATAAATGTCAGTGATTATTAATTAAACACTTGTTGGTGGCAGCACTAATGAGCTGACCATAAAGGGGCTGTTATCAGTATTCAGAACATTAATATAGCAGTAACTAATATTTGCTATGTAAAGACTAAGTTAAAGGAAAGCAGAGAAGACTTAAAAAAAGACAGTTTTACCCTTGTGCCTCATGTTATGGACAGATAAAAGATAGATTGAACAGAAGTAATGAATACAAGTATAGAGGATTGAGGAAGCGAGAGGACACAATGGGAAAAGAAACAAAGTTGCAAGCAGAAGAAGGGACAAGTGGATTTAAGAGAGTAGAAGGTGAGCGGAAAAGTTGAGAAGTTTAGCCTACTCTTTCAACAGGTTACAAAAAGTTGTATAGAGAATTTAAAAGCGCCACAGAAAGACTGATGGAAAACATAAAGGAGCAGAGATGACGGACAAAAAGGAAAATGCTCAGCTGAATCCAATAAGCCAATTGATGGTTGGCTGAAAGTACTTTTCTGATGAAAAAGCTTCCGTGGAGTGAAAAGGAGCCGATGTTGAGCAGTATGGAAAGACTGGTCCCACTGTCCACTTCCCCAATGTCTCTGCCTTCACATATATTGTTGCATTGCATTTTGATCTGACTTTTGCATAGGGAGAGCTGAAGTCCACGACACAGCTGAAACAATTCTTATACAATGTGATTTAAGTTGTGAGTATGTCTTTCCAAGACACACTTGCGTGGTTTGAATGTTACTGAAGTCAAGGCTTTTGAGAATTGCCTTCTGCTTCTACCAAGCTTGCGGATCTGTAACTAATGAGCCAGCTTTCAGCTTTAATTCTTCATCTTTCACTATTTTTCTAATTCTATGTATCATTTTTCTTGGGGATTCAAAGATGATTTTGCTTATAGAACTGTATGCTTGCCAAACAGTTGAAATTGTTTTTTCTTCCCCAATCAGTCGACTAAGTTGTCAACAGTCCCTCAAAACCTTTCTCCTTTGTTTTATCAAACCATTCATCATGATTAAAATTCTCAGTTGTCTACTCATCCCTTTCTTCCTTTCTCACTCCCCCTCCCTCCATTCATCCCTTCCTTTACTTATTTGCATCACATTATTGATATGCTATATTGATCTCAGTGTCATTTCTCTGCACTAAACATCTTTCACTGCCTCACTCCACCATTCCTCATTGTGTGTATCCCTCTTTCTCCCTTCCTCACATTCTTGTCCCAGTCTACTCCCACCCACAAATTAAATTAATATCATCCCTCCATCCCACTTTCTCCTCCCTCAATCTCTTAATATCATCCCTTTATTCTTCCCCTCCTTCCTTCCATCCCCCATTCCTTCTCCCTCCCTTCCCATTATATTAATAGGCTGTTGAGAGTGTGGGATTTCAGCAGTAGCTCTTTCTATCAGCCAACACTGCATTAGTGCGTTAAGTCTGTGTGCACACTGCTGCCTGTTACACACTTAGACACATTAACAGCATAATGGCAGACTGCTAGCTCCATTCATATGCCAGGGTCTGTGAGGCTGTTGTGACCTGGTTATTACATCTGTTCACATGATCGGTGCGTGTGTTTTCACCTGTCTGTAGAACGTGTCTCCAAACGCATCCTCATAGACCACTTATGATTGGATCTTACGTCCCCCGCTCTATATGCAAATATACATGTACAGCATTTTCCGTTGCCATATAGGCCGGTTGTGTGTGTTTTATAATGTTGGTTGTTACTTTAATATAAATCAAGTGAAAAATGAAAAAGCGTTGCCCATAGTCTGTCTGTGGGCCGACCATAGACTGCATCCTATATAAAAGGGTGCCAACATAAGATCTACGGATGGGTAGGAGGACCTGTGCAGGAGAGACATATGTGTTTAAAAGTTTCTGTGTTTGGCTTTCAGTACGTTTGCAGCTTCTAACAGAATATCTCTGGTTTGAAGTTTAGTTTATATTATACTCTAACTGCTTTATTTCACCAACCGTAATAGCATCCAAAACACACAATTCACTCACAGTGGTTTCTGTGACATGATTAATTAATTAATTTGAATGAGTGCATACATACCGTTTACATTTAAATAGGCAGTCTTTAATCTGACACAGGACATATTCCCGTTCTCACTGCTATTAAAATATGGACACATGTGGCTCAAACCACCTGCAAATGTGGTTTTTGCGGATCCCAGTGAGACCTCAGTGCGTCCTGATCACTCAGATCGGATATTACTACCAGGTGAAAACGGGGTTTACATGTAGGCTTGATATTGCAACAAGTTAATCATGTTGTCAGACACACAAGTATGCAGGCACATACTGAAATACATCTTCCCACACAAAACTAGTGAATGCACTGAGTCAGAGCCCAGTGCATTACCTGCATGCTAATGCAGCAACCGATGAGTCACACGATGAGTTTGTTAAAGTGACAACACAGCTGAAAACATCACTCAGGTGAAGCAATAATCTTTGTCAGTTGTAGTCTGAATTTGTTGTAAACATCATCTCTCATTGTTGTACTTAATGGGTTTGTGTGTACATTTAATAGGCAAATGCATGTGTGCGCACATGTGAAGACTTGTGAGTCAGTCTGTGGGAAGGGGGAGGTGGATTGGAAGACACGGGGTATTCAGAAATGGTATAGCTTCCTCTCAGCGGGTTTGTGCATGTGCGAGCTTGAGTGTGTTCTTCCCTAAAAATAAAATGATACCGCTTCCCTCGAGACCATATGGTACAGATAATGAGCTGGTCCTCCACCACTCCTGCTCGGCTTTCCCCGGTGGGCAGATTAGAAAGACCGGTCCAAACTTTGTAGAAGAATTGTATCCTTTTCCCTTAGCCTTTTCTTTAAAGGCATAAGCAGGTGATTTATTTGATTGTAATGCTGCAGCTGTTTTTCAGAGCGCAAACCCCTTACTGTAGCCTACATTTGAGTGCAAATTTCTTCTCAGTTTAAGCTCATACTGCTCTGGAGCAATTGACCGTCATAAAACTTAATATGGAATAAAGTTTGCTTGCGTACAAAAGTATAATGGCTTCCTTTTTTATAAAAATTTGACCACCTGTCAACTAGCATTCTTTTTGATTGAATTAAACCACTTCACAGCCAAGAAACGTGACTCAAGATCACTTTAAAGGGAATGAATGTTTTTGTTTTTACCAAACTCTGTTGTTTTCCTGAAATTACTTTCAATTTACTATGTCACTTTTCTGCCATTTGAAATCAGTCACCTCCTATTTCAACAGCACAGCTACTGTTTGCACTAGTCCATTTCTATTTAACAATGTTAACCTGTTGGTGGGCCTGCCTTAATGGCCATTTAGTGATGCTTGGAAGCACAAGAAATATATGAGATGTAATGTCTCACCATCTGCTGCACTGTTGTTTCAACCCTGAAACAAATGTTAAAATGTCAGAATACATTTGTGCTTTTCCCTTCTCCGTGAAGGCACAGGGACCGCTGTGGCAACACGCTGTTTGATTCTCAAAATTAGAATCACTTTAATCAGCAGTACTGTAAATATTCAGAGGTTTTAACACTGCTACAGAGACATTTTTAGAACAGAAGAGCAGAAAGCAGCTACTGGCATGCATGATATAAGAAAAGTGAGAATCACATTACCAGTCGAGACCTGCAGTCATTTTTCGAAACAATGGGTCTTTAACTCCAGTCAGACGAAAGCAAAAGCATCATTACTAGCCAACCAATCTGGATTTTGTCAGCTAAAATAATGACTGTAGCTGTAAGATTTTATCAGATCTACATATGGCAAACATGAGCTAATTCTAATGCTAAAACTCTGTTAGTGGGATGTAAAGGCTACTTCCATGATATACTGTAGTCAGTTACCAAAAAGACTTAAGCTAATGTGTAAACTTTCCCAAACCAAATGAAGAACAGAACATTACTCTAAAGTCTGATTAATCAGGACCTTGGCTAGGCAGGATGATCCAGACGATGATCCTGAGTTATGATTGGACACTTGCTACTCTGGGGAGGGAACAGTCGATTAAAATAGCCCTACGATAACTTCTTAACCCTCCTGTCAAACTTAACCCCTTTAAAAAATGTCTATATCTGAAATATGTGTTTCTTTTTAACCAATTTACCACAAAAAATGGATTGGATTCTATACAACGGTCTTTGCAAATCCAATTGATCCCTTTTATTTGGACTAAACTCATCTGTATGTTCCTCTGATCTTAACTATTGGTCAAAATAATTCATAATTTCTGCTTTTTTAACTCAAATATTAGGTATAATTCTATATGATTTAGGGTTATTGACCATAAATTCCAAAAAGTACTGTAAAACTAAGGTGGTAGTAAGGTGGTGTTAGTGAAAACTAAAAAAACAGACGATCTCCTGGTGAGATCGATGTAGAGAATACTCCAAGATTTCACTCTGTTCTTGATGTTTCACTAGAATCCTCGGGCTAATGAAATTACTCTTTGATCTAAATATTCATTCCTCACACTCCTTTTCCCAGTTGACTGCCTTTTACTGCTATTATATATGAGTTTATACTTTGTTTAAGTTGTTTTGTTTAAGTGCGCAAAATTGATTTGCACCTTTTAAGAATGGTAAAATGCAACCAATGTAGAAATAGCAAATGCAAGGGAATCAATTTCAACAACCTTCCTCCCTTGTTTATCCAATAGAAAGAGGTACTGTAGAGGCAGCGCTAAGCAGCAATACAAAGACATGGGACATGGTCGTCTTCCATACCCGTTTAAACCACATGCTGTTGGTTAACCACATCTTTATTTACTTTATTTCTGTCATGATGTAACTGTTGATATTATGAAATATTAGATCCGGTAACAATTTGTGTGTGTGCAGTACGTCACTTTCTCACTCATGTTAGAAGACCTGATGGTTCAGATATGAGGTCAACACAGGTGTTGAGGGATTTCCATGACACACACTCGCACTCCTTCTGATTTAGATACATAATGTAACATGTAAAAAATGACGATTTGATGTGGTTGCCTGCAGAGCCAATGATGCCTCAGTGTCTTGTGGGTCACAAGCTAATAGAGAAATGAATCAAGAAAACACACACATTTTTTGCAGTGCATGCTTGAGTCATGTGTGAGCATGCATTGATTTTGTCTGCCTCTGGGTAAATTTGTCATCCCTGTGTAGTCTCAAGAAAATGTCCCCGCATCCAGCAAAACTTATTTCATAACCAGAACATGCACGCTCAATTAGTTTCTAAAGGCTTTCTAGCCTCTAATTTGCTACTAAGTTGTTTTTTATTCAACAGATTTTAATGCTTTGTGTGCAGGTCTGCGGACTTACAGCATGATTCATGAGGCTCATTTACAAGTGTAACAATGGGAATATATGCCTAATGAGGTTAATGCTGGGGGAATACCTGCTGTAAACTCAGACTTGTTCTTACTCATAATTCTTAGGCACTGGCTGGTGTGAATGCTGTATTTTTCTCACTGTGTGTGTGTCTGTCCTCTGCCTATGTTCGGGAATCTGTGTTAGCTCTGTGTGTGTGTTTCGAAGGAATTCATGACATTTGCAGCTGCAGTCGCACAGTGTGATACAGAAATTCATACTGGACCACTGAGCATGAAAGATGGCAGGTGTCCTGTAGAAATGTGTCTGTGTGGATATGAGTTATGTTCTGTAGGTTTGGCTGCAGACGCCTACACAAACGTCTGCTTTGTATCATTTTTGCCATTTCTGCCGACAGGGAGCTTCAAAGCCTTCAACACACGCGCACGCACACACACACACACACACAAGCACACACAACTTGCAATGAAGCACTGTTGGATAGCACTTTTGTGTAACGGCAGGGAAAGACAAAACAGAGTGGAGAATCTGCAGGTGGCTGGCTTAGATCAAGTAGTCTGGTGTCTTTCTCCAATGTGTGTGTCACTGCATTCAAAATTTAGGTTGCTGATGTGAACTCTCTGAGATGTATTATTCAAATACCACACAATCCAAGGGAAGAAAGTGACAGAAGCGAGCACAGTGAGGGAGACATTACTGGTGCTTTTGGCTACGATTATGGGAGAGGTGGTGGGAGAGAAATGTGAAAGCTGAAGAGATACTAAAGGAGTGAGCAATAGCATCAGGACCGAATCTAAGGCTATAAAAGTAATTATTATTTTTTTGGCCCAATAAATCTCTGGTTGAAATCAGTCATGCAGTAGACTGTTGGGTGCATGAGGAGAGGGGAGGTACCAAACTCAAACATCGTTTATCATAATGGCTTTTCCCTCTAGGCAACTACGGAGATTGCCTAAAAAATACAATTTGATTTAATTATAAATGGACAACAACTAAAGGAGTGACTACCCCATACTGATTTCATTGCCTGAAGTAATAATAGATACCAGATAATGAGGAAAAACAAGGAGGCTTTCTTCGCAACTGTCATTGTTATTTCACATGCTTGTGGATTTTGTTCCTCTATTTATGTCAGTTTGTTGGACTAAACCTCCTGCATGTCATATGGCATCTCACTTATACAACTTTATTGTTGTATTTCTGCCTTTTAGTTGTCAGTTTTTACTGTTTTTAAAAGTCATTAAAACTTGTTCTTGGCACTTTTTCCAGTATCCAGGTGTCAATGTAACTGTGTAAATGTGTGTGTGTGTGTCTGTCCCCTGCAAAAGAGAGGCTTCCTCTCAGTGACTATTCCCTGAATAAATAAAGTTAAATAAAAAATAAAAGCGGGAGATTAAAGTCATTTTCCACAGGCTCCTGGTAGTGTGCGTAAGTAGACTTTTGTCCTTTTTGTCTCATTACTTGTTTCATTTTATAGTATTAAATCATAACAAGAGTTATTGCAAAACATTTTACAGATAGAGTAGGTCTAGACCAAACTATAATTTACAACTGCTAGATTTGTATTCAGAACATTCAAAAGCAGGTAAAGATTTGTTTAAGTTTGCGTTGGTCCATGTTCGATAACAGGGCAATAGAGACGTGTGTGTTAGTAAGCCATAATGTGTTGACAGAGACATATTAAAGGCTGTAGCCTCAGGTCCCTGGCCTTGAGTGTGTGTTTGTGTGTGTGTGTGTGTGTGTGTGTGTGTGTGTGTGTGTGTGAGAGTGTATGTGTGTGTGGTTGAGTCTCACAGATGTTAACCCAGCAAGTCGTGTATCTGCTCATGCCTCAAAAGCCCAGACATGAAAAAAAATGGCATTGTGAATTTATGCGTGTGTGTGTGTGTGTGTGTGTGTGTAACAGTACTGATACTGGCACCACCACCAGCACACCTCAGTCACCTGTCATACCCTGTCCTCCAGCCAACCCTCTCTGACCTTCTCCCAGCTGCAGGTGCAGATTCATCGCTACAATTGGAAATCTTTTTTGCCCCAAGTGCAGCTTTTAATCAGGTTCCTCTTGAAATTTAAATTGACTGAGGCGGTGGGTTGATATTACAGCTCCTGCCTCTCCGGCAGAGCTTTCTGTGTCACCGTGGTTAATTCACTGTCACCCTGAGCATGTAATACCTGTCGGGGTAAGGGTTCAATTTTAGCTTCCATTCTAAAAAATTTGTATTCACTTTCCTACTTCGTAACACTGTGAACAGAATGTCTGACTCAATGATGTAAGAATATATATTATATGGGCATTAACTACCTACCGTTGACACTATCCATGAGTTTTAGGAGCTAAGTTATCCCTTACATATACTATAGCTTAATCATGATTCATTTCATTGTAAAAGTAACAAAAGCTTTTCTAAAACAGGGGCTAGAATTGTGAGGGAAAGTCATGCCTCCAGAATACAAATACCACAGTTTTAACCAGGGGCTATTTTCACATAAAGACCACACTAATTATTGCTTTCCAATCTGTAATTTCTTGTAATTTCATAATATTTTCTATAAAGACTGAAGAGTATTTAACAAAAGGCCTAATTAATTTATGGATCTAAATAACAGATTAGTCCAAGTTTTAACGGTAACACCTTTTTTTCCCAACATGGAATTAGGCAGTTTTCTCACAAAGTTTTGTCTTGGTTAGACTTTATATTTACTTTGATGCGATCATTAGAATATTGATATAAATGTGTGTATTTATACATGTATGTATTTGTAAATAAGTCTGTTTCCATTTTGTATATTTCCTGAGGCATTGATGTATGCCTGAGATTTTTCTCTGTGCTCTGTTACTTTACTGTACCCCAAAATGTATTTATATATGATATAATGTCTATGGTCCAGACTGAAAAATTCCAAGAAGTATTGGATGGATTGCGACTTATTGTGTCATGGTCCCCAGAGGATGAAGCCTTCTGACTTCAGTGATTGACTGACTTTTCCTCTAGCACCACCATTTTTACATTTAGTTTTTCAGTGAAATGTCTGTACTGGATGAATTGTATTTAGTACAGACATTCATGGTGACAAGAAAATGAATTCCAATAACTTTAGTGACTTTAACTAATTAGTGCCATTATTGGGTCTTAATGGTAGTTTGTACAATTCTTTCAAAATTATGCAAAACTAATGGCCTCAGCTGTACTTTGTTTTAAGTGCTTATTATCAAATGATTGTATGCTAACCCACTAAACGGAGATGTGAACATGGTATACATTGACGATTGTGATTGGCTTAAAGAAATGCAAACAACCCAGTGCGATTTTCTTTCTCCTATCCCATAATGTATGTGTGGTGTAGCACACATCTGGATGTACAGTGGGGCTCGAAAATTTGGGCACCCCAGGTAAAGATTTGTATTAATGTGCATAAAGAAGCCAAGAAAAGATGGAAAAATCGCCAAAAGTCTTCAAATAACAGATTAGACATTTGTATAATATGTCACAAAAAGTTAGATTTTATTTCCATCATTTACACTTTCAAAATAACAGAAAACAAAAAAATGGTGTCTGCAAATGTTTGGGCAAGGTCAGATGAGTCTGGGCATTTAAAACCTTAAGGTTGACATCACCTGGTCTTTCTAGACAATGATTGAGAACAATCCATGACACTGTGAGGTCTCAGCTTTCCAAAGGGTGCGGTGCATGCTATAAACTCTGCAGGGTGCCCAAACTTTGCAGACACTATTTTTTTGTTTTCTGTTATTTTGAAAGTGTAAATGATGGAAATAAAATCAACTTTTTGTGACATATTATACGAATGTCTAATCTGTCATTTGATGCCTTTTTGGAGATTTTTCCATCTTTTCTTGGCTTCTTTATGCACATTAATACATTTTTTTACCTTTGGTGCCCACACTTTCGGGCTCCACTGTAGATTCATCTATTTGTTAGATGATACCACCAAGATTGCATGCTGTAAAAAGTCTAATTTTAGGGATTTATTTAAGTCCGTAATCAAAAATGTGGACATAAAGGTGTTAAGTATAGGCTCAGTATGCATTTCAAAACAGACCCTATGTCTGCTTGGCTTGTCATTTTATCTTAGTCTCTCCTTTGTAATTCTCTTCCTCTTTTTCTCTTCTGTCTCGCCTTTATCAATCTCATCTTTGTCACTTCTGTTCTGTTCATTTACATTCTGCATAATAGTCTCTTATTTCCTTTGTTTTTTATCTTCTGTCAGTGTCATCTCTCTCTTTTCTTAACCTCTCGGCTGTTTAAACACTCAGTTCACTTCTCTTGCTTCCTCTTCAACATCTCTCTTGTTGTGCCTTTTTCAAGAAATCTGTATTGCTTTGCCTCCTGTCTCCATTTGTTGTTTTCCTTCAATCATCTCAGTTGTCTTTCTATAAATTTCCTTTTTAACCCCCCACCCCCTCCTCTTTATGCCTCCTCTTTATGCCTTTGCTAAACTCCCCCTCTCACAGGCAGAATCTCTAATATTTCACTTGTTTTATTCTCTTTGCTACCAATAAATGTTTCTGTCTTCTCTTTTCCCACCCTGCCTCCTGCTCTTTGCCTACCTAAAATGCTGCATATTCTCTGTTGTTTCTCTTCTCTCTCAGCCTTTTTTTTCTATCGTTGTGTTCTTGTGAAGTATCCTCCTTTTACCTACTTTCTTTTACTGTCTTTCTTTCATCTTGTCTGTTTGCTTGTTGACAAACAGAATACAGGCTGTTATTATATTCTGAATATCCTGTGATATGGAGAGCATGCACACGGTAAAACTGAGACAATAAAGGGAATATCAATGTTGTCTAGCTGCAATTAAAGTAGCTCTTTGATCCAGATAGAGCAACAATGAAGTGTGATAGAATGAGGTGTTATTTGTATCTTTGTCTCTCTGGGCTTTCCTATCTCTCTGGCTTTGATGATCTTTGCTTTTCTGCACTAAATGGTAATATATATTTTTTTATATATATTTTAAAACCAAAATCCTTAACTCTCATTGACCTGCTGATGTGTCAGTCGTTACAAACTCATGCTGTGCTGCCAGACATTGTTCAAACCCACAGAACTTTATTTTCAATTCTGGTAGAGATCCTGAAGTTGACAAAGACACCAAATATGAGTTTTGGGGAAATATGTATAAAACAGTGCACAATAAATCTAGAATGTTTTCATTTCATGAGATTATTCATACACAAAAGAAGTTGGCTATTTGGTGTTAGATATTGGGTATCAATCTTATTTTCTGCTTTTTAAAATGTTTTTAAATCCAATTGAAGCTATTTTTAGAATGACTATGTGACCAAATACACTAAACACACTGGGTAAGATGTATTTCTTGTATTTAGTTGTTGTAATTCGTTTCTGTGGTAGCAAACCAGTCCATGTGAAACAAGAAGGATGGGAGGATGGACACAGGCAAAGGGCCAGACTGAGGAGAAAAAGAGAGACGGATGGACCCAGACCGTGACGACAGGGTTAGACAGATGCCTGACTCTCAGTCCCAACAATCTTCATCTTGGTGAGGTCCCACTGTGCCAGTCCTCTCTTCATTAGACCACGGCTGGCTGTAAGAGGGCCGAGTCAAATTTTGAGCAAGTAAACAACTCTGGAGTCTGACTCAAAAACCAGGGCTCCGCACAGCCAGATCAATTTACCGTACGCGTGCCTTGCTTCTCTCGGTCTCCTTTGTCTGATATAACTGTTCCACTTCAATTTGGAAAAAAGATTTTGTGGTCCCAACTACTATAAATTAATATTTTACAATTTGATCCTACACCACCTTTGACTCCAGTACACTTTTTCCTGCTTCCAACGTTACATCCAACGTTACATTATCGCTGTATATACCAAACTAACTTTTCTTCACTTTCCTGGAACATGACCGAAGAACTGAAAGGAACATCACAACTGTTTCGTTGAATAAGGTTGGGGAAAAAAAGCAGCTATGTAACGCTGGGTTTTCAGTGTATTATTTTGCTAAGTACTCAATAAAAAGCCATTTGCCAACACAAAATATCTAACAAAAACCAGACACTACATGGTATTAAGTTGCTGTGAGCTGTAGCTTAATGCAATCTCTGAGCTTATTCCTCCACAGCGCTGTACAATGCGAGACCTGACTTTTCATCAGACTTACCCTGGGTCCGGTTAATTATGTCCAATGCTAAATGCTAACCCTAACACTAATAAAATTACCAACGCCAAAATACCCCCGCCAAATAAATCCATACTTAACAATTGTTTAATTTATTTATGATACAACACTAGACACCGCCGTCATTATAAATGCTGACTGTGGAATATGTAATATAGTTTACGAAAAAGACAACACTAAAATTCTCTCTCTCTCTCTCTTTTGATCTCTACACACACACACAAACAGTCCGATTCTGGTGGTTGATTAATGCAGAAAGGTGCTGATTAGCTCTCATAACGGGCCGGGCGGGTAGCATACTGCCATGACTCCATGGGGCTAATGTCTGATTATTAATTCTTAATCTGCAACGTTCTCTGTCAGGTAAATATAGAAGTACAATGTCTTCCTCAGATGTAGAAGTAGCCTACACTGTAAGTCAGTAGTAGTGATGTAGATGAAGTGGTTTGGGGTCCTTCTGTAAGTCATTTTGGGGTACAATTTGGTTATGAAGAATTCTACAAGCAACAACACCACAGGCCAAGCAATCAGCCCTACAGGCTAGTGTGTGTGTGTGTGTGTATATATATACTGTGTGTGTGTGTGTGTGTGTGCATATATATTAGTGTTTGTGCGTACAGCGTGTGTGTGCATGGGTGCGCGCGCAACAGGGAGGAAGTGTTTGTGTGTGTAATGCAGTGGGGTTAATTAGCTTCAGAGGCCATCTATCAACCTAATGCTAAGACTCTGGTCCCGACAGCTCCATTACTGACACACACACACACACACAGACACACGCACACACACTATTATGTATCAGTACAGAAGCATAACTTTGTTTTTCACACATGTTGTTGTCAAAGGTCCCATGGCATGAACATTTCACTTTGAGACTTTTTAACATATGATATGAGTTCCCCCAGCCTGCTCATGGTCCGCCAGTGGCTAGAAATGGCGATAGGTGAAAGCCCTGGGTATCTAAAATGAAAGCTCAGACAAGCCGATCTGGAATTTTGCCCCTTATGAGGTCATATGCTTTTAAACGAGCAAAGTGGCAGTTGGTCAAGGCCACCCCTCCCCCCCCCATTCTGCACCAAGGCTGAATTTTGGGAAAAAGACTTCCGATTTGGTATTAGGGAACCGCTAAGGTCTACATAAAAGCATCTAAAGAGCACCATGTCACAGGACCTTTAACACATAATCAGATAAGACCAATCTTAATGTTGGTCAGGCTATAGCACCAGGGCCAGGTTGGTCTTCTTAGAGAAATACTACAGTATAGTTTTAAGACTGGACACCTACTCTATATTCTAGCTTAAATGCCTTTGATTACCCTTAGACTTTCCAGGTGGCATTTTAGCTCCTCATAGGTTTCTTCAGCTTGAAAGCAGAGCACAATTGGCTGTTTATATAACATTACTCACTTTGGAGCAGTTTTGCTAGATACATTTCCAAAACATTTTCAGCATTTACATTTACATCATGATTTTAAGCATGATTTGTTTTTTATATTTTTTCCATGGTTTTGAAATCATTCTGCTTGGTTCCTCTGTGAGAATTAAGGGTGCTCTGATCAAGTTTTTTGGGGCCGATCACGGATTGCTGAAAGCACTATTGGTTGATACCGATCACCGATCACTAGGTCTATTTGAAGCCTTCTATTTATCATGTCATATGTTAAATTTTAATAGTCTTTAATAGTTTACTTTTATTGACAGGAAACTTTCAACATTCTACTTCCTGTTAAAAACATCTTAAACAGCTTAGAGCTTAACAAATAAGCATTTTTCGAAATAAATTACAAAAAACTGTCATTGTTAATTTACACAAACTTACAGTGTAATTAAAGTGCAGAGCAAAGAAAACAAAATAGAGATTAGTAAAGGCATATCTCTTAAAGCTTACTTGTTAAGCATCAATGGCAGATTTTTTTTAGAAATACAAGCATCTCTGCATTTTTGGCAGACAGCTTGTTCCTCTTCTCATCTACAATATTCCCTGTTGTGCTAAAACGTCGTTCACTATCTCCACTTGTGCACGGTGCACAGAGGTAGGCTCGTGCTGCTTGTGCGAGAGCAGGGAAACTACTTTTATTGTCTTGTCAAAAAAAAAAAAAAAAAAGGCAGACAATGCGTCTTCCACAGGATATTATATCAGCGATGCTGCATTGTGATAAAACTCCGTCGGCAACGGCAAGCTGCAGTGTATGAGCCATGCACGGCAGGGTGGGTAGCTCTGCATCCCTCATGGCCTGTACCATGTTCTTGGCATTATCCGTTAGAATAACGCACTTTTTTCTACGGGATTCCCCATGCGCGAAACATGTCGCTGAATGCGGCAGCAAGAGCCTCCGTGGTGTGTGACCCCGAAAATTCTTGAGAATGAAGTACAACTCTTTTTAATTCAAAGTTTTGATTAATTAACTGCGCAGCTAGGCTACCAATTTGAACTCCAAATGACACTTGTGAAGCTGATTGATGTGATGTTGTCCTTCATATGGGTGTCAATATGTGCAAACACGGTTTGGTATAACTGCGGCAGGCAAACATCAGTGAAATATTTACGCCCTGGCAGAGTGTAGCGTGAATCCATATAAGACATGAGTCACTGGAACCTTTCGTCTTCCACAATTGACAGCGGTTGGTGATCGAGGCATATGAATTCCATTATTTTGGCTGATATTTTCTTTTTTTTCTTGCTGTCATTCCTGTAGGGTTGCTGTCGTTGCAATGTAACTGTTACAGACAGTTGAGTGTGTGGCGTCGGAGCTGCTACACAACTCCGCTCTCTCTCCCTTAGCGCTAGCTAGCTTTGAAAACTCCTCGTATTCCTTTCTGTGACTAACCTTCAAATGTCTGAGGTTGGTGGTGTTGAAATGTCTTTGGAGCTTTCCGCCTGGTGGAATTTCCTCGGCACACACGTTGCAAATCGCTAATGTAATGTCTTCTCAGACCGGTGAATGTAGGGAGGCCGCCATTTTTAGCTCCGCATAGAATTTTTTTCTCACGAGTAGTGCGTCTCATCGGCCCATCTGATCAGCCTTTATGGAGACCACCAATCAAACTATTTAAAGCCTTTATCGGCCGATAACAATCAGTGACCGATCAATCGGAGCACCCTTAGTGAGAAGGAATGCAAGTCCAAAGAGTGAATTTCCTCACTGTTGTTCCTCGGAAGGAAAGACACACAAAAGGCCACTGTCCTGGATCATTAGGTCTGTTAAAGTCCAAATTCCGGCTCTTAGTTACCTGCTCAGCTCCCCAGTGGAATTTGGCCTGATCTATAGTGAGAGATGAAACTGTTCCCCTCTATCACCAAAGCCATTAAGGAGTAGTCAGGGCAAACCTAACTGTCTATAGGTGGCAGGTCTTCTAGGATATTGGTTTATATTGGCTCCACTTCCCCAGGGTTCACTCAGAAGATACTGGGGAGACACATGAGTGGCTGTTAGTCCATAGGGCCCTATTAAAGAACATTTTCAATAAAAGATGTTCTTTATTTTACTTTAAAGTTAGATATCATCAACCTACTGGTGTGCATTGATTGTTGTCATAGAGGGAAAACATATTAGTTCTGTTTAAATAGTATTTGCCTGGAGGGTAATACAGTTAAATTAAGAAATAATCTGTTATTGCAATGTTTGGCATGTTTTCATTGTGGTCAAATCTCTACATGAGGTTGTTCTAGAGAAGAGCATAGGCTTCTAATGAGGTTTAGTGGAGAGATGCAGGAACTAAGTGCTGGTTCAGAGGCCTTCTGATTGCTAAGAATAGCACAGGAGATTGAACACTGTGCTGCTGCAAGCCTTTATCTCTTCATGCATAGTACAATTTTGGAAATCCAGAGAGCCTTTGGAACATAGGCTCAAATATTGAACATGTTTCAATTATTGAACGACGCTGAAGGGATGTGCTGTAAGAACAGAGTTCTCTGAATTTGCTTATTGTGCAGTTGCAAAATTCCTCTCAACTGACCACTTTTCACCACCAAAGATGTTTGTATTTCTGCGTTTTGGGACTATAAATATCTGCAGCATTTGATCTTGTGACCGGACTTAAGTGTTGAATGGATAGGCAAAAATGGATTGACCCATACATTCAGAAAGCAAAAGTACTGAGCAAATTGAAATTCTCACCTGATGCTGGCGCTACATCAAAAGTTAAGGGATTACCAAATTCTAATTCCTTCATGTTGGGGATGTGAATATCTGTCGCAAATGTCATGGCAGTCCAATCGTTTGGATATTTCAGTCTGAACCAAAATGATGGGTTACCTGACTGTCTGAAATTGCCATCCCTAGAGCAATGACCCTTGCAGTAATTGATAACTTATTAAAAATGAGCTAACTTCCAGCCTCTAACTACAGCTTCAAGCGTACCTGCTTTAAAAAAGGATAAAGTCACTCACAACTTACAGCACATACATGATTTACAGCACTTACACATCACATGCTATCAGATGTTCTAGATGTTTGTCTGGGGTACTATGGATGTGTCACTGTAGTAATATGTCTGTAGAAAATTCATTTTTAGAAAGCACAGGTGTGGTTGTGGAAGGCTGTGTTGGGTCTGTGTCTGCAGGAGATATTGGATGTCACTAAATCTGTTTCTCTCTGCTTCTCCTCTTCTTCCTTAGTAATGACTCTGGAAATTTGACAAGAGGATGACTGTGTGGTGTACTCAAGTGTGTGTTTGTGTCTACATATGTCTCATTCTCCAAGTTTCCCAGCTGTAGAGTGAAATAACAAAAGATCAAAGTACCAGGCTTGCCCAGTTTACAGGGTTACTTTCTCATTGCTGTTGTAAACAGACAAATAGTTGTTTCCTATTCCCGCAGCTATGCATTCCTTTCTCTTTGACATGCATATGTACCTATTCAGATGCACATAGAGAGTAAAAGGACAAGTGAAACAGTGGAAGCACAAACCAGCATGCATACACACAAATACGCTTTATTCATAAAGAACACATGCACACCAGCTTTGATTTTTTTCTCGCTTACTTTTTATTTGTTTATCTCTATTTTCTATGAATTATACATGCGTGTCCCGAAGATTATGAAAGTTTCCGTTTGTATTCCCATGGCAGAGAAGACCAATCACAGTACTCAAGTGTCCCAAAACTGAACTCTCATAAAGTTGCCTGAGAGAAGTGAAAGAATATTAAACAGCAGGAAAATGAAAGAACAAAATAGCTTTATTACAAAATTAGACAACCAACTAAAAAAATCCAGAGACTCTGCACTAAGTATGCATTAATTGCTGTCTTGGAAAAAAAAAGGATTTGCTCTTTCAAAACTCTCCTTGAGGAGGTGAATGAATACTGCTCAGGCTAAGAATTAATTTTTGTTATTGCTGCGGCCAAAGAAAGTCTTATACATTTTTTAAAACGTGTTCCTAAAGCCATCCATCCATCCATCCATCTTCATCCGCTCAATAGCAGCTCAATAAAATCAATCATTGACCTTTGGCCTAGGGTGCTCTGGTACCACGTACACTTATGAGCATCCCTATGTTCGAACATGGTGTTTGTTATTGACAATCCATGACTAGCACAGAAGTCCAACAACAGACAACAGGTTTAGATCAAGGAGGCCGTTCCTCCCAATCACGCCTCACCAAGTATCTCCATCATCGCCCCTGTGTGCGTTGAAGCCCCTCAGCAGAACTATGGAGTCCCCTACTGGAGCCCCATACAGGACTACCTACTAACCCTAACCCTAACCCCTTTTGAACCATTCTTTGTCTGGCCTCTCCCCTGAGACCACTTTTGCCAGCACAAAGCTCCAGACAATACAGCCCTCAGGTTCATAGGGACACACAAACCTCTCCACCACGATAAGGTGATGGTTCCCTGAGAGGCTTCCTGTTCCTGAAGCAAGAAAGCCAAATCTGGAGATGCAGGGCTATTGTACACCTGCTTGCTGCAGTAAAACCAAAGAAAGCCCTGCAAAACCTCAAGATAGATTCCTGACCTTTTCAAATGGCAAAGACAAGTGTAGATGCAGGGTGGCAGGGACTTCAGATGATGCTCAGAGGGAATAAAGACAGTGAGTGATGGGCTTTTGAAACATTCCAGTCACACACACCCACACTGTTCATCTTAAATCTCTTCATGCAGTATCAGCGACTTTTGCGGTGTTCAGCAATCGCAGGCATTTATTTTTTTGTGTGTGGTTGGGGTTAAGACAGACAGCTAACACACCCTGTGTTTTGGTGTACATTAGCAGTATGAATGCCAATGAGATGTCTGTCCAACATCTGGGTATGTGTGTGTTGGCAAGTACAAGGTCTTCCCTTGCTGTCCCCCTCTGTCAACGGAAAAATCAATCTGCCTGTCAGCCATCTAACACATTCTGCCTGTTACGCTACCCAGCACTAGGTGTGTGTGTGTGTGTGGTCATTTTGTCAACATCTGTCTCTCTTTCCTTCCATCAGCCTGTTGTTCTTTTTGTCTGTCTGTCCTCCTGTGTGGTCCCTGCTGTCTTATTTGTGTCTGTCTTCCTCCGTCAAAGCGTCTTCTCTCCACTTAATCTGCCGTTGAAAAATGACAATGCTTTGCATCACCATCTTCCCTTTTTTGTTACCTCTCCATCTCATTTCACATTCTGATTCCCAATTATTTTGCAGTTTTGCTTCTCTCCTTCATACTTGTTCACTCTCAAATAGTTTGTTTGCTTCTTTCACATCTCTGAGCCAACAATACGTCTACACTGCTGCAGTTGAATTTTAACACTTGTGTTGACAACTTCTCCCAACATCCCAGAGAATTATTAATCACAGCGATCTTGCGTTTATATCTCTCCTGCGTCCCAGTATGATTATGCGTGAAGGTGTGAAATAGATATGAAATATCACTGTCTGACTTACCTCTTCTATCTTATCTTTGTTTCTGCTCATGGGCAAAGGAATTTATTGTGATAAACATGATTGATTAATTTAGGAAACGCACCGTCCTACCTCTGCAGACTACAAAACTATTAACGAAAAAGTGACACCGTTTCACACTCATGCCAAACATTTAATCAACAAGCTACATTTTAGTCTGGTCCCCCTTAATGTCTTCTCTTCTCTTATCCTGCTGTCCAGATCCCCCAGGTCAGCTACGCCTCCACGGCCCCAGAACTGAGCGACAACACTCGGTACGATTTCTTCTCCCGCGTGGTACCACCAGACTCCTACCAGGCCCAGGCCATGATGGACATCGTCACGGCGATGGAGTGGAACTACGTGTCCACGCTAGCCTCAGAGGGCAACTATGGAGAGAGCGGCGTGGAGGCCTTTGTCCAGATCTCCAGAGAAACAGGTAGGAGCTCAGAGTGATGTGATATTTGTCAGATGGTTTGCCACTAAAGTGTAGCATTCAACGTTAACGCCTTTTCTCTGTCGCTTGAGTCAAGCTGTGTCCGAGCTGAGGCGCAGAGCATGACCATCCCGCATGCTGATTCGTTACTAGTCCAGGTAGAGTGAGCTGCTATGCTGACAGGGAAAGAAATTTATAATTTAATAATTTATACTATTTATTGATCCCCAGTGGGGAAATTACAATTTACACTCTGTGTACACATCATGCTCAGGACTTATTCATGCACAAATAAAGAGATGTGAGAGTGAGTGGGCTGCCAGTTAGACCAACGGTTGGGGGGGGGGTGCCTTGCTCAAGACCACCTGGCAGTGCCCAGGAGGTGAAGTGGCATCCCTCCAGCCACCAATCCACACTCCATACTTTGGGCCGCATGGGGACTTGAACCGGCGACCCTCCGGTTCCCAACCCAACTCCCTAAAGATTGAGCTACCGCCACCCCAAATTTAAAGAGACTATCACTACAAATAGGTTGCACGTAAGGGGAGGAATTAGCTTCCATTTAAGGGGCAGCACAGCACAAAGCCCAATGCAAGTGTCTTTTCTAAGACCAACGCTGTTGTCAATTTCACATGCACTACGATTAGCTTGTGTCAGGGACTGGGTGGGTTGCGTGGAATCACAATGGTGGCTTTCCATCGTGATGCCACTTAACCACCACAATGGAGGATGATATGATGATCCATTGACACAAACCTATAGCCTACCTTACAGACAACCAGTCCATGAACTGTACTTACTGTCAAACCTACTCGTCTTCAGAAATGAAAACAATTTGTTCGTTAGAGGAACAACTAACCTCAAATTAGAGGCAATAAAAGGCCACGAGTCATTCAAGTCTTATATCAAGTGCACTAGTGCACTGCCATACAAAGTTGGGACGCCAGGGGCAGAGTGTGGCAATTCAAGATATGCTAGTGCACTTTCTTTTATAAATTTGAATTCCGGAAATAGTGGCTGGTTAAAAATATAAGTGGGTGGTATAATTGGGCATCCACCAGCCACTGTAGCTGGTAAATTAGTTAATTTCCCACCCTGTTTGTAATCCTAGGTTGCACTTTTACCTCTTCCAAGAGTAAAGTTTGAACATTCAATATAAGGTCATCTTCAAATCTTCCATATCTCACCCTTTGGGCCTTCGGAAATGTTAGCATGCAAGTCTTCATCCTAACAGCCGTTCATAGTACACTTTGGGGTTATGTTACATGATCAGTGGCTTCAGCCTGTAATTTGAAGAGAACTGTAGCAAGAACAGAGTGTAAACCTGTTGTTTAAATCTCTTGGGAAGCTCCAGGCAAAATTCACTCTTGGGGTAAATTGTAGGCTGTAGATTGCAAGCTGTGTTGAGACAGAGAGTTTTCACAGTAAGCATTTGATGGATAAGTATAGCTGTCTTCTTAACTTCCATTTTGGCTCTCTATGTATGTAGTTTAAAAGATGCAGTGCTCCTGTATAATCATCAAATCAATGTCAAAAATGTTATGCAGATGTATTAGCAGCACCTACTCTAAACAGCTAATTAAAAGAATAATTATTAGATACTGTGCTAGTAAGTATATCAATAGTTATTATGAATTGTAACAGATTCTATGAATATAGGCGTAGCCCTCTAAGAGCTGACGCTAATGGGTTCATCCCTTTTATTCTGATATAAAAGGCCTTCTATGGTAATGACTTGGCCTAACTGGTTGCAAGGCCCAGGTCCTGATTGCAGGTGTACATGGTTATTGGAAAGATTTGTCATGATTACGGGACACTTGCTTTTTCCCAGCCCGCAGTGCAGAAGGAATGAGGATAGCAGGCAGAACACACATGAAATGGCAAATTATTCCATGAATATAGGCGTGCATGATTGGTGAGAAATTGCATCATGACTGACAATTCATGGGACAGCAGGCAGAACACACATGCAACGTTGAGTGTGGATAGGACAGAGTTGGTCATGGAGGGCTCAGACGTATTAAACAAATAGAAACAGATGCATGGGCATGGGAATGCCCAGGCTTACGTCAGCTCTCAGAGGGTGAAGCCTATACGAAAAACAGAACTTGGAGACCTACAGGTGAATGACAAAGAATAAAGCAACATTTGGTGTCTTAACGTGTTGAGAAGCCTAACTTCATAGTACTTTCAATCTTTCATTAGGTAGTGGCAAGAGAGAGGAGAGTGAAATTACATTTGAGTAAATGAGAGTGACAGAAATACAGAAAGGGAGAAAAACACAGAGGGATGGATCCCTTTCCTGTTTTGATGTAAGACTTAAAAGCACAGTCCCTGTGGTCCTGAGAGCATCATGTTTGGGTGAATGCTGCCTCAAATCAGTTTATGAAATCCTCCAAGTGATGTTGACAGATCAAAATGTTGTTGGTTTTCCTGTTTATGTCTCAAATGTTTATTGAAAACACATCACGTTGGATGTTGACAAATATTTACAGATTGACGGGTCTAAAGACGGATACATAATCCATTTGAGAGAGTATCAGTTGAGATCATTCTTTTTTTAATGCTCTCTGTTGAACCTTTACTCCTCTCTTTCCCTCCATTGCTTTTTGGGCATTTGTGTTTCGCTGATGTAGCGATGACAGCTCTGCCTATGTCGGACCTGCTGTCCAACCGTCCATCCCTGTCTCTGTGCATGTTGTGGAGCCAGCTCACCCAGGGCTGAGTGCTGTGGTAGTCAGCACATACAGTCAATGTTTACTGGGGTGTCAGAGCAGTGTGTGTGCCACTGTAAAGGGTAAAGTAGCCCTCAACAATGTGTGTATTACTGTCCTGGGAGTCAGCAGTGCATGTCTTGTTGTGTTGTGTTGGGGTGTGTGTGTGTGTGTGTGTGTAAAGGAGGGTGGAGAATAGGGCTGAGGGGGGAAAAGGACAATTTGATCAAAGAGGGAGAGTTCTCAGTGTGCGTGTGTTAACTATACTGTAGTTGTGAATCAAGCCGCAGAGAAATGGATGGGGAGAGACCAGAGAGAAAAGGAGAAGAAAAGGACAAGGAAGCTGGGTCCTAATTGATTCATAGCACACAGGAAACACTCACACACATGCGTACACAGATATATACTCCTGTCCTCACACACACAGACATATATACTGTATATATACTGTATACTCAGGTGGATGTCTGTAGACATACTTGTGTGCACAAACACACTCACTCTCTCACACACACACACACACACACACACACACACACACACACACACACACACCCACACACACCCACACACACAGCCACAGGAAATTTCTAGGTGATTATTTTGTGATTGCAGTGTAATGATTGCAGCTTACAGGGCACTTTGCATACTAATAACAGACATCCATATTAATTGGTGTGTAATCGTTCATTGAGTATTCTTGACTGTGTGTGTGTGTGTGTGTGTGTGTGCAGGCCAGAGTGTGTGCATGCATATTCATCACCAAAAAGTTTCAGAATAGTTGCTTGAGTCCTGTTAGCATGAGTCAGAGGTTACAGGGTGTGTGAGCGAGGGTGCTTGTGGTAGTTACAGAACCATTTTAATTCTGTCTAATCATGCTTCTCTGTACTTGTCCTGTCCCTTTTCTTATTTAACACTTTGACAAAGTTCAATATGTATTTCTCCAATACAGTCTTTGAAATTTAATATGTCCTAGTTATGTTTGTTGCTCCACAGCTGCTGTGTTTGCTCCACTCCCAGGAGGTGTTATGTAGAAAATTCTGCACAACACATTTTTCAGCCACAAGGTAGTCTGCAAGATCATTTTTGTTTCTTAAGGAGAGCATTAGGGAAAACTTGAAATATCTTGAGATTTGAAGTTATAGCAATGAATGGATGCAAACCCATCCAGGTGTCTTTAACACCAGCATCCAGCTGGTGTTAAAGACAGCAACCTCAAAAATTGCAGCTGAACTATGCTATATGATTGTCACACCACTTTCTGTATTTGCACGGAATATTGGCCTCAAATTTAATTCAATTTCACTTCAAAAGTCTCCTCATCCTGAGTTTATCCAGCAGTACAATTGTAAAAGATTTGCAGTGTGCTTAACCATGCCCACATCCTGAAATGTATTCGACATGACTTTAACAGTGTATGCAGCATGTGTGCTTTCACCCCCAGCCATGGCTTTTACAGTCATGCAGAACTAGTAACAGACATAGCTCAGTGAGCATGTTTACTCATCATTAATAACTGTTCACAAACTGGGTGCATAATGCAACATTTTTGCTTTTGTACACAATAAGCCGACATAGACCAGTGATCAAAAGTTAATGAACAAATAATGCAAAGGTCGACTCGGTCAATTTGTAGGGGTAAAATGTGCATCGTATCGCATCTTACATCTAGGAGACTGCTAGCAATGGGAAATCTGTCTCTTTTGTGACAATCCATTGATTCCCTGAAGAGGAAGTTTTTTTTATTTTTAAAAATGTTTAATTTGAATAGATAGGCCAGAGTGCAAATTCAGAAGTAGATCACTGTTTTCCTTTTATTGTTCACTCAGGGGAAGCTCCAAAAAACAGACACTCCATCCCAGGTCTTCCAGCTGCTGGACGGTCTCCCTAATCACTATGTCACCCTGCTGTTGACCCTCGCTGTGGATATCTCGGCATATTGCTCTGAATCTTGACACGCCGAGAGACTACAGTCTCGTCTCCTATATTGAGCTCTGTTTGCAGCATATGGATCACTGTACTATTAAAACAAGAGGTAGCAGTGTACTTACTGAAGGAATCTTTTAAATCAAGTCACGGCCCTTTCTCCTTCCAGTACCCTTCCCAACCTCCCCATGGAATCCATCTGGGATTAAAACGACCGCATCTACATTCAGACACACTGCAGACTGTGTGTGTGTGTGTGTGTGTGTGTGTGTGTGTGTGTGTGTGTGCGCGCGCTCTTGCTCTTATGTGCAAGAGAGAAGGGGACATTCTTGTCAATGAGAGAGACTGCGGGTGAATCTGTGGGTTAAGAAGTAAAGTGAAGGAGTGAGAAGGAATGTGTGTGTGTGTGTGTGCGCGCGTGCGTGTGTGTGTGTGTCTGACACTGGTCGCTCTACAGCTCTGCTAGGCAGTGATGAAAAGGGAAGTAAATGAGAAGGAGACTAAGGGCTGAGAGAAAATAATTAATCGTTTATCTCCAGATTCATTTAATTAGTTCTCTGGCTTTTAACTAATCTTCCGCCTTTTTGCTTAGCTTTGCCTCTTTAGTTTGCTTTCAGTCCACTCTTGCCCTCCACAATAGATTAGGCCCATGTCCAAATCTTGCTACTGGCTTATGTTGTTTCATTCAGACAAGAGAATCATACTTTAATTGAAAAGCATTGTGATGCATAGTATTATCCTTGTCTATTCATAACCATGTATGCAATATTCTTAGACCACACTCATGTTGGGAAATCACTCTCTTGCATTATTGACATTATAATATAAATTATGAGGGTACTGAAATGAATAAGTTACTCTTCTACACAGTTGCATCACTATTCTTACAATATGACGATCTTGAATTTGATTATCAGAGCTGGTTGATGTGGCTCGGGAAAGGGAAGTTTGGGGGTTCCCTGCAGGAGCTGCTGCCCCCGCGGCCCGATACCGGATTAAGCAGATGAAGATGGATGGATGAATTTGATTGTTCTACATTACAACATGCATTATTTATATAATGATATAAAATAAGGAGCGCGGACACAACAAAACAGTGATTCTTTTGAACAGAAAGTGTTCTAACACACACACAAACACACACACACACACAGATACAGCCTCACAAAACACAGATAAAATGCTCAAAAAGAAGAAGTACAAGGTACACAAACACTCTAATTCACACTCAACTGACAACATATCCCCTCGGGTCAATTTAGCTCTGTGTTTTTTGTTCTCGATTACACTACCATCACAACTTAAGACTGATACTGTTCATCAACACACACAAACACACACAAGGAGTGCAAACATCAACCCATCTATTTGTATAATTACACAAGCCTTTGTTTTTATCCCATTGGTGAAACTGTCTTTGTCGTCCTCATGAAAGGCCCCAAACTCTCAGTTGCTTGTAGACGTGTTTAACTGTTGGTTTGTTGTATGCTCTGGTATTTCTAAGACCTTTTATATATGAATTTGTATATCTCTGTGTTTAGTTTTGTCCACGGTAGGTACATCCACTGTGTTTGCAACACTGTTGCTTGCAGTGAAACAATGCAGTATTTGCTTTCCTTGCCTTGTTAGAAACATTTTTTGTGATTTTACTTGAAGAGGTCATTAACAGCTTTCTAAATCTCCAGATTCTATTATAATCGGACTGATGTTTGCCTCATGTTGCCAATTTCTCACTTGGGTGGAATTGACAATATCTATTAGGAGTTAACGGCCCTCTGCGGATGGCATTTGAATTGCCGGCGGATATCTAGAGATGGTAATTATTACCTGAGAAGCTTTGTAAATTTGATCACATTCAGCTGAAATGGCCATTTTTAGCAATTTTCCCCAGCCACCTCAGTATTAAGTCCAATGGAAATTACCTTTCTCTTTTCCAGAAAACTGGGGTTGCCTGCAATCTTTTATCAACCTGTGAAACCACCTCAGTATTCTCAGCCACGTCTCAGTGATTACTAGTGGAAGGAAATTTAAGGAATAATTTGATTTAAATTTGCCGAAATGATTCAGCTCAGAATACACTGGCGGGCAAGGCTCACTTACAGCACAAAGTTATATTGCAACACATGCTACAGACTGTATGTGTTTTTATATGCTATTTGCCATGTTTAAATGTGCATTAGTGCCTGTACTGTATGTTTCTCTGTGCTATACATATAATGGTTAGTGTCCCTTTCTGCTTCAGTGGTTTTCTCGACCGAGGTGAGAACTCCTCATATACCCTTATGACAGAGCAAGAGCAGATTCAAGGCAGACAGACCTCTTATTTTCCATCCCTATTTGGCCTCTTTGAGTCCACCAAGAGATCAGGGAGAGAAAATCTCAGCCAGTTGCTGCTAAGCCCCAAAAGTAATTTCAGCAATATCACTGCACCGGTTGGTATACACAGGTGTGTGTGTGTGTGTGTGTGTGTGTGTGTGCGCGCGTGTGTGTGCGCGCGTGCGTGTTTTTCGTAGCTTATGTTGGCAAAATGTGTGTGTTTGCACTGTGATTTCATGGATGCATGTTTGTTTATGTGTGTATATAAGCAAGTTTCTGTACAAGACTTTGTGTGTGTTTTGTGTCTTTCCTGTTTTGATGTGAGTGTGTGTGTGTGTTTTTGCGGGGAGTGGGAATCTGCCTGCACAACTTAAAAGCACTTTAAAGCTTCTTCACTGTTCTGCTCCAGTAACTTTACGTTTTTTCTCTTTCCTTCCTCATCTGTTTTTTTTCTTCAATTTGTCATCTCTTTTTTTTTGAAAGGTTATTTTTGGCCATTTTAAGGCCTTTCCTTCCACAGGACATGTGAAGACATGAAAAGAGATAGAGAGGGGGAATAACATGCAGCAAAGAGCCGCAGTTCAGAGTCAAACCCGCAGCTGCTGAGTCGAGTAGTAGACCTCTGTGTGTGCGCCTGCTCTACCAACTGAGCTAACCCGGCCACACTGATTTTACATCTCTGTCTGCAGAAAGGCTCTTGGGTCACGCTGCCAAAAAAATCTGCTTGTTTTACTCTAAAAACAAAAAGTACTTTGAGAGTTCCATCCAAGTGCTCCAACCCAAAATATCTCCTCCACTTAGACACCAGACAAGGGGTTAACTCATTTAGCATGAATGAACATACAACTGTACTGCATACATTTGACCACAGACATGCGCATAGTAAATTGACATAAAAAATTGAAGAAGCATTACTCTTCATTGTAGTAGAAAATGTTGATGTCACCAAATATTTTTAGCATGAAAGAATCACAGACAATGCAATGTACCTTGTAATGAGGAAGTGCACAAACACATACTTACAGTACATACAGATACAGGGACATAAAGCTTATGTTTATTTCATATCTTCACTTCATTCTCATTTGAATGCAATCTGGTAAAAAAGACAATTTTCACCATTATACTTTCACTTGGATGATTTTCGGAAAGGCTTAGGGTAGCTTAGTGGCTTAAAGCTGGAAGCGTCATTTGGAGGAAATTAGATTTACAGTCAGCTATCAAAGCAGAATTTAACTTTGATGTTGTCAAAGTTGCCTCTCATGATCACACCCAAACCATTGTTTAAACTCATTCTTTTTTAGTCAGCAAACGAATAGAGGAACACAAGCCATGAAACCAAATGTAATAACGAACATTGAAAACACCACAGAGAAGTGTGAAACGGGCATGTTGACAGTTGGATCACTTTGAAATCTAATGCTGTTCTTGGTACATGTCTCAACATAAAATAAATTAAACCAATTAGAAACTCTTGGATAACAATAACTCATACATTTCTACTCCTCATCCAAATTTGAACAGAAAGCGTGTCACACAGGCATTCAACATCCAGAGACTCAATGTTAAAGCTGTGAAATGCCTAATTTGCAGTAATGTACAAACATAATTTACACAGTGTGCCAAAAAATTGGTGCTCTAGAAAGAAGCCTGCAGGGCAGTCTGGCAGGTAGCCAACCATAACCTCTCCTTTTTTTCTTAATTATTATTTGGGCTAGATACTTCACCTTCATTATATCACAAATGCGCTATTCTGTCAGATGATTTATTCCCACTAAGCACTGCTGTATATTCAGTACAATACACCAAAGGGCTCTAATGTAGTTGAACCACTGGAAATATCAGTGTGTAGGTACAGCAACTGTTTACGTATGTTAAAAAAGGAAGACTTATTAAAGTTACTCATAGTAAGAACTTGAAACAATGCTATAAGCAATTTTAGTCAACCATACAGAACAAACAGCAAAGGTTGAAATTCACAGGTGCTCTATCATGGCTTTGAAAAATGGAGAGTTCAAATGGAATCATATTAAATGGAATATAATAAACTACATTTCCTGGACCTTCTTCTTTCTGTATTGGTCCCATTTCCTTAAGGTCAACGTATACCTTGGTCAAGTTAGTCTCTCAGCACGATTTGGTTTCTTTTAAATGCGTGTGTTGATTTAAATCCATATCAGGTCTAGGTAGTATAGTACACATCTTGTTTGACCCTCGGGGGAGCGCCTGAGGTGACATGGAGGGGGGGAAACAAATCAAAAAGAAGAAGTAGAGAAAAAAATTACTAAAAAGCATGTACTGGAACAATCCCTTTTGTGAGATCTTGTCTTTGTTTTGCGAGCTCTTGACTTTGTTTTGCAAGATATCACGTTTTATTTGCAAGTTCTTGCAAATCCAACAAACAATAACAGGGCTGCCAACTCTCTGTATCCGTGCGTAGTCCTCCGATGAAGAGGAGCGTACAGCCACCATGAAACTTTGGCCCTCTGTGTCTGTGCAACGGTCTGAATGAGATACTGCCACATCAACGGAACAATAACATGCACAGCAGACTATATTACAACTATCCACATCTCGGACAACAGAGATGGGAGGAGTTATATTTTGAATGTTTACAAAGTTGTAAACATGAACAGAAATCTGATTAAACACATCTGAGCTATATGAAGTCCAGGGGTTTATAAATTCATTCAAATAAATTAATGTATGAATCACATGAATAAGTGCCACATGCACATTTAAAGATTTACTTCCCCAACAAAACACATGAGGGCCTTATTTTCAATTGTTTCCAGCATTAATCGATTTAGAAATGGATGCAGAAAAATGTATCTCCTCACAAAATCTGGAAACAAAACCTATGCCATTGGGTTGCCAGGGCAGCTGTGACTGGTCCAGATATTTGGGCCAGCAGCGGGGGGGGCTGATACTGGGAAATTGGGCCACTATTGTGCTTCTCTAACCTCTATGAATCTCTAAATGTAACTGTAAATAATTCATTCAATGTTTCATTAAATGAACAAATAGTCTTTATTTTCCCAAAAAGTAAATGCAGTAAGTGGGGCACAGAGGATGAGGACCAAACATTACTGAGCCTTGGCACAAAACAAGTTTGAGAAAGGCTGTGATTCAACACATGCACAACATGAGCCATGCTGTGTCTTTTGTCTTGTTTTTCAGTCTATTTTCTGTTGGACCTTGTGGTGGGGAAAGGCCTTGATTGAAAAATACATTTCTTTCACTGTCTAATTTAAAGATGTTTGGCCACCAGTCCCCCTAATGTCCAAAAATGGGTTATTTGTATTTATTTAGTTTTAAAGAATTAGAATTTATGTAAATCTGTGGTCCTAGTTGATCCCTTTGGTAGACCAACGTTAATTGAACTTTGGGTCCCTGGTTCCTACACTGAGGTGTGTGTGTGTGTGTGTGTGTGTGTGTGTGTGTGTGTGTGTGTGTGTGTGTGTGTGTGTGTGTGTGTGTGTGTGGTAGTCAAGAGAGAGAATAGGAGAATGAAATTTGTGTGAGGTGGACCAATTCACCACAGACCCAAATCTTGTCAGCTGTTGCTACTGTCATAATGCTATTTTATCTTCATGTGGCACATTATCTGGGTCACTCCTTATATCATAAGAAGGTCATACAACGTGTAATCAAGTAATGACTGTTACCTCGGGGGCCTCATAAAACTACTGCTACAGGAAAAGTAATCTTTGAAGGTCCTGACAAATTAATCTGGTGACAAATTCATCTTTCTTTGCACAAATCTAAATTTAAACAGAGGTTTGTTTAAAATAAATGGGTAATTAGCATGACCAATGATTAATGCCTCGGCTAAACACCACACCTACACCAACCTTGATCTAAATCAACTAACAAAATACAAAAAGACAATTTATTGATTTCTGGTTCAGTGACCAGTAGTTCTGGACTGTACTTACAATGATTAACATAGGCATTCCAACTGAACCACAGTCCTTATGCACGCACGCAGACAAACAAATGAGTCCTCCGTCTCCCACCTGGCAGGACCTGCAAGCGGTGCGCTGATGAACATACTGGGGATGTCTTTTGTTACTCCTCTTCTTGCTGCTAATAAATCATACTTAGATAACTACTCGCGCATGTGCACGGAAAAACGTCCCTCTGTCTCCTCTCTTCTTCTCAATAACCCACACACACACACACACACACACACACACACACACACACACACCGGCAGGCTGATGGATGGTGAGCTGGCAGAGGCTGATTAGCTTGGAGTGAATGGGGCAGAATTACAACTCTGTCGGCACGGCGATTGCATTGTTGCTTTGACAACGATCCTTGTCGGGATGCGGGAAGAGTAATCAATGTCCTCCATATGTCTTGTTGGTTGCTCAAACCATTTTGAGGTTCTTCGATTTCTTCCTTTTTTTTGCTTCTTTACGGTATCTTGCCTGCTTCTGCCCTTTTTTGCTCACTGCTCTGCTGTCCTCTGTCCTCTCCACTATCCTATTCCTGGGATGGAACTGGTTTAATGGGCTAAAAGTTGCTTTAATCACAGTTACATTGAAAATGTTCCAGACATGCTCCAATACCTGTCTTTTGACCATATGTTTCTAATTTCTTTTTTGTTGTTGTCGCAGTTCACCCTCTCTCCTTTTCATCTTTTTAGCACTTTTTTCCTTTAACGATCCTAGCCAATGCGTCATTTTCTCTGCATTTGTTATTTATCACACACAATTTTCTAAAACTGAATTTCTTAGATCTGCAAAACTGGTTAAGTATACTTAAAACGGTGGAAAAACTCACTCTTGTAAAGTGGAATCCGATTAGAATTTTGTCATTGACGTTTATATTATGTGTAAAATAGGGCTAAACAATTTATCAAATTTTAATCAAGATCACAATTTTGGCATCCCACTTCAACATAAGAAGAATGTAGCATAATATGGATGTGAAAGCAGTTAGAAATAGCCTATGTGACAATAAAATATGTTATGGTTAAAATCAACAAATAATCGTTATAATTAATCATGATCACAATATTGATCAAAATAATCGCATCGCAAAATTATCATTTTGGCCATAATCGTGCAGCCCTAGTGTAAAACATGATTTTTTTTAGAAAACACAAAAGAAATGGAAGAAGATAAAATGCCAAGCTTAAATCACATCTGAGAGCAGACGGCATACGTTTCCCTTGTGGGCCTCCAGCCTTTGTTTGCATCTATGAAAACGTCTTTTTACCCGTTAAAGTTCTACTTCTGTTTCATATTCAACAGTCTTTAAGAATTCAGTGTGAAGAAGTTGGTGCCTGGCCCAGACAGAATAATTAGCTGCAGCAAGATGTAAATTCATTTTAACTACAAGGCTAGAAAAAAAACAAAGAGCAATCTGTAAAGTTAAAACAGAAGGAGAAACCTCCAGTATACTGAATGCAGAATGACAGAGACAGAAAGACAGATGGATAAAGTGCATTGACTGAAATTTCTCCAAATATCTTCAAGGAAAACCAATCTCTCCTCATCTAATATGATCCAAACCCATTCATACACTACAATCTTAGACTCCTTTTTTAACACTCAGCGCAATCACAGTTGTACGAAAAAAAAAAAAAAAAAAGCTGAGTCTTGCCTATCAAAGTCTCGTGATCTTTCTACATTGTCTGCCCTCATATTTACATCTAAATGGCTGTTGATGGTGATAGAGGTAGCACAGACCCAATTATGGCGATGGAGTTGGCAATGGAACCTGAGAAATGATGGGTACTGACGGAGGGTTGAAGGCATTTCCAACACTCCCCACTTTAACAAGCATAGCTGTGTCTCCATAGTTTGACTCTGACAGTGTAATTTATTCCCACTCCGCCAGCTTGGAACCACGGCTTTAAAAGTTTCACCACTTACCCAAGCCTTCCCCATTTTTCACTCCAGAATGAATCTGTTATTATTCAAAAGAGAAATGGGAATTTATGCAGGCTTAGACATGGCCTTATATCTTCACTTAGTTTTTCTTCTTTCCCTCCTTTTTATATTCCCCGTTTTCACCCTGTTTACTGCTTTTGTGTTTTTCATTATATGGCTCTGAGGCTGCAACGAGTGTTTAATTTGTCTTGGGTGAACACTGCCTTTCTGTTTCTGTATCTCTTTTTCCTATCTCACTTTACTGAAGGTTCAGATGCTATGAACATGCCATAAAACAGTTTACAATACTATAAAATACCAAAATCAAGTGATACACATTAGCAAAACAGGTAATTCACTTGGAAAACAGTTTCAGTGCATGGCACAAACAAGGTATATATGGTATGTACAGTGGGGCTTGAAAGTTTGGGCACCCCAGATAAAAAATTGTATTAATGTGCATAAAGAAACCAAGAAAAGGTGGAAAAATCTCCAAAAGGCATCAAATGACAGATTAGACATTCGTATAATATGTCACAAAAAGTTAGATTTTATTTCCATCATTTACACTTTCAAAATAACGGAAAACAAAAAAATGGCGTCTGCAAAGTTTGGGCACCCTGCAGAGTTTATAGCATGCACCGCCCCCTTTGGAAAGCTGAGACCTGACAGTGTCAAGGATTGTTCTCAATCATTGTCTGGAAAGACCAGGTGATGTCAAAACTTCTTCTACGTCCTCACCACAAAAATCAGCGTTTGAAGTTTGCAAATGAACATATAGACAAGCCTGATGCATTGTAGAAACAAGATCTGTGGACCAATGAGGTTAAAATAGAACTTTTTGGCCTGGAAGGAGCAAAGGTACATTTGAGAAGAAAGGGCACAGAATTTAATGAAAGGAACCTCTGTCCAATTGTTACGCATGGGGGTAGATCAATCATACTTTGGGTTGTATTTCAGCCAGTGGCACTGGGAACATTTCACGAGTAGAAGGAAAAAATGGATTTGATAATATTTCAGCAAATTTTAGACGTTAACTTGATGCCATCTGTGAAAAAGCTGAAGTTAAAGAGAGGATGGCTTCTACAAATGGATACTGAGCCTAAACACACCTCAAAATCCATGGTGGATTACATCAAGGGGCGTAAACTGAAGGTTTTGCCATGGCCTTCACAATCTCTTGACCTCAACATAATTGAAAAATCTATGGATGGACCTTAAAAGAGCAGTGCGTGAAAGACAGCCCAGAAGAACTGGAAGACTTTTTGAAGGAAGAATGAGCAAAGATACCTCAAACAAGAATTGAAAGACTCTTGGCTGGCTACAAGAAGCTTTTCCAAGATGAGATTGCCAAAGGGGGCAGTACAAGGCACTAAGTCTGTAGGGTGCCCAATCTTTTGCAGACGCCATTTGAATTACATGAATCTAATGATTTATGAAGTCTGGCACAAGTTGTCCAAGCTGACTAGATGCCTGAATTTCTTTTTTCTTCTTATCATGCTGCTTCACATACCCACTTCTAAATGGTGTTATCTCCACATCTGTTTACCACTTGTAACTTGTTCATTGACTTTATACTCATTTGTAGAGAATGGAGTTGGCACCTAAAAATATTTACATGGAAGAGCAAAGACATTTATGAGAAAACGCACAAATATGGACTGAAGATTTAACACTGTGAATGCTCAATGTGAGTGTGAATATCTGAGTGATCCATTGCTGGAAACTACTTTCACAATTTTATGTGATCATTTTATGTACTGGTTTGGTTGCACTCTTTACTAACTTGCAAAATAGTCTTAAAAATCAACATGAAAAAGAATTGTGATAAGATCATAACATATGTTTTGCCATATGGGTGGGGAAAAAATTGATTCTTGAAAGATTTTTGGCTGGATGCAGAAAAGTCAATTATCTACCCCGACGTCCTCTCCAAGAGGTTATGTGTGCAATGAATTAAACCTTTTCATTTAGTGGCAGTTGTCCCATGGCAACAAGTAATCACACATCAGGAAAACATAGACCTAGGTTGTTTGACCAAATGACCAGTGCAGTAATTTTCCAGTCAGAATAGTCCTGAAAAAGGTGAACCTTGTGAGAAGAGACTTTTAAAGATTAGAAGAAAGGGGTAATAGAAGGAGAGAAAAGGAAGTTACCCGGTGAGAGAAATGCAGAGAATAAAGATGAGGAGGGAATTTCTTTTTGGAAACATCTTCTTTTACTTCTAAACTTGCATCCACCCACCAATTTGTGCAACCCAAGTTTAAGAAAGCACGTTCTTTCTGTATCAGAAGGACCTACATTAAGCACCAATTTTTATTGCCATAATAAGTTTTATCAATTAAACATGACACATTACAGGTTGTGAAAATGTCATTAAAAGTGCATTTGGGCATAAGGCACTTACCCATCAGCCCTGTAAGGTGAAGGAAATAAATATATAACATGTTAACTCAAACCTAAAATGGCTTGATTTACTGAATGTCTACAGCATTTAAAGGAGGGAACAATGCGACAGGCACATTAAGATATTAAATGGGTCCAGGTTGCAGCATTTGTTAACAGCTGACAGGAAGTAAAACTTGGACCTAAATTATTTGTTGACGACACAGTCCCAATTAAAACGGTCCATTCAGTTACTCTCATTGTGTTCACAAGCTGGTGGGAAGTTCCAAACATCTGGGACTTCCATGTTGGATGCCAAACCTGGAGACAAATGATAAACAAACACTGGCAACCCGCAGCTTCAAGTAATGTGGCGCAATATTCTACTCAAAATCTTCTGATAGACTCACCTACAAGGCTTGAAAGGTGGCTGGAAATTTTTTTCTTTTGTTCATCTTAACATAAGTTGTACAGTATGTATTTACAGAGCAACTTAACAACCCGTTTTAGGGTAAACGTTTCCCCTTTACAAATATTAAAAAACAAAAATGCATTTAGACCCAGTCTGTTCCCTTGACCGGAAAAGTGAAACTAACCTACGTTGCAATTAACACTATAGAATAAGACCCTAATCAATTCATTGTGTAATAAAAGTGAAAGAAATGTCATTTTACAATGTCATTTTACAGGCATGAAGGTTGATTTACTTATCAAAAAGGCTATTTTCTTTTTCTACTTTGAATGCAATGTATGTGAAAATCCTAGCGAGACGATGTTGATACTATGGTCTGCAAAAATGCCATTTGGTTTACTTTATGGGACATCAGTCAACAATCAACAGCAAACTGTCATCCTGTTGCCATGGTGATTTTGATCACAAGAATTCGGACCCCTTCATGAAATCCAAACAGTCAGAGGAAGAAGCATGCTCGGGGCTTATATACCCCAGAAAGAAACAGTAGACAACACAGTGCTTTCCAATTGTTTATGTTTAAATTGTCAGATGAGGACGTCTTTGTGGCCAGCTTGTATTTGCAGCATATGGTCACCAGATATCAATGTATTTGGTTTAATTAATTCAATTCTTAATTAAGATAATTCCTGAGTCATTTTGCATTGTATTATACATTTGAATTTAATATTGTATTTGATGAGAGACCTATCCAAACTTTCTCTACTTTCAGCATTCTTTTGTATTCAACTTTTCAGTTCTAGTTTAAGACTAGAGTTTATTTTCGCTAATGCTCTTCTTCCCCTTTCTCTTCTCATTTCCCATCTATCTATCTATCTATCTATCTATCTATCTATCTATCTATCTATCTATCTATCTATCTATCTATCTATCGCTTTCTCTCTCTCTCACACACACACACACACAAACACACACACACACACACACAATTACTATCCTTTGATGTGAGATTTTGAGGTTAATATATTAATTTATGTAGGTATTTAATTGAAGGAATATATGATTCATGTTTTTTGCTTCTCTCAAGTCAATTCTATGCACAAAATACTTAAGCTGGTATGGATACTGAGGCTGCAGGGCCTTTTCATTTTAACTGTGGGTACATTTATTTTCTGGTGTATATATCAGGTTTTATTTATCAGACAGATGGGCAACCAAAGAACCTAAAGACATACAGACATCCAGGAAAATATCTAGTTAAAAATAAAAGAGGTGAGCATTGCTCATGCATTGATTTTTAAATCCATTCCTTGCAAATTATTCATTTAGTCGTTTGGTTGAATTTATTATTTGAATGTGTTTTTTGGATGTGGCTGCTGTGTTGCTATGGCAGCAGAGGCAGTGAAGGGGAGGAATGGAGGCAACAACACGGATGGGGCAGTGGCATTATTGTTTGTGGAGGATAAAGTTTAAGATGTCAGATTTGGTGTCCAGCAGATTATTTGTCATTGCTTCCAGGGAGGTTTCTTCTCATTTTACTTCCCACACACAGGAGCATGCTGGCTGCGTGGTCTGTTTGTATACCCAGATTGAAATCTATATCTGGCACATTTTAGCAAAAGCATTTTTTTGTTTAGGGTATGTTGGATTTCAGGTTATTACTTAAATTACAATTAAAAGGTTTATAAAAAAAATGTATTTTGTTACGGCTATAGTGCAGTTGGGAGACAGAAAATGACTATGTTCTCAAAAAAAAGCATGGAAAACCTTAAAAAAATGATGTGTACCTGGTCCTCCAGGAGGTTTCGACCCTATTCTGAATTCACGAGGTAGAAAATACAAGGACATGTGCTGCTCAACAAGCAGTGGTTAGCTGTTTGTGTTACCTCCAAGTGTGTGTGTCTGTCTGTTGTGGTCGATTCTGGACTCACAATGCACATGCCTCCGGCTGTTCTTACAGCATAGCAGTAGGGAGGAAGCTTTCAATGAAAAAGAAAAATATATGGCTTTGTCTCTCTTTGCAGTCCTATGTTTTGTTTGTTTCGCCCTCAGCTCTTTTTCTGCAAGTCACTCCTTGTCTGTTCTGCAGACAGTCTGCAGTTGGCTTGTGTCTGTCTCTTGACCTTTCCTTCCTTCTCTGCACACACACATTGATACATCCATCTTTATCAATGATAATCTTTGTAGCCTATTAGGAGAGATGATGAGATCTTATCTCAGCAGGTTACATTATTAACTTTCCTCTGTGCCAGTACCCTTAGGCAATATACATACGGTATGTGTTTATATCTTGATCTGTGACACTGTGTGTGTTGTACTGCAGCTACATGTATTAGTGTTTGTATGTGTGTGTATTAATATTATCCTATACGTGAAGATGATGCCAATTACACTTCATTATTTTTGTTTTAAAAGTCCCATGACATGGTGCTTTTTGGATGTATTTATAAAGGCCTTAGTGGTCCCCTAATACTGTATCTGAATCCTATTTTCTGAAATTCAGCCTGGGTGCAGGGTTACAGCCACTAGAGCCAGTCCCACAATGAGCTTTCCCTAGTATGTGCCATTTCTGAGTCTGTAGCTTTTGAGGAG
This sequence comes from Etheostoma perlongum, assembly GCA_026937815.1. NCBI lineage: Eukaryota > Metazoa > Chordata > Actinopteri > Perciformes > Percidae > Etheostoma > Etheostoma perlongum. Next base: position 17,222,791 of record CM049393.1, on the reverse strand, counting down.
GATGGGGGGGGGGGGGCTTGACCAACTGCCACTTTGATCATTTGAAAGCTACGATGTCTCTCTCTTTCTCATGGAGAAAGGGGAGGTAACTTTGCTCCTTATGACCTCATAAGGGGCAAGATTCCAGATTGGCCCATCTGAGCTTTTGTTTTCTCAAAGGCAGACCAGGATATCCAGGGCTCGGTTTATTCCTATCACCATTTCTAACAACTGGGGGACCATGGGCAGGCTGGGGGGAACTCATATTAATGTTAAAAACCCTCAAAGTGAAATCTCCATGCCATGGGACCTTTAATGACAAACCAAGAGTTATAAACCAATTAGTGTTTTCGCTGTTGTTGGTTTCACTTTGACAGTTTGAATGGACACATTTGGTGTTTGTGTATGGTTTTAAACTAAACCACGGGATATGGATGACTTGCATGTTTTGAAACCTTTGGATGTTTACTATTCAAACTTGTTTTCTGAGCCTGAAAGATGAAAGAGCCAGAAAATGCCAGATGCAAGGCGACACTGTGGTCATGGAAATTTGTGCACACAAAAGCTTCTCTGTGTGTGTGTGCGTGTGTGTCACACGCATGAATGTGTGTGTGTGTGTGTGTGGATGGATGGGTGTGTCCCTGTGCCTATTTTGATGTCCTGATTAGCAGTGTTTATATTTAGATCATATTTATCCGCTCAAAGTCTGCATTTCCCAAGGCACTGTCAGACGCGCAAACACACACACAAACACACACACACACACACACACACACACACACAGAGAGAAGCTTTTTTGTGCACAAATATGCATGACCACAGTGTCGGCCTTGCATCTGGCATTTTCTTCTTTTTCACGGTTATAGTGACCAAAATGATCGTTTTTTGGTATTATCGCAGTATTTTTGAAAGTGTTGAATGACTTTAGCAGCATTCGGCATTCTTATAATAACCAAAATATTCCCATGCTGAAACAATCCTGCCTACAGTTGAACACATCAGAATGGTAGTAATGTTCTTCACCAAGTCCCACAGAAACTTCAGTGTTGAGCCAGATGTTTTAGTGTCAGTAGTGCTGCAGATAGTGTTGGAATACAAATATCTGGGCGTTTTAATTGATCCAAAGTTGTCATTTACATCACATGTAAAAGGGTCTTTAATCAAATCAAATTCAACCTCAATAACTTTAGATACATTCACCATCAAATGTCCACACAGTCAGCGAAATGTACATGCACTCTATGATCTTCTCACATATCATTTACTGTTTACCCATTTGGTCACAAGCTAGTGTTACATCTCTGAAACCTCTGTAATCACTTTACAAACAAATAAAATGTGGGACAAGAAACCTAGCGTTTTTTATCATTGTACAATATTACAAAAACATTGATTACTCAACTGGGATAACATGGTCAAATATCCAAATCTATGTCTTGTCTATAAAAGTATTCAGTTTATCATCCCCCCCCCCTCCATCAGTTAGTCAACATTGGAACATCTGATCAGAGCAGGACCAGGTGTCCGTTTCAGAAAGCAGGTTTAGTGAAAACTCTGTTTGTTAACCCTGAGATGAGGGCAACTCTGGGTTTTCTGTTTCAGAAAGAAGGGTTAATCAAACCTGAGAGAGAGAGACAGAGATAACTCCAGCCCGTTTCAGAAAGAGAGGTAACTTAACCTCAGAGTCAGTTACTATGGTAACTGAGCCTGTGAATCTAACCTGGTCATGAGCAGGTAAACTATAAAACATTTTTGTTCCAAACATGGCATTTCCTTTTATCAACGATCCCGTTGATGAAGGAGCTGTATTACTTTGCAGGGAGTTAAACATATATCGGGAGATGATATTGAGGCCCCGATTATAGATGTATTTTAATTTCCAGATAACTACTTATTTGAGCGATATCGTTTCTTTCCAGTCTATCAGTTATGTAGCCTACATAACCTTATCCATCCTCATATCACTAACGTCACTCATTGTGGACATGCTCTTACATCCCAGCAGATTCTTTCTGTCGCATTACGTTTTTTTGCAAACGGCAGTTTTTCTCTACAACATAGGTGATGTGGAGCATTTTAGTAAAGCCACTGTAACAAAGCACCGTCATAAGAATGTGACTCGCTCTGAAACATGTTTTAAACGTTTTTGTAGAATTCCCTGGACACACACCAGTAAGAGACATTAAAAATAAATAAATGGTTGTAAATCATAATTCTGTTAATGATGGTACTGTAGCCTCAGAATTGGTATTACTTTTTCACCAGCAGGATTGAACCTAAATGAAATTATAGTTGTAGCCTACTACCATTCCAGTTTTCACCAGTAATATTATAGGTTACCTGTGATTAAATATGAAATTAATACACTATATTGGAGCTTTAACGCATTAACTCTAGCAGCAATTTTCTCCCACACCAATTCTTGCTATTTTACAGCAGCCGCTGTGTTGTTTTTTAACTAAATACATATTCAAACTCGCTGTATGCGTGCATATGTCATCAGTATTTCCTTCAACCAGTTTGTTTGTGTTTGTTACCATGGTGAATGGTAATATATTGGCTCCATTCATGCTGCCTTTTTATCGCGGTGGTGCCCTTGCTGAACTCTGAGTCAACCTACTCGGAGTTGATTGAACCAACTTGAATAAGCTGTTCTGGAACCGAAAACTTAGTTTCCCATTTCAGGGTAAATCAACTTCAGGGTTAGACTCAGAGTTAGTTAAACCTCCTTCATAAAACGGACCCCAGAGGTGCAGAGAGGAGATTGTATCATTCCATTTAGGAAAAGTGTATTTGGCCAAACTACTTTTTCTGTTCGAGCTGCTACTGAGTGGAACCTCACCCCCATAACCATCAGAAATCTAAATACATATAGTACATTCAAAATCCAGTTAATAAAATGGCTCATTGACAATCAGGGCTGTCAACATTATCATTAACTTTTAGACCTGCTCTCGCTGCCCCCTGCTGGCTTCTTGTCTTGTGTGTGTGTGTGTGTGTGTGTGTGTGTGTGTGTGTGTGTGTGTGTGTACATGTCTTTGTCTGATGTTTTTCTGATTGTTGGTCAGGTATGTTTCTATTGTACATTTTAACTTAATAGTACTGTTTACTAAATGTATTGTAATTGTTATATTGTTATGTAAATATGTAATTTTACTTACTTTTAGGGTGACTTTTACCATCTGTCTAGGGACTGCTGACGAAAATTAGCCTTTTGGCTAACTTTGGCGTATTGACAGAAATGTATATTAATATGCATTGCACTGTCCCTGTAATTACTAAATACACACACACACACACACACACACACACACAGAGCCATACCCTTGTCCTACTTGTCAACCTTTGGACATAGTGAAGGAGAGTGTGCATAGAAGAAGAGTAAGAGAGACAAAGCCAAACTAAGCTTATTAAAACACTATATAGTGTTTTAGGAGTAAAGATTAGGTTATAAGACTTAGGAGGGTGCTGTACATGCTGACGCCTAAACGGGCAGATATGTGGTGGATTAGGGGCATCTCTTTTTCATAAAGTTCTATTATTGAAAAAGCACATAGACCACAGAAGCAGATGAAGGTTCTGATGCCTCTAGGAAATGGGTGACACTTAACTTGAGGTGAAATTTAATGGATTTTTCTTTGAGTTTTAATTGAAGGAATACAACACTCAGAGCTGAAGATAGCAAGCAAAGGACACCCAGTGTAGCTCAAACTCACAAAACAATCCTGCTCCCCTTCTTTCTCTTGTTTCTCAAAACCTTATCAGTGCTTACACATTTGTCTTTACACAATCTCAAATGTTGTGCTCTGCTCGCCGAGTAGTTTATATATACACTGAGACGTCATTTGTGAACCTATAAGCTTCTGATGGTGGTATCGCTTTATACCACCATCGCTTTATATATATATATATATAAAACGCATACACATGCTCGCTCACTCACACTCTCTCTCTCTCTCTCTCTCTCTCTCTCTCTCTCTCTCTCTCTCAGGCTTTGTTTCTTCCATATCTTCTGTCACTTTTTACTTTGCTGCATCTTATGCACACATGTCTCTTCTCTCCTCTTTTCTCCTCAACACACTTTCTTTTTTGTGTGTTTCTCTCTCCATTGGTTCAAAGATGTTTATTACCCCCCCTTGCTCCACACCTATCTCTCTCAGTTGAGGCACTCCCTCTTCCCTCTCTTGTCTGTTCCGCTGGTCTGCAGTCATAGATTCACTGAGGCGTAAAGGCAGACTGGCCTCCTCATGGAATGGAAGGGTCGATGATTTCGGAAACACCACACTGAGCGCTAACACACACATGCACACTCACAGATAATATGTAGACCCTGCCAAAGCTTTTCTGGCTTATAGCATTATACTCCCTCCCCTATTGTGGGAATGACCATATGTCTTCATGTGACTACACTTGTGGGTTTGTGCGTTTGTGTGTGTTTGCATGTGTGCTATGTGTGCGTATGTGTGTTCCACGCCACCCGGCAATGTGTTATTTCCCAGTGCGTGCATGTATCCGTTCAAGCAGGGAGAGAGGCTGCCGGCAGGTTTTGATGGAAGGATTGAAAACTGTAGACATAGTGAAATGTTTTCTGGTTGTGGTGCTCTTGGCTACCCTCTTTGGCTTGTTTTTTTTTTCCAAAATAAAATATCCACTTTTCAGATCTTGTTTTTTCAGAATGGCATCAGGTTCTCAATGTATTCTGCTGATGGAAGAGATGGGTTATTAATGTGGACATTCTTTTAGACTTCCAGGTTTACAATATAGCACATTTTTATAATGATCAGAGAAATATTGAGCAGTTACCATTACTGTAGGCAATAATTGTTTTTCACATAATTAGCCCAACAACTATCCTTCAACTAATTAATCTGCCTGCTTTAGAAGGAGCTTAATTGGTAGTGCAACTGTCTGTCCAACTGCCAGGAAACAGACAGTTAGATGATCACTATGACTGGAAGCAATAGGGATGTAAAGCGGAGGATCATTATACCGCTCCAGTATATTACTGTTCACCAAGCTTGCACAGAAGGCTGTCAGTGTCAGTTTTCTCATCTTTAAAAAAAACATTTTTTTCATAATGAACGGTGCAACAATTTATCTTGTGAAGTCAGAAATTTCTGCTTCATTAACAACTTAACTATGGGTTGCTTTTAAAGGCTTTGGAAAAATGATAAGAACGAATAGTGGCCTAGGAGAGTTGTTCCATAATGTGATGTTGCCTTTAACTCCCTATTGATTTTTTTCTTGTGTATTCTCCAGACATACATAGTTTGCTCTTATTCTTGTGGACGTGTGCAGGAAAAGTAAACTAAAGTCCGTCTCCATTTAAAACGCAGACTCATCAATCAAATATTGGGATCTGTTCTTTGCTGATGTAATGACCTCCCGAGTTTCATCTCATCATAAATACAACAAACCGGAGTGAATCCACAATATAACAAACACATGGTCCGCACCCCTGGCCCACTTATTTACCAGAGCAGCCCTTGCACCAAACGGAGGCAGGCTGCTCTATTATCAGGGGCGGCTGGATGTGGTAGGCGTTTGGTTTCAAACACCTGTGGTTTGCCTGGTGACTCCCCTGTGCGCTGCTGCTGCATTTTGTTTTACTAAACTGCAAACCTGAAAAACACATGAGTGGAAGACGGAGGAGGAGAGAGAGAAATCAGTGAGAGGAAGACAGATGTAGAGTGAGAAATTTGAGCAATGTGGGTAGGGAATAGAAATCTCATCAGCCCCTCCACTTCTCACTTTCTCTCTTGGTTATACCAGCAGTAGAGGCAGACAAGCCCTGCAGTCAATTGCAGGTGCTAGTCAGACTATAAATGGAGCAAGGATGTAATGTTCCAGGAGGATTCCAATGAAATTCAATTTTAGTAAGCTGTTGAATACACCACAAACAAAGTATATATTTAGACTTGCAGACTGGACTCACGTCTGAACTCGTGACTGCTAATAGACGTGGATAGAAGCATAATACCTTTTGGTGAGAATGAAGATAGCATTGTCCAGTAGACCCTAAAGTGACACTTGCTTAGAACTAAACTTATTAAATAGGATTACCTGCCTTGCAGAGTTCCCATGAACTAGTTCTAAACCATATTATTATACACGTGTATAGCGTTCCATTCTCACATGGCACATATATGCAGTTTGCAATGCTTTATACTTTTTAAAACGGTTTATTGAGTTTCATTTTAACCAAGACATACATAAATGTACACAAACCCTGAAAAACAATAGAAACAAAAATCAAACAGACAGCAATGGGAGTAGCTTAAAACTGAGATTCTAGCCTTGCTGTTGCAATTGATTGACAAAATATTTTCTAAAACGGACAAAGGGGTTCTGGTATTTTTCATTATGGGCAGCCATTATATAGCTCTTTATTTTTAAGTATTAAAAGAAATTGTTTTCTCAGAACATTGTGTTTTACAATGAGTTCTTCAAATGAAATACTACTCTACTTTTATCCTTATACAAATCTAGAATTTTCCTCAAACCACTGTTGGACCGTAGTGGAAGCCCGGATCAGCTCTCCCTCGAGCAAACTTCTGGTTTCTACATATAAGACGGAAGGCTGACAGAGTGTTTGTTTCACCCAGAAATTTCCGTGCCTCATACCAGACATTAATTGTATTTAATAAATTCATTGTTTTCATAGTTTCGTGATATCAGATGTATAGAAATACAGATTAAGGGGTTACTTTGGAATTACTGAGGCCACCTCAATCTCCATTGACGCGCCAAATACCTTCTTATTAGTAAGGATCTCAACAGTAGGATTTGTATATAACATCTTAATCCATTAGCAAACATTTGCACCACACCCAAAGCAAGTTAGCACTTAAAAGAGGTAAGGCCACTCTACTCTGTCAAAGAGCTTATTTGCATCCAAAGAAAGGATTGTAGTGTCCGATGACTCCTTTCTAGAATGTAAAACATTAAGCACTCTCCTGACATCATGGAATCCCTGATGGAAGTTCCAAAGCGAAATAGCACAATATGAACCACATTTATTATGTAGCTTGTCAGGTTTTAGTAGCAGAGTAAGGGGTAGATTACCATTTTCAAAAGACTCCAAGAACATCTCCAGGAGAAGAGCGCAAAGTTTATTTTTTAATTTCTTGTAGAAAACAGTGGGCAGCCCATCAGGACCGGGTGCCCTCCCTGCCCACATTTAGCTTAGCATTAAGAGTACGTCTAGATTCCTCTGACAAATTTTGGAATTCCAAGCTGTCTAAGATCCTAGTCTGGGTACCAGTTTCAGGAGGATAGTCTGATGGATATACATTTTTATGAAAGGATTTTAAATTATTGTTGATTTCCGAGGGTCTACTGTAATGCTTTCATTTTCACCTTGAATTGAGTTGATTGCTCTCTTTCTTATATAATATAGTTGGTGTAGTCTCATTAAGTCAGTTGCAGCCTTGCCAGCGGAGATACTGTTGTATTGAGCCCTATGTAACAGTAACTCCTTGTGCACACCTTTCTCGCTCCAGAGTTTTCATTTTAGTTATGAGAAAGTTAGTCTTTTGATTCATATTTTTTGATTTTGATCTGGTGAAGTTATAATTTGGCCTCTTATGAAAGCTTTAAAGGCTTCCCATTTAGTGCAAACTGAAGTCTGATTTGTATTGATTAGAAAATATAGGTCAATTTGTTGGCCAATGTATTCAAAAAAGCTTTTATCCTGTAGCCATTTAGGTTAAAAACGCCACTTTGGTGGGTCACATATTAATTTAGAGTCATAATAAATGAGAGACACTGGGGCCTGGTCATGGTCGATACTGTCATAAAAAACATCTTCAGTTTTGGATCTTAGTGCTGTCGAGATTAGAAAATAGTCGATTCTAGAACAAGACTTGTGAGAGCTAGTGTGAAGGGGTCTTAAATATGCACTCGATGGCTACGTACATGTTATCCTGATAAAAGACAAGTTAACAGGCTAAAGCTGCATTTTCCAAAGCAAAAACCTTACCAAACAATGATCCACAAGGAAGACATGGAAACAAAGGAACAACTTTGTTGTATTGCTGTATATAGAGCGTGTTAGTCTATGGAAGGTCAGACTTGTATTGAGCTCTTTAGCTTGCATCCCCATTTTACTTTTTATGTTACAAGAGTAAATAAAGGCTTTTATAGATGAAGGAATGAGAAAGAATTCAGGTGTGGTGGTTGTAATGACATGGGATAACTTTGTCTCACCTATATTGCATAAAACTAGTGCAAAGCTATAGACCTCCACTGCAATGAGCCCTTTCTCTCTGTCTTACAGTCCAGTTAGGCATTCACTGTTGACTGTCGGTGGAATTAGCTTTGTCCTTCACTGACAGTGAGATTGGGTGTGTCCTATTGACTGCTTTGCACTGCAAACCTTTCCTCACTGATTTACAATTTAACTGCCTGTGGTATGACATGCTCTGTGATGTAATGAATCTCCTAAATACTGTGGACACTTAAAATACACTCTAAAGATGGATTTCAGGAAAAGCAGTTGTCTATTGATATTGCTAATTGATTGTATATCAAACGCAGTAAAGAAGATGGGAGCTAAGAGGATTTTTTTTAAATTTTGAGACCACTAAGATGTGAATTTTAGTTTAAAATCCCCTTTCTATTAGGAGTGTAATGACTCAACATCCTGCTCCTTATCTGGTACACCATAGGTGTGAACTGGCCTATAAATGGTATTGTTACACCTGCTGTTCCCACCAGCTATGACAGGACATTACATCATACAATGGTGGGCCACTCAGCTCTTCTCACAGTGGACTCTCCTTTGCTGCTTCTATCTCTCCTGTTTTCACAGCTCTTTGTTGCTCACTCCTCATGACCCTCTCTGTCATACTGATGTTCTCTTTTTTTTTTCTTCAGCTCAACTTCTCTGTCTCTTGTTCTCTCAACTTCAGTGACCCTCATACAATTTTGCTGCCCTAACTCGTGCCAGTGGTGTAATGTTGAACCCCGGACCCGAGTGCAATAGACCTCCAGGGCATTGGAGAGTTAAGTGCCATGGTCCTACACTTTATTAAAATGCCATTGTGTCTTAACGGGTCAGTTGGCAGCGTGAAGTGATAACATCGACACTTCACAAAACCTATGCATTTCTGATGGGGTCAAAAGAGAAGAGCAAGATGTTCTGGTTGGTATTAAATACATTTTATCATTGGAAAGACAAATTAGAAGAATTTGGAAATTCTGAAGCAAATGTAAAAAATACTATTTGTATTGTGTAGTATATGAAAAAACAAACAACCCCAAAACAAACAGATTTTGTCTTCTGTCGTAAGGGAGAAGCTGGAGATTTCTACCGCACAATGAAGGCACCACAGCATAATTAAGTTTCAGATATACACACAGAGCAGCCTGCAACACAGTTTTAAACCAAAAGGGATAAAAACCCTGGATGTAACAGTGTAATAAAAGATGCATGAGTGAGGAAGAGGCAGTAAATTCACCATACTGTGGCCACACATTGTGCAGTGCATGAGAGAGTTTCTCTCTTCACTGTTACTCTCCACTGACAACAGCACTACGGGAGAACAACTTAAGGGCCGTTGTTGTGGGTGTACTGCTACCGGATACAGACAGAAGAAGTAATGTGAGCCCGGAAGTCCAGTTTGAAGATTCAATCAAACTCTAAGACATTGATGGTTTATATTCCTTCAAGGTTGGATTGTAAACCTCTGCAAAGTTGTCATAGTGACATTGACTTGATGCTTGTAAGATTACAGTACCTATCCGGTATGTCCCAGGAACACATTGGGCCAGATGACATAGCAACATTTTGGGGTAAACAAATTGCCAGAGCCTTCATGTGCCAGTGCACCCTTAAAGGAAGATTTTGGTCGATTTCAACACGTGGCGCTGTTGTTTGTAGTGCCTAACCATGTGCAGTGATTCCTTCCGAGTGAACGCTCAATCTGACTGCAGTAGATGTGAAAGAAATGCATAAAGTTGTGCTAATTTAGCTCTGTTTAGTTCCGGTGTTGAGACGGCAGTAAGACTAGTGCTTAGGGACCGTCTACAAACTACAACACCGAAAAGAGATACAACAAATATACTACAAATTCAATCAGTTTTGATGGGTTCAAAGCCTCCTGGCGCCAGTTTCCCCTGTTGACCCGGGCAGTGCATGAAAGCGGGCACCAAAGCATAGTGGTTGGGAGGCAAAGCTCAGGAAATATCAAAAGGTGTGAGCTGAAAGGTCTGTAGTACATTGTTGTTGCAAATATCCCATTAAGATTGAATCTGTAAAAGGGACGAAACTGGTCTACTTTGACTGTCGCGCCCCCTTGGGCCAATCTTTGCCGAATTTGGTACAGAGCCTCACAGCGGCGTGCTGAAAAAGCATCACAAGTTTCACGTTGATAGCAATTCCTGTCCCATTTGCATGCATTGAGTTATTGGCCAGAACCCATAAACGTTGACTATAGCGCCATTTATTGGCCGATTTCCGCCAAATTTTCTACAAAGTATTTGCACATTGCGCGATATTGAGCACAAAAATGGGCGTGGCTTATATCATATGATTTAGCTTGACTCAAGGAACACGGGGATGTAAGTATTTCTAATGTGTAATGTGGAAGTTAAAGGCAAAAACACATTGTAGCGCCACCTAGTGGTCCACATGTGTAATTTTTGGTTAGTGAGGTCCATGACCCATTGTACATCTACTTTGTGCATTTAAAGTTGTTAACATTAGTATAAGTGGTGAATCCAAACGTGGGTCTCATAGGCCACGCCACTTTGACCCATTAGTACTGTAGGGGTGGCCTCAGGAGTGGCCCTACATGGTCCCCTCCAAATTTTGTAAAAATTGGAAGAGCGATTCTTGAGAGAGAAACCTTTTGTATTTGTAGCGACCCCTAGTGGCCAATTGTCATTTTGTGTGTGGGGCCTTCTGAGGGTCATGGCAAACACAAATCGAAAGTTTTGCGTTGATAGCATTTATTTTGGTCTTATTTATTTAGTTTTCATAGTCAGCTGCACACATTTGTTCATGCGTAAAATGCTGTTGTCTCTGTTGGTTTGTGTTTTATTGCTCATGTTTCCAGTATAATTGTTCTTTTTGAGGTAGAAACACTTCTTTTTCATACTTTCTACTTTTGCATTGAAATGGCACATCACTACAAACTCCCCATTATTAATCTTTATGTTATACTTAGTACAAGTTGTCCACCTATGTTCTAGTATCTTTCACGCTGTATGCTTTTTTAGACTGTATTTACCTAGTTTCTTCAAATTGATCAATAAAGTCCCATCTCCTCTCAAATAGGCTACTCTACATCTGTCCATTTTGTGTGTGATTGCCTATTTGTTTCATACACTGCCCTTGTTTAGTGTGAATGCACGATGCTCCAACCCATCAGTATCTTTGTTTCCTGCTCTTTTCTTCTCAAAAGAGAACCAGGCACCTGTTTGGCATCAAAGCAGATAGACAGGTAAAACACAGAAGGATTACAGAGTGACACAGATAAATAAATCAACGGGTAGGAAGGAAGTGTTTATCTACACAACAGAGAGATGTCACTCCCCTCAGGGTGGCATGTAGGGTCACATGGAGATCTCAGTCTTTATTGCTAGGTGAACATGATTCCTTGGTTCCCTAGTTTTGACACGCTACATAAAGAATTGAGCTTCCACAGGACATTTGATTTGACAGGATACATAAACCTTTGTGAAATCAGCCCTGTACCGGCACGCTGTCTGTGGTGTACTGAGCTGACCCGTAAAATGCGTACTTTTTTCCTTCCGCTTCACAGTATATACTTTATGCACGCACTCATGCGCACACACACATGCACACAAACATGCACAGCTGTCACTGAGTGACATTTCTGTCACTCAAACGTCACTTCAGTTACACTTTTTTCAGGTGTCATTTTTGGTGCATACTTTCTAATATTTGGTAAATGACAGACCTTCACGTCAACTGCTGTTGTGTGGAAGTGTAAATATTTCTGTTTTGTACTTACATAGTTATTTTAGTAACACTAATGTCCTGAAATTGCTTCATGTTACAGTAAAAGAGGAACAACCTCTAAGTCCATGGCACTGTGAGACGCTGTAAATAAAACCAGCCATTAATAGGATTGCTTTAAATGACTATTAAGGTATGAGTGTGGATTAATTCAGTTTGAGATTTTGTCAGACTGATGATAATGAAGCTAGATTATGCTTTTGTTTGTTTTGAATACATGAACACTTGAAATGAAGCCATTTTTGGCATCTTTGAATGGGTTGATGGGTGTTTTCCTCCTCATCTGTGAGTACAACAATAATGACTTAGTTATTCCACATTGGTGGCTTTCAAGTGAAACTCTGCCTAAAAGCCATCTTTTGAGTATCACTCACCCACTGCAGACCTGAAAAGTGACTGTAAAAAGTTTGTACACCCACTGTAAGTTTAGATGAATGGCCGTTCCAATGGATTCCAGTGGTGGAGAAATGAATGTACTGCAGGAGTGGGTTAAGACTCGTTAAGACCATTGGAAGACCATTTCACTAGGTAGGCCTATAGGTTTCCTCTCACATTCCAAATTCATGCAGATTAGGCCAGATTAAGTTGTTGAGTCCTTGAAGGACTGAAAGGAGTGTCACTCGAGTTGCAGGGGATAAACCGGTGATTTCAAGTACAAGTCCTGAAAGAAGTCTGTGATATAAACTCAGTGATGGCATTCATACTAAATTGCATCATCTGCAACTGTGCAGGATTTTGGCTTTCTTAAGCTTCCTGTTCCTGATCAGATAGATTGAGTCAAGTTTTGAAACAGATGTTTTCTTGTGACATGGATTGTGTAGTTCTGTCAGAGACTGTAAAACTGTAAAATCATCTGTGGATGCATGTGTGTGTGTGTGTGTGTGTGTGCACTAATGCCTTAATTTGTGTAAAATATTTCCTTGTGCATGCACCACACCTCATGTACTGTATGTGTGCTTTGTGTGCACTCATTAATATCATGTATGTTTTTTATTGTCAGTTAAAGTCCATTGTGTGTACAAACTGGTTCACTACTCTTCATCGCATTAATTAACCAAGAAAGTCTGCGTGTGTGTATGTTGGGGAGGAGTGTGTGAATACACAGCGTGCAGCGTTTGTGCCTGGCCTTCCAGCACAATCTTTTGTTCAGGTGTAGGGATGTAGCCATATGAAAATTTAACTCGTGCTTATAGTGACCAAAATATCACGGTTTTCAATATTATCACAGTATTTTTAAAAATGTGTTCAATATGTTCAAAAAGCACTGACAAGCAAACAGTGTAATACAACTTTAATAGCTAGGCTTGTGGCTCCACAGGTTAGTCTATTTACTGGCGATTGTACGTTGCTAGCAAATTGCCCGAACACAACCTAGTCAAGTAATATTAAACAATCTGCACATCTATCAGTTTTGGAATAAGAAATACAGCAACAGCAATATTATCAAGGCAATACTATCTCTCTCTCTCTCTCCCTACTCTCACTCACTGCTACATTCTGTCCCCTTCTCCTTTCTGAGCACAGTGTGCCTGTGTGGCAACTTCTGGTGCCTCAGACGAAGCTGGGAAGGATTAAATACAGGGTTTCCATGCCGTGGTACTCCACCGCGATATTTTAAATTAAAAGGGAAATTGCTACCATCAATATTTCTACTAGTGGTTTACCGTTACAGTAGTAATCGTTTAAATTAAAGAAGGCTTTTGTGGATCCCTATATGCAGTGTTTCACTCGTACACTCACAAGTATGGCATATGTTATTGTTTCTTTTCTTTGCAATGAATTCCCACGTTTCACTTTGTCATTGTTGCTCCTGTCACATATATACAGTATGTGTTAAGCACATCATTGATAGAGAGAACGGCAAAGATGGAGAGTGAAAGAAGAAAAAGACAAGAGATTCATTTAGCACTGAAGGGAAAAACAACACACAAACACATGCACGCACGCACGCACGCACGCACGTACACACACACACAAAAGCCGAGCTACGGGGACAGCAATGACAGAATGGACTGTTTAACACAGCGTCAGGCAGTTCTCCTGAGAGAGCTTAACCAGAATACCTGATCACACAATTACCATAGTAAGAGCAACAACAGCCTCTGGGCCGTCTGTGGGTATGTATGTGTGTAAGTGTATTTCATTGTTTTGCTGTCATTTGTTATTGCTTATATGGGACACCTATATTGGAAAAATAAACTAGTCTTATGCAAGGACTGCTAATACAAAAAAAAAAAAAAGATTACAGCCTTTAATAGTATTAAAGGTGCAGGATGCATTTTTATAGGATCCTAATAGGCTATATTGTGAAATCAAGATACTGTCTTGGAATAAAGGTATAGTGTACATAAGTGGTTGTCTCTTTCAAAGTGCTGGTATTGATAAATGTACTGCATTTATACAGGCATAAAGAGAGCACTATACGTTTATTGACACCAACACAACAACATTAACATAATTGTTTCGTCTTGACAAAGGATCACATTTGAAATTTAACCCAGGGCAACACACTGCATTACAGGTAGACAATTAAATATTTAGAGTCGAGCTGATGGGCAGCCCTGCAAATCCTGCTGCAAATAAGCTGATTTTTGAAAACGTGCTTCTGTAATTGGGGTAGATTAGGTAGCTTTTTCTTGGGGACGAGAGATTTCTTGGCAATGTATATGTGTAACCAGATTTCTAAAGTATGCATATGCATGAGAAAGTCTACAGGAATAAATTAGAGCAGCGGAATGAAAAGGCGACAAATTACATGTAGCGATGCATTCTTCTATTTCAAAAAATTTGCCCACTTCACTGACAGTATAACATTCAAAGCACAAGATTTACTCAGTGTTTTATGTAACATTGGAAACTGCCGTAGACCCACTGAGGACGTCCGTTGAGTCGGCAGTATGCGTATGTCATGCGCATGCGCAACAAGACGGGAGCCCGACAAGGCTTATATTTAGCATTAGCATCACTAGCATTAGCCTTACCCAACTCCTTCACCTCTGACAAAGTGAGCTGGAAAATCAAACTTTTCCCGAACCCCGTGGGGAGGAAGGCCACAACATCATGGACATCAACAAAACTCAGCAAAGATTGTTCTTGCTCAGACTTTATTTTCTGGAAATTCGGCAGTGTTACCCAACGGACCAAATGGCTTCACTCGCATCTTTCTCCGCCGCCATTACAGAACTACAGCTCTAGCTATATACTTAAACCCAGACTGTGTACTTAAGGGAATTGAAAATTGAGTGGAAGTAGGTAGGTTGGCGGAGCCAGGCTAGTGTTTCCCTCCCCCGCTGTGGAAATGTAGCATCTTTGAAATTGACTCTTTGATTCATTCACAGCTTTGACATTTTCTTTAGTCTTGATTCTGGACCTGGTCATTGTGCGACGATTGTGCCTGCGCTTTTGATGTAAAATGATCAAAGCTTATTGTTTTCACACCGCTTTATTGCCACCCTGGGCATTTTGAAGAAGGACAGACATAAATGCAAGGACAAAGCACCTCTCTGTTTTCTCTGATTCAGTGAAATGTAAAACGAGTCAGATAGATAGCGCTGGAGAGGAGGGAGAGAGCGAGGTTGATGGCTTGTGGAAAGTAGAGAGGGGAGAAGGTGAGAAGGCATTTTCTTGTTGGATGATAAAGCGAGAGGAGAATTGGAAAGCTTGATGTCTTTCGGAAAACAAGGGCATGGACGGACAAGTAATGAGTCCGATGTAAAATGAGTCAAATTGTGGATTTTGGACCGAGGATGATGGCTTTTTAGAGAATGATTAAGCGACAGAGATGAACATGTTGAGAGAGCGAAAGAGACGGTGCAAGTAGGAGAGACGCTATGATAGATAGAGATGAAAGAGTGATTAATTTGAAGCTAACTAGGCTTTGTAAAAGAGGACCAGGAAGAAAGATAGAAAGATGCAATTAAATTGAATCCCAGGTGTCGCTGTTTTTCCTAATTGAAGCTCTTAATGACCTGCAAGCTTTATTTGATGTCCTTATCTGTTCATCAGAAGGGTCATGTTCACACACACGCATGTCGGTTAAGTGGCTCTGAGATGTGATCTTGTAGCCTTTATTAACGGTCTACTGTATATAGGTTATCTATCTAGAGTAGGTTTCAGAGGATTTAGGTAAGTAGGAGGTAGTGAACTGAAACAATAACAGTAACAACACACGTATCAAAGATTGAGAATATGTATATATGTATGGGCGTGAATAGCATACAGCATGAATACAAAACCTTAGGGTGCACCCTCTAAGTAGCCCAAGATTTGTTTATATGGTGTATATAATACAATAAAATAAAATAAATGAAATACAATATTCAAAACTGTTCCTTCTCAAGAGTCCTGCTCTTGTCTTTAGTCCATGGCATAAAATAAAATAAAATACCGTCCTTTAAGATTTTGTAGTTCTAGTTGGGTGGCTCGCCATCAAACTTCAAATCTTTCCAAGGGACCCAAAAACCCTGACCTGTGTAAACAAGGTCAGAATAACATAAATAGCTATATAGTAATATATTATACATAGGGAAAGTACAGTGTATTAAACATATGTTACACCAACAATACTCATATCTTGTACAATTCTGCAATAAAATACATTTCCATGTCTTGATCTCTTTACGTCATGAACCAACAGTGTTAACCAGAACTGAAGCTAGATGCACGTGTTGAAACCACGTGCTCAAAATACAGGAATATAGTTTACATACATACTGAAAAATACGTTCTTTATAACCAAGATGTATATTGTAAATGAGCTTAGATGGACTATCTTTAAAATAAAACCGATATTGACACATTATTATGCATTAATATGGTAACACACTGAAATACATGACATGCTGCGTAGTGTCGGCGTTAGCTAACTGTATCATAGCACTCAATACTTCAATCACTTTGGCTAGATACCTCACCAAGTTTCACGTCGGATAAACACGTTGAATATTCCCACACAATGAAAATCCCTCAAGGCTCCTTGGCAGCGGTACGGTTCCCAACATACTTTTCCAAGTGTTTAGGTGACATATGCAATTATATTTAGATGTTAATGTCTCTGTTATCCCTTCGTATCGGCGGGTAACAGGCTGGCTGTGTGTTGTCTGTGTGCCAAAGAAGCATCCGCTGTCAACTATCAATCAAGGCGGGATCAACTCTTGAACCAATGTTTTAATTATAATGAAATACACGCAAACAAAACACAAATAAATTAAGAAAACATCTTCATTAATTTGACAATACATGCGCAGCATTTAGAAAACGATCTGCAAATAGACACAACACAACCAATACACAAACATGCTGCAAATACAGAAACGATGCAAAAAGAAACACACACAATCCCCAAAAACAAATGCAACAAGAAATCCGGCTGCATCCAGATTACACCAGTTCTCCAAGCCTCTACGCCTCTAGGCCTGGAGAACTTCCGTTTGATTTGTAATGACATGAAACTTTTCCGTATGGATCATAGTATGGTTTTGAGGTTGATAGTACATATAACAGATGGGCTCAGGGTAATCAGATAATTTATCCACTGAACCATCAAATTAATGACAAACCAACCAGATTTAATTGACAGAGCACATCAAAGGCTACACTTTATCTGTATCATCTTCCAGTTTGTTTAATGTGTCTAAATTATCTAAATTATCTGTTAATGTTGTAATCTTCAGTAAATAGTTAATAAACCTTTGTTTGACTAGTTTATTACTAACATCACATGCTGTGTCGTCACATCCGGCACCAACCACAAGATAAATTCTCAACCTGTGGGAAACACTGTTTACACATTACACAACAAGGTTTTTCATTTTGTAACTGTGCCCTACTTTTCTCTTTTCTATACAACCACACATCAGCGAGACTTCCAGTAGTTACCTCTGAAGAGACGCATCCAGTTTTGGGGGGATTGAACACCGATTAGATGTCTTTATTCGTGGGATATTCTAGTTCTTGTTGTGTTTACTTGTGATGGATTGGACAGCGGGGGCTCTTGGGTTTTGGAAGACAGTCAGATTCAGAGAAAAGCGGTTTTCACTCTGGAACAACAGAATTCAATCAATGAAGAACTGAAGAAACAGACAGCAGGTCGATATCACATGCACAACATGGCTTTAAATGCACATATTCGACAGAATGCATCAGTGCCGAAAGGCACCTCAACCCTCTGTTTTTCATGTATTCTCAAACATATAGAGCACTGTATCATCTATAAATCTGTGTAGATCTATGGGTTAAAAATACTGCAACAATAATTCACACACTGTACATTTGTCAGATGTGCATTAAAGAAAAATGCAAATGAAAAGATTTGAATGTAAATTGTAACTAGAGATGGACAAGTGTGACTAATCTTGATGTCGTAGTTACAGGGGCATTACTTAGCTAAGATAACTGATTACATAGCAGATTATATTCTTACAGCTTGTGTCTTAAGCGTAGAACAAATTTTGGCTCATTTTCTAACTGAGGAGACATTAATTGCTCACAGTCCACACATAAATTGGAAAAAAAGAAGTTAAAAAAAGACCTAGTTGTGGATGAGTCTGTATCGAGGCAATGTAAATTACCTTCTGTTTGCCTGGGAGGCCTGGTCGGGCCACTCGGGGCGTACACACTGCACACCTGTTGCTTTCTTTACTGCAAATCCCATTCACTGACTCGAAAGCACATTGAGAGATTAAAAACTGCAAAACTAAACGAGACAGAGAGAAGTCTGAGAGAAAGATGATTTGAATATGAAAGAAAGAAAGAAAGAAAGAAAGAAAGAAAGAAAGAAAGAAAGAAAGAAATATAACTGAGGACACAAACATCAATTGGAACTCCACTGAAAAACCGGAAGTGAAGAAGGGTCAGACTGTGCGTATTCTTTTTATTTTGATTCTCTGCCAATATTGTAAAACTGTAATGCCAATGGAGGGCATTGAAATAAAAATTAAAAGAGTGGAAGAGAGATCACAGAATCCAGAGGGAGAAAAATCCCTCAATGTATTCCTGTCAAGAGGCAGAGGGAGGTATGATTGAGGGAGAGATATATATATATATATATATATATATATATATATATATAATAAATTATATAAGTATTATAGATTATTCCAAGCACTTGTCTACAGTATATTCCCCTGTCACAAAAACTCATATTCATAACCACCTGAAGCAGCCGTGTTATTCTGTCTCCCTCTTCTCTGTATTCATCCTAATGTTTTAAATCTTCTGCTTTCCTCTGGCCTATCTGTCTGTCTTTGACTTTGGCTCGGTGCAGCGTCAATTTGTATTCTTTCTTTGGTCACATGAAAGGCAGAGAGGAAAATGGGATGCAGCGGAAGAGAGCAGAAAAACAAAGGTACATGGAGGTCATAGAGAGAAGATGGAGGAGAGGGAAAAGAAAAGGGGGGAGAGGTGAAGTGAAGTTTTCTTTCTTCAGTCTTTCTCTTATCAAAAATACTGCCAAAGCAGTACAGTAAACACTATGTTATTGCCTGTCTCGGTCTACTTTCTGAGAGAAAACCTTCATGTAGTCCAGCTCTTTGAATTGAGCATCTGTAGGAAAGGCATGAGACACAACACTGGGAAGTGAAGTTTAAGTTACCATAGTGTTTATCAGTGGAGATGGGAACATGGTGATTTGGGGACAAAGATTGGAGCAACAATACAAAAGAAGGTGTACTGATATACAGCAATATAAGAAGAGGCTGAGGTGATTTTTAAAAGGACGAGTCTTTGTGTATTATCACTCTCATGCAAAAGACACTTAAAGAAATAGTTCAACATTTTGGGAAATACCCTAATTTGCTTTCCTGCCAAGAATTGATGAGAAGATCAATATATCTCTCATATCTCTATGGGAATCTATCGCTACAGCCAGTAGCAAGTTTTCTATAGCTGCTTAGTTATAGATAACTTGATAGATAAGCTAAGCTGACTGCCTTTGGGCAGCAGCCTTTTCAGTTAGTGTGCTCTCTTTTAACCACTCTCACTTTCTCCTTCTCTTTTGCTAACCTTCTCATTTTCTATGCATCACATCCTTTTCAACTCTACATGCAATCTTTCGTTTCATACCTTTCCTCCTCTGTTTTCCCCTTATTCTCTTTTAGCCACACCGCGTATGCCCCCCCACATCAATAATGCTGACACTGTTTTAATTGTCTGATTGCAAGCCCTAATCAAGTTGGAATTAATACATGTGTGTGTGTGTGTGTGTGTGTGTGTGTTTCAGTGTTGTGCAGTAGATCTTTAGTGCATCTGTGTATGCAGATTTTGTACTGTTGGTAATTACATTGTGTAGTGTATTGTATGCATTGCCGTGTGCCTAAGCGAGTGCCATCATGTGTCACAACATGTGTGTTAGATAATGAGTGTGTGTGACACCCCCCCTCCTTTTTTTAGCTTTGATTGCTGTTCTGGATCTGCCTCATAATCTTTTACTAGAGCATTTTTGGTCCCTTGCCTGTGGATTGGAAGGAACCAATTGTGATTCACTTCACCCAAAGAGTAAAAGAGGAAAGCCGACAAAATGAGAGAAATTGTGATTGAAGGTGGGAGAAAGAAGAAGAGGGACACATAAAGTATATATTAGGGATGGGGAATAGTGTGGCGACAGAGGTCAGGGAGGATAGAGAGGAACAGAGGTGGATAAGATACAGTGGGGGTGGAGGGATGCAGAAGGAAGACAAAAAAGAGGAATAGAGAAATTATAGTGAAGGATGGAGTAAAAGAAAAAAGAAAAAAGATAGAAGTTAGCAAATGGTGGTCAAGGGATTGAAGGAATGAATGAAAGAGTGTAATGGGTAGATGAAGGAGTTTCTCTGCCTCTGTGTGTCTCTCTGTCTGTCTCTCTGTTTGTCTGTCTGTCAATGTCTTTCAAGTCCATCAATCCAGATGTATGTATGTACACACACACGTCCACACACTTTATACACAAAAATAGGCATCATGATGTTTCGAACAAACAGTCATGGACACAAGTTGCCAGTTTCTGTCGCTGATGAATGGAGAGCGAAAAGAATCAACAGAGTAGTAAATTGATTTGAAGGGCCTGCTGAATTTCATCAGATCACCCCGGAGACAGTGATGGAGACAAATATAACAGGGCATTTCTTCCCATAACTATATCTCATTAAATCAAATTATGATTTAAGCTACCACTCCAGTCACTTAGCACTTAAGAGTTACTCTTCTGAAATGTGTACGCCAAAAGAATCCCAATTTTATAACCACTTCATGATTCAAGTTCCTCCCCAACCAAAACAATAAATCAATGAGTAATTGAAATCAAATCTGAATAAAAGAATACATGGTTAGAGAGAACACTGTCGCTTGTTTCCCAAACACTCAAATTATATTAAGATAATCAAAAAGGATTTAAGTCATAAAGAAACCACAATTTTTAATAGTGCTGAAATAAGATATTCTATTTAATTACTGGAAATTTGCAGACGGTAATTCAGTAATTGTAAGAAAAGATACCACTTGTTACTTTCAGCTTCACAAATATTAAGATTTGCCATGTTTCCCTGTTTTATATCTCTGTAGATTTAATATGTTTGGTTAGAAAAAACAAAACAATTTGAAGGCATCACCTTGGGATTTTTAAACTTTGAAAAACAATTTCCAATGAAAATAGTTAGTTAGTGTACAGCACTAGCTTTGATTGAGCTGTAGTAATACTTTGGTGCGCCAGAGAGCTGAATGACTTCTCGGCATGTTCAAGTCTTGACTTAACCTTGTAATTCTCAACCTCTAATGTGACGTGGGTGGTGAGATTGTACAAGGGAGATTAGAAAAAGACTATCCCTCTAAAATGTGTGTGTAAGTGTATGTGTGTGTGTGTAAGTGTGGGCGGGTGCGAGTAAAAAGGGAGAATAAGAAAAGAGAGAAAGAGAGAGGAAAGTGTCTGCATGTGACCATGATATGGAGTTTCTGTCTGTTTTAGTGTATGAGCAAGAACAAAGGAGTGTGTGTCTGTGTCATTTTGAATCCATTACTGGAGAGGTGCAGTCCATCACATTAGAGGTAGGACCAACCTTATTAAGATAAGAAAGAATGAGACAGACCTGAAGCCTATGGGAACCACTGATAAGACCCAACCGTGTCAGTTATCGTATGTGCATATATGCGTTGTTTATGGGTCAGTGAGGCATCTGTACACATGAATTATAACACTAAATCACTCCCTCTATCACCTTCTTACTCGGTATGAAAGAAGCCAGTGTTTAGTGACTAAATGGGCCCAAGTCTCTCCTTTTGAGGTTTTTTCATTGGTCCACTAGCATGCATTTACTTGAAGCCACTGTCCTGGTGAGGATGACTAAGAGATCATAGAATTTCTGTTCTGAGGGAAGGTTTCCTGAAGTAATTATGCATCAACTTACAGCCCTTAGAGTAGGTAAATATAGTTTTTTCTTTAGCCAAATTATACCTCAGTTATACCTGGGCTCTCCAGAAAGGAAGTTTGCAATTAGGGCTATTGCGAAAACGAGGGATATTGCAATATGATTCATGATATTGAAGGGAATGATCATTTTTGTATCATTATTCTAACTTTCATTGAAAAATCTTAACATTAAAAAATGCTAATGACTATAGTGTGATTTTTGTGAGGATCTGTACCAAAGAAAGATTTTTTCTTTAGTGTGTAGGATATGATTTGTAGGCCGTGACGTCTGCTGCAGCACCGCAATACTTCATTCAGAATGGTTTTAAACATATTAACCCCTTTAACAAATATCGTGCCCCCACTACGATTTGGATATTGCGCTAGTCCGTACATAAATAACATTGCGATTAATTGTGCAGCCATTGCAATTTTTTGCAATATAACATTTGAGAGGAGATGCATGATTGTGACACCAGGCAAATGTGAAATAAAAAGCATATTTTCATATTACTAAATGATTTAGAAACAAGGACTTAAACGACCATAGCAATTGCTTAAAGGCTATTAAGTTGTCAACTGTTTTCAAAGCTCTCGTTGGTGCAGCAGACAGGGATGCTCAGGCATCTGAGTATGAATAATAGCCTGCCAAATAGCACTGTCAAGTGAGTGATATAACATGAACGAGTTGGAAAGAACACTGTGAAGTTGGCTGTTTTATGCATTAAAAAAGGTGCTTAGCTTTCTCTATCTGATTCTTTGAGGTGAGATGTTAGACTGCCCCTGAATGCATCTTTGTAATCAGGCCCTACTCACAACTGCATTACCACGTGGTGACAATGTAACTTGAACAACCGTAAAGGCAATGAACTGCTCGGTGTGATGGATTACCTTTTTCAAGCGAGATTTAAGTCTCTGATTTCCGTAGCATACTGAAATGAACTGAAGCAACGGCAGCCTGGAAGACAGAAACTCTATCAATAAAGTATGGGGAAATGATCAGCATTCATTTGAAATGTACATATTTTGTATTTCATACAAAATTAAATTCTTAAGGTTCTGTACCATTCCCTGTGGATTTTTTTTCCTTTTATTTTAACCATAATACAGCTTTTCATGTTTGACGTTTTCCTATGCCATACTGTAGCATTCTGTGTTCATGGAAACATAACTCTATATGTGTCTGTCTGTCTGTGTCTTTCATGTCCATCGATCCAGATGGGCTTTTTTATTCGGCTGGTGGGTAAAATTCATAGAAACAACTTTGCTTTATAGGAAAAGTGGCAAGGCTGTTTTGTATGCACACACACGCCCACACACACGCCCACACACTTTATACACAAACACAGGCATCATGATGTTTCACACAAACACAGTCATGCACACAAGTGGCCAATAAACCAGCCCTTAGCTCATAAAGACCTGGAGAGGATATCCAAGTAATCAGTGAACATGCTGTAAACTGGGGCGTGTGTGTGTGTGTGTGTGTGTGTGTGTGTGTGTGTGTTCCGTAGTAGACACTAGACAGTGATAACTCAACAGAACTGAGATGAGAGGGGAGAGACTGCAGAGGCATACAGCTGGCCTTTTATGGCACCTCAACACTCCTGCTGGCCTGTCTCTCTCTTTTTTTGTTCCTGTCTCACTCTACCACCCTTCTTTCCTGCATTACAGCTTCCATCTATTCAGTACTACTTCTCTTTTTCTCTCTCTTCTGCACACACCAGTTCACGCTCTCGATCCCCGTCTCCCTGTTTGATGTCTTCGAATCGACTGTCTTTTTCTGTCTGACTTTTCCTATCTTGCACAATTTTGTCTCATGCAGCTTCTCTATCATGCTTTTTATTTACTTTCTCTTCTCATTCACTTTTCCTCCCACCGTTTTTTTATTCCTCCTTTTCATTATTTGCCTTTCCTCGCGTCTCCTCCTTTTCTCCTCTCTAATCCTCTCTCTCCCTTTTACTGCGAGACGCCAGGGCTCTCCAGTGCACAGTGTGAATACTTAATGTATCTTATGTCTTTTACAAGCCTTCGAGGGAACAATCTTTTTTTTTTGTTGAGAAATCAGGAACCACTATGTAGGGGAAGACATGAAGGTGTGTGTTCTTTTTTCGCTGCGCACATCTGGGGACGTCCATTTCTTAAGATGATAAGCTAGTTGATTGTGGATGGCTTCTCAAATTTTGAAGAGAAAATTGGTTTTAATTTCAGCTCAGATACCTTCGATTTATGCCTGCATGGTTTTCCAAGTGTTAACCTGACCGCATGTGTCTGTCTGTGAGTCTCCTGGCTGTAGCTGAGATAGATTGCCTATCAATTGTTTTGTGCTGAGGGCAGTATTGCTCATCCTGCTCTCATGTTGCCAATATCTTCCCTGATCATCCTCCCATTGATTCAGGCTGTTGCAGAAATGGCCGGGTCATGTGTTTTCCTGTACCTCATTCTTCTGATAAACAACCTTTACCCGGACCACCTATAACCCTCAAAATTACTTTCTGATCAAGTTATTGATTGCCTGAATGGTCGGACCACCGTCATGTAATGAGTCCTGGGGTTTAGGCATTATGTATCAGGCACCACACCTCCAATAGAAATCCTTGTGATTACTGGAGCCTGATAATATTCTCTTTAAATGAAAGGTGTAACAATTTTTGGTGAAAGGATTAGTTGATCGATCTTTGACATTGAACTGTTACAATTTTGTAATTTCCCAGCTTCTATAAAGAAACGATTTGCTGCTTTTTGGTCTTTTCTCTATCACCTTAAATTGCAGAGGAATGTATTCAACCTTTTTCCATCACTATAGTGATTTTAATACCAAAAATCAGAGTATTGGCTGAGACCAGGTAGATACCAGTGCTCTTTCTTCTCCCTATTTGGAATCTCCAAACCTGTTTTATTGAACTGATCATGCTTTGATTTTTGCAAGATAAATCAAGGCTATAACTACACATCATTTTATCACGATAAGTGTGAGCTATTAGGTAATATTTATGTAGTGAGTGACGCTTATTGTTACAAATAAATAGATCAGGACAGAAAACAATGGGGCTCTTTTGAGAATTCTGTTTGAGTGACAGAATAATAGCTGCTGCTTTGAATATTGATGGATTAAATCTGATTGATGATAATGATTTTGGTTTTGTTGGTGGAACAAAACAAGCGGTTTGAAAATGTGCCCTGTAGTTCTCAGACCTTTTGTTTTTGTAGAAAAGATGAATTGATTAATGAAATGTTTTGATAATAGTTAGTCATAATAGTTAGAGGCAGAGAAAGAATTCTTACTAAACAATGTCAGTGATTGAGTCTCTTTAAAATATCTAATAGCATAATATCTTATTATCCTTATTTGGAAACTAGGGGCATCCCTTTGATTTCTTGTATGAACATAAATATTGATTTGGCCTCTAAACAGCTGACTATTGTTGCCATTCATGAAGCTGAAGCTTGTACTATTGTTGCAGTCATTCTTAGTCGCTCTGTGTGAGAGTAACAACTGAGCTGTGAATGTAAATGAGAGTGAAACTGTGTCCCTTTTCTCAATTTATGCGGATCCCTTTCCTACACCTGTCTCTAAGTTTGCAGCCACTGCTGCAGTTTGGTGGACAGAATTATAATTTTCTTTTTCACATTGTGCCCACACAGTGTTTTATTCATCCATCTTTGTCCAGTCGCTGGGCTGTCTTGAACAATGTGGCATTGAGAGTGACTTAATGGAATTTGTTTAAAATTCTGTCTTGCTAAGTGTAAAAAGTTGTCACGAGAGCACAATGTTTAATGTATATCTTGTTCTCCATGGACTTTCAGTGCAGTGCTGATTTCAAATAGACGATTAAGAAATAACCTCATGTTTGCATTTGAGAGCCTTTAATAAGCCTTCAACGCCTAACTTCAAATCTGTGACAAAGTGACAGAATCAGTGATTGTTTTGCACTGTCCTCATTAAAGGCAAAATTTGAACTTATTTTTACACCCAGCTGGGTGAGCTGCAAGATGATCTGTCATGGGAATACAGGCCGATTGCTTCCAAGGCTTTCTCAAAGGACTCCTTGCGGATGTCCAGCTAGATTGCCTGCAGTTCCTCTGTCATCCTCGTAATTGAAAAAGAAACAGTTGATATGCAGCCATGTCGAGCTGTCAAACGCCTGTCTCTCTGTTAATGTAATGTTAATAGAAGTTTAGTCTCTGGAGGAAATACCTTTCAGGCCGGCCTGGTAATGATAAGGCTTGATCCTTTTCCTATGCTCTTGTGTGTGAGGCTTGATGTTTGCACAGACATGTATCTACTGGATGCGTTGAACTTAGTTTTACTGTGTTTACTGTATAAATACATGTATCACACGTGTGTTCCATGTTTGGTGTTTGCATGATTATGTGTGTGTGCGTGACACCCTAGGTCAATACTCAATATTGTTTAATGATATTTGTGTAACTAGATTTACAGACTGTGTGTTGACATATGGTGCAAATCCATAATTTGTAAACAATTTCACTGTGTGTTGTGCACACATTCAATATAGAAGCTTGCCTGTGGTTCAAAGATGGAGTAAACTGTGCTCGTTAACATATTTATTTGAAATCGCATGTCTGAGGAAAAATACGGGCAATTTGATCTGAATTGTTTCCACTCTTTGGGCCATATTTTAACAATTTAAGGGCACAGCGTGAAGTGCATGGCTCAGGTGTGTTTAGGGCATGTCCAAATCCACTTTTGCTAGTTTGATGGCGGAAAAAGGGTCTGTACGCCGGGCGCATGGTTCAAAAGGGTTGTACTATCTTTATTAATTCATAGGTGTGTTTTTGGTGTAACTTGGAATAAACCAATCAAAGTGTCATCTCCCATTCCCTTTAAAAGCCAGGCGCGTTTGTACCTTGGCACATTGCTATTATGATGGCTGATTTGCACCGTCATATTTTATTTGTAATCTTCTGCACGTTTGGGTGCTGCTGCGCTTCCCTGTGTGTGTGTGTGTGTGTGCGTGTGTGTGTGTGTAACAAGCATAGTGTGTGCGCGCGTTTTAATAATAATGCTGCACTATTGTATGCATTTGCTGGACGGGGAAATTGACAACTGCGCCGGTCTTAAACTAGCAAAAACACTTGTGCCAGGTGCAAGATAGTGCCCGTTGTCTACCTCCTGTTCTTGCTCTAATGTGCTCTTATCTTCAAGTTGAAAATTACTTCCTCTGTCCTTCCTTAGTTTAGTTTCCATTTTTCTCACATTGAATCGGATTCGGAAGTTTTTTGAGAGCTATTGCTTGACTTTCAGTTTATGCTTCATGTTTTGGTGAAGGGAAACACATTTTCTGGAGCACCTATTGCTGGGTTTCCCCAAAGAAATTGGTAAGCGGCGGTAGTAAACACTGCATTTTTGTTTTGTTTTGTCTCAACTTGTAACAAAAGTTTGTCTCAACTTGTAAAAAAAAAAAATATTTATATGATATTGATCAATCAATCAATCAATCAATCACTAATACAGATCCTAACGCAATTAATCCCACAATCAATGTAGATGGCGGTTTAAACAATCACTTTAGTCATTAGATTTGTGGCTTTTGCTAATTTAGCACCACTACTGGTTTTCTCTTAAGTTTAGTACGCCTACAATGTCCTTCAAATGTCAGAATTTCCTCTGACAGTCACGGTCACGGCTCTTTATATCAGGCGAGGTGGACTGCCACTATAAAATGCAGGAGACCTTGTTACTGTAAGCCACTTAAAGAAATGGCTACATGGAAGAATTAATGTTGGAGTCAGTGCACAGGCCATCGGCTGCCCAACAAACTGCTTTTAGTTTTACTTTTATGGTGGTAAGGCCTGATGTTACGTGAATTAAAGTAACAGCTAATTTTAGTTAGCGTTAGAGGATTGGAGCTGTAAAATATCTTGCATACTGAGTCTGGACTCAGTGGGGTTTGCAATACAGTTAGTCATAAAACTAATGCTTTGTTTATGTTCAGTCTTAATCACTTACAATACTCTTTTTATTGGTTACAATGTGGCCTTTTTGATAGTTTTTGTGTCAAATTTGAAATCATACAGCTGCATATATTAAAATACCTCACAATGTTTGATCAAAACAGCAGCGTGAGTTGCTTAGAGTGTGTGGACTTGACATGGGGACAGTTCAAGCCCTGCATGGATCAGTACAGAGTGTGGACTGGTAGCTTAAGAGGTGCCAGTTCTTCTCCTGGGCACTGCCAATGTACAATTGATCAAGGCACAGAGGCCCCAACTGCTTGGAGCGCCAACTGTGTGGCAACGCATTCCGACTGACACCTCTCCATTAATGCATGTACACTCACTTAAAGGATTATTAGGAACACCTGTTCAATTTCTCATTAATGCAATTATCTAATCAACCAATCACATGGCAGTTGCTTCAATGTATTTAGGGGTGTTGTCCTGGTCAAGACAATCTCCTGAACTCCAAACTGAATGACAGAATAGGAAGGAAAGGTGATTTAAGCAATTTTGAGCTTAAATTTAATTACATTAAATTCAGGTCAAGAGGTTATTGAACACGAGACGAGATGCTGGTTACACTGAAATGGATGGAGAGAAACTGAGTGATGGGGATGGGAAGACCAATAATGAGGTAGGGTTTCTAATTTATTCAAACTGAAAAAAGGGAGGGAGAGTATGAGAGGACAAAACATCAAGAGGAAGGAAGACTCAACGATGGCTGAAACAAGGGCATTGGCAACGCACCACTGAACCCTTGTTTTCCCCTGTTGCCGGCTGTATTTTTCCTCTCTTAGTTCTTTTCTGACAGCTTTAATCAACACAATAAAGCTTGCTGAGATTTCATTATGGAGCTTTTGGCCGCAAGGGCCTTTGAAAAAGGGATGGATGGATGGAGAATTTCTAAACAGAGGAGGGGTGGTAAGATCAGAATGGTGGGAGGACCGGAGAGAGAGATGTGGTAGATGTAGAGAGAATGGCATGGGCAAAGTCAATAGCAGGAGAAAGTGAGAAAGAGGGAGTGATGAGTGAACGAGAGGGCGGGGTAGACGGTGAGAGAGAAACGATGAATATCGAGAGAAGAATTAAAGAAGGGAGGGAATCGATGGATGGGTACTGACATCCCCGCAGAGGGGCGGGCTGAAATAATGGTGTTATTTGGCCACTTGATTGGCCCCGGGCAGCATGGGGCTCCAGAGGAGCAGATCACTCTCAAACTTTCTGGATTACAGGGTCAATGGGCACCCAGCAGAGACAGATCACATTTGATTTTCCTTAATGTAAAGGAAGGCAAACTGGGTTCCCAAATGTACGCTAGCTGTTAAATTGGTTAACTGTCTTCATTCAAACAAAGCATCACCAGTGAAACATCAAATTAACACAAATAAACAGACAGAAAAAAAAAAAAATATATATATATATATATATATATATATATATATATATATATATATCAAAGGATCCTAGAGATTTCTAGTAACCCAGAAGAAAAGCCAGATTAATCTGCTGTCTCTCTCTCTCTCTCAAATAGGACATCTAATAATGTGAGTATGTGCAGGTGTGCATGTGTTTGAAATCTGCAGCAAGAGCAATGTTTTTAGAGATTTTTTCTTGGGTCTCTCTAAGGGAACCACCTGCTGGTGGAGCCTTTTTTAACATTTTTTTTAATTTATTTTTATAAATGTTGACTCAATATCATCAAAGAAAGGGATAAGTTTGACAACAACATAATTGGAATGTTCATTTCCATGACAACAGTATTCAAATTATGAAAAGAGGGCCAGAATTTATCTCTGGAGAATGGTGATAATGGCTTTCTTCTTTTGTTTTGTCTTGTCTTGTCTTGTCTTGTCTCTCTTCTCCCCTTATTGAGGGATCACTGAATGGAGGAAAGGAATTTCCTCCATTCAGTGATCCTTCAATAATGTTGAGTCAGGTTTCAGTCAAACTGCTTCAACTGCTCTCTTAACTGAACTGTAAAACCATCAGCGCTGACCCCTTTGTTGAGCTAACATGCTTGACTGGCTGCGGGGGAAAGTGTGTGTGTATATGTGTGTTTATGTATGCCTGTGTCTATCTCATTTTGTTTAAGTACCATTGTGTTTATCGTGTGTGTTGGGCAGAGAATGTTTCTGTTTTTGTGTGCTCATTCACCCAAAGTATGTTTCTGTCCTCCTGTCCCTCACCTTATTATGTACTTGGTAAATGCCAATCGACTCTACACTGTCTCCCTACCCTTGCTGCCCTTCTCCACAATTCAATGCAACCAAACACTCACTCAAACACATACTGTACATAGGCGATCAAATGGCACCATTTCATTGAGCAAACAAAGCAAAGTGCAGATGCGTGAGTGTAGTGTGTTGCCTGTGTATCTGTGCAAATTTGCAGTTTATCTCTCTATCTATCTGACTATGTGTTAATCTGCATTGCACGCATTGACAAACTGCTATCTTATGGTGTTCTTCCACTACATTACATGGTACCAGCTCGGCTCGGCTCAGCTCTGCTCAGCCGCCGTGCCCCGTCCTCCTTTTTCCATTGCAGATTTAGCACCACCTCATGCGTCAGCTGAGCGTGGCTGGTTGTCATAACGACGCCGCAGGAAACTGCCGTGACCTAATACGACACACACATAGAACGTCGAAAGCCTGTTGTTTTTGATTCTTGGCATGTGGCTGTCGAAGACAAACTTTGTTTCAAAAGAAGTTGGAGGCAGCAAAAAAAAAACACAGCTGGCTAAACTATTTAAAAACGGCGGGTTTGTTTAGGACACCCCCGTCTGTCGCTAGCGACGATGACGCAGTGAATAGTGATGATTCTCTCTGACCAGTCAGTAGTCTGCAGGTTTTTGCATCACCATTAGTCGCCATTAGTCTTACTCTAGTCCAATGAACAGCATGTTTTCCAGTGCTGCCAAGTAGACCTGATGTTTTCTACATGGCGGCTATATTGAGGCTATGATTAAATGGATCGACCAGTCAGTATTTGAGTGTGTCTCTCTCTCTCTCTCTCTCTCTCTCTCTCTCTCTCTCTCTCTCTCTCTCTCGATTAGTAGATTGAATTATTACTTTATGTTATCACTATTATTATTACTTCACAACAATCAGCACCATGGGTTCTTCTAAGCAAATGTCTAAAAAACTGAAACTGAAAATAGTTGAAGCTCACAAAGCAGGAGAAGGCTATAAGAAGATAGCAAAGCATTTTCAGATTCCAATATCCTCTGTTCGTAATTGAAATTAAGAAATGCCAGTCATCAGGGGTTGTACTGTAAAGTAGAAGGAAAAAGAGATTACAATAAAATTTCAGCAAATTTTGGACGCTAACTTGATGCCATCTGTGAAAAACCTGAAGTTAAAGAGAGGATGGCTTCTACAAATGGATAATGATCCTAAACACACCTCAAAATCCACGGTGGATTACATCAAGAGGCGTAAACTGAAGGTTTTGCCATGGCCTTCACAATCTCCTGACATAATGGAAAATCTATGGATAGACCTTAAAAGAGCAGTGCGTGAAAGACAGTCCAGAAAACTTAGAGAACTGGAAGACTTTTGTAAGTAAGAATGGGCGAAGATACCTTATACAAGAATTGAAAGTCTCTTGGCTGGCTACAAGAAGCTTTTCCAAGCTGAGATACTTGCCAAAGGGAGAAGTAAAGACTCTGCAGGGTGCTGCAAACTTTTGCAGACACCATTTTTTTGTTTTCTGTTATTTTGAAAGTGTAAATGATGGTAATAAAATCAAACTTTTTGTGACATATTACACGGATGTCTAATCTGTCATTTGATGCTTTTTGGAGATTTTTCCATCTTTTCTTGGCTTCTTTATGCATATTAATACAAATTCGTACGTGGGGTGCCCAAACTTTCGAGTCCCACTATAACTATCTATTTTGCTTTAACGTAGTAGTATCTTTCCAATAGGTCATGTATTTCTGTTTTTGTCTGCAGATGATTTGGTTGGGCCAGATTGTTTGGGGGATGTCCTGAGTTTCTGGGGTCTCTCTCTCTCTCTGTCTCTCTTTCTCTCTTTCTCTCTCTCTCTCACTGTTGACTTTAGTAGTGGAAAGTGTAATTGAGATGGAGTAAAGGCAAGCAACATGCTACTGGTATCGCTCACTGGGTGCACAGAGGGATGGAAGGCAAAACAGAGAGGAGGTGCACAACAAAGCTTGCTGCTGAAAGTTAGGAGTACACAGACAAAGTCAGAGCAAAGATAGACAGATGTGTCTACACTTGGCACCACGGAGGGATGAGTAAGTTAGTGGATGTGCAGCGTAAAGCCGATTGCATGAGAGGGGGTAAAGATATAGGTATGGATTAAGAAGCAAGATAAATGATTGACATGTTATTGGGACCTCCCTGAGAGTTGAGGGGGAAGGGCTAGAAGGAATGGGGGAAAAAAATAAGAAAATGATGAAACCGATGCATATGCAAGCAGAGAGGCACTGTGAAGAGAAAGACGTGTTAGACCATCATTAGGTGCCTTTAGCAAAATTGACGAGATGGATGAAACTGAAATGACAGATACAAAGACAGAAAGAAGTTTAAAAAATCGATTTGACAGAAGGAAGTACATGTAAACAGGGTGTTGCTTTTTCACCACAAGGTTGGAAGGCAAAGAAGATAGTTGGGGGATTCTTTGCAATAGGTAGCCAAAAAAAACAAGCACTTGACTGTGGTAGTGTTAGTGCTAATTTCTGCCAATTGGTTTTGCACATGTGCTGCATTATTGTTCACTGTTAATCTGTTCGCAGCGCATTAATAATAATAGTAACTATACACCTTCTTTACTGTACTTTATCCACGTGCTTGAGACATGATCTGAGCAAGTACTCAGTGCAAACTCAAATGACCATTATCCTGAACACCAAAATGGCTCTGCTGCATTATTGCCACTATAACATCCCTGCACCTCTTCACCTACTTAAGTGCAACCAAGTTCAGGGCATGTCACCAAAGTATTAAATGCTTGCAGACGGGAGAAACATCTTTGTGTGTCTGTCAGAAATGTTACTTTACCAGCGTAAAGCCCCTCTGTGCTCCGTCATGAAAATTGAGCCCTCTGACTTATGTATTTCTACGCAGGACTGCTTCTGCTTTTTTATCTTGTTGTTTAAGCTTTTGGCAGTAAGTGCTTTGTCCATTGATGCTGCAAGAAGCAGAGGCCTAGGCCAACATAGTGCACGTCAATACCTGAAGAATACTTCACGTGCAAGAAATATTGATCCGGTAAAATCTATGCATGGGGCAGAGTTGGCCAAAGCAATAGTGCATTCACAGCACCTGGCCAAAGAATAAAGCACTCCTTATATTCACTGTGAAGAAAACAGCGTACTGTATTGGATTGGACCCTTAGAACTCCCACCTACACTTTTCCAAATGCCTTTCTAATACTAAAAAATACACAGGCCAAACTAAATATGACATCATTAAGGCTTATGTGTTTGACTTTACCACTATATGGAGTCACACAAACATACCTACAGTCCCAACTAGATATTCTTAGGGTAGATGCATAAAAACCAACACAATAAATGCATGTTTGCACGGTCCCACTCCCATCCATATATTCATCTTTGTTATGAAAAAGGAGTGAAAGAGGGAGATATTGCCAATGTTTGAAACACTTACACAGTGTTGCCCTCCCAGCCATCTGACTGCAGTGATACATTAGCATAGCACACAATAGCCTCTGTCACGGTCAGGTGTGAGGACCTGTTGCAGTGTACACAAACAAAGACATGCACATATGCAGATGCGGGCATGTACGCAATACATAATGTATTCACAGGCAGCCAAGCTTTTTTTTTTTTTACTTCACTGCCATTCAGGCGGCATGTTTGTGTGCTGCCCACACAGATGCTATCAGCAGCAATAAGCCTGTGTGGTCATTGCTATTCAAAAACCATAATGTCTCTCATATATTCTGCTCATTGGCACATTCTAATAGGAACAAATTTCTGGCTGAAGTTTCCATGGGCCACATCGATGAAGTTCCAATTGCATATTTAATGTATTTGTGAGTGTGTATTTAGTTAAACAGTGTAATTGTCACCTACAAATGACTACATTAACTTGCCGATGCACAATTTTCATTTCACAGTTTGCGCACTGCTGAGTGACTGATTCTGTTGATTTGGCAGAGATAAACTGTTAAACAATTTTGTGTGTGTGTGTGTGTGTGTGTGTGTGTGTGTGTGTGTGTGTGTGTGTGTGTGCTTGTGTACTCACACAACTACTGTGAATTACATTTTTGGCTTTTGTTGTGCTACAGCCTGGCTGAATGACTGGGGGATCCCTGCTTATTATTGTGAGGAGAATGCATACAACTTGTTACTGTCTGGTGTGCATGTTTCTGTGTATGTGTTTGTGAAAACTTTGCCAGCAGAATTATTATGTAAAAAGTGCAGATATGTGTATACTACTGTATATTTAGCAAACTTTATTATTTTGTTAATGCTGGAGGAGTATAGGGTATGACATTATAATCTGCCTTTAATCAGCCCATTCCTCAATACACTGCTATATGTTAAAACAATATGCCAAAACTAACATAAAAAACATAATTTTGTACATATACTTTGAAAGAAAATGTGTTTATGTGTAATAATGTGTGCACCAAACCTTCCATTAACAATTGATGTGTCTGGTGCCAAAAAACAAGTGTAAACAACCAACATACCTCCTGTTTTCAGATGTAAAAAAGTACCCTGGTTTTCAGAAAGGTCACAGTAAAGGTCAGCAGTTTCAATGACATTTTTGGTTTTTCATTCATCCGTTTCACTGTCGGGACTGTAAACCCACAGCAACGCATGGGGGAGATGGAACAGCATATAATATTATTGTTCATCCTCACTGTGTACGTACAGTAAGTATGTTTAAACCTGTATCTGTATAAGTGTGTTAGCCTGTTTTTTCATGTTTCTGATTGAGTGTACTTCTGCATTTCTAGTCTTTTCTGTTATCTGCATCAGTCTCGTTAATGTTTTGTTCTGCTTGATGACATACATGTAGCATTTTTGTATGTGTGCTATGTATCTGTATGAGTCAGTGAGTGTGTATTTTTCTGTGTTCAGAAAAAAAAGCAAAGCAAAATCCAGAACATATATTTAATCACATGCACGCACACAACCCTAGTCTGAGGGCACTGCTGTAATTGGATGTCTGATTACTGTCAGATAGTGTGTGTGTGTGTGTGTGTGTGTGTATGTGTGTGTGTGTGTGTGTGTGTGTGTGTGAGAGAGAGAGAGAGAGAGAGAGAGAGAAATATGCCATGGAATTGAAAGAAAATGCTTTCCTCAGGGAAAGAGAATGTCAGCAACAGTAGAGAGCGAGAGTGTTCCAGACAGAGAAGTGGACATGTTCTCTCTTTGTGATCTCTGAGCTTAACATTGACCTTGGCTTTTTTATCTGTGGTCTGACATCCAATCATGCCTTGCTCATCTCCCACCCCACCTCGCCTTAGTCCGTACATCTTTTCATCTTTCCATTTTTCCATCCTTTCCTCATCTCTTCCTTCCCACCTTCTCATCCCCCCAATTTTTCCACCATGTTTCCTATCTCTTTCAATGTCCTTTATTTCCTCCCTCACTTCTCTCTATTTCTTTCCTCCCATCTGTCCCACCCAATTCCACCTCCAGTTCGCCACCACACAGCAGATAGCCAGTGGCATTTACAGTCTCCAGTTGCACTTAGTAACTCTCACCACAGTACTGATAGTAAACAGTAAGTTTAAATGGAACATGCTTATCCCTGTGTGTGTAAACAAAGGTGCATGGTAGGACTGCGTGATATGTGGAAAATATCTAATTGCGATTACTTTTGAAGGATATGATTATACTGTGATATCACTGCCACTGGGATTTAAAAAAACTAAACTAAGAGCACGCACACACGCACTCACGCACACACGCACACACGCACACACGCACGCACACTGCTCCTTGCAGTAGGTATCTCTACCTGTCTCCCATCAGACCCGAGCAAGTGCTGACTTCAGCTAGACTGCTTGACTCCTGTGGTGTAGATAGCCATCCCAGCCATCCAAGCCTTCAACTACACACACACACACACACACACACACACGGATGGTAGGCAAAGTGAGACGTTAAAAGGCCAAGATATTTTCTCTTTCTCTGTCTTGCTCACTTGCTCTCTCTCCCTTGTGTGTGTTTTGTGTTTCTCTTCTTTCACTACTCAAACCTCCTCATCCACCCCCCCCCCATCCCCGTCATTCAGACTCAACATGTCCTTGCATCTCTCTCTCTCTCCTGCACACGCACACACAAGAATAATGAAAGATGTCTACAATCTGTACTCTCTGTACAGTTGTACAAATATCTGCAGAATTACAGCCACTAGAGCCAGTCCCTTTGCCTTTGAGGAGCGGGGGGGACAAGGTGGAGGCTGGGGGTGTGGCCTTGACCAACTGCCACTTTGCTTGTTTGAAAGCCATGATGTCTCTCTCTTTCTCATGGGTGGGCCAAATTCTCTGGGTGTACAAAGCAGAGAAGGGGGATATAACGGGCAAGATTCCAGATTGACCCATCTTAGCTTTCATTTTCTCAAAGTCAGAGCATGATACCCAGGGCTTGGTTTACACCTATCGCCATTTTTAGCCACTGGGGGATTATGGGCAGGCTAGGGGAACTCAAATTTATGTTAAAAACCCTCATAAAGTGAAGTTTTCATGCCATGGGACCTTTCTGTTAATGGAGGAAAAAACCCAGGATGGAACTTTATAACATTTATTCAAGGCATCTAATACTGATCCAAGACAGCTACCTGACGTAGGAAGTCTAAAATAGCTAATTTGATATATCGCAGATGTACGAGAAGGAAGGGTGGAATTTACAATATCTACATGGTTATTACTTTTAATAATGCAATTGCAGCATCAATAAATGATTATTCACTATGGTTACTACTGCAATATTAATGTAATGAAAGATGAGGGATGCCACTTACTTCTGTGTTCTTTTTTTGAACTGACATTTATCACTTTCTGTTTGAGAAAAATACTATTATGAATACCTGTGTTAAAGTCATACTGTAACTTGTGTGGTCTTTCGATCTTTACTGAAGCCAGTTGAATATACTGTACATTCACAAGTACATTAAGTACCACTGCAGTATTAATGCTGAATCCAAGAGGGGGGGATTTATAATAATAACACAAAGTATGCAGTCTGAAAGATAACTCCAATGGCTATCATTGTATTATTATATTCTGCTATAATATACTGAGGCTACAGTTTGAATTAGCTTTTTAGATAGATACTAAAAATTATTGCATTTTGTCTGAGCACCACTTGAAACATTTTATTGTGTGTACAGTAGATCATTGCAAATATCTAATATCCACTTGCTGATGTAAACTGCTGCCTCAATTTATACGCTGATAATTCACAGTGTTGTTGCGGCATCACTCATCATTTTTTATTACTGTGTGTATTAACTAATGCTAATCGAACAAACATTTACCAAAAGTACATTCAGTTTCTGTAAACTGAAACAACTTTACCCATTTTCCCTCTCCCTCATCAGTGTTTCATTATCAGCAAATTATGAGCAATTTCAAGTTTAAGTCCATTATTGGCTAACAAAAGTTTTCCCACCTCAGGCTTGGTTGAGTTCTGAGCAGCATCTTCTTGGGTTCGGGTTAGGACCGTCTTCAATTTCCCTTTTGAGGCTCTAAGGTATGTCCTTTCATGCATATTTTAATGGGAGGATGTAAATTTCCTGGGACAGCGGTTCCGTGCGTGTTGTCAATGATTCATTAGCAAGCCTGAGGAGAAGTTTCACTCCGTA
The DNA here is from genome assembly GCA_026937815.1 of Etheostoma perlongum. Classification (NCBI taxonomy): domain Eukaryota; kingdom Metazoa; phylum Chordata; class Actinopteri; order Perciformes; family Percidae; genus Etheostoma; species Etheostoma perlongum. Next base: position 17,184,669 of record CM049393.1, on the reverse strand, counting down.
GTGAAAAACTGCAGAACACAATATTTACTGCACCACTTCATCCACAACCGAGGAAAAAAACAGCATGCGTGCACACAGTAGCTTTTTGACTGCACACAAATACATGCAAAGCATATTGGTAAGCATAGACATATTTACACAAGCATGTGTAAAAAAAACACACACACACACACTTACACACAAATCAGTGACTTCAAAGGCCCACGCTGCAGTGCCCCAAGCCATGAACAAAGCATAGAGATGCAGAGAGCAACTTTTAATTTTACAGCAGTGCTAATGAGGAGAGAAAGAAAGTGTCAACATCAGTGTGTGCATGTAAAATGTTTGGCTACTCTACCCACCTCTGAAAGCAACTAATGTCAACATGGACAAAATCATGAATGCACTAATTCGCTTTTTTGATGATGACCCGGCCAAAGTAACAACACAACATCTAGAAAGTTTTGTTTTCAAAATGACTCAATGTAGGATTATGATATTATTTCAATATGAAAATCTACATTGACTCTTAATTTAATATATGGTTGGAAGAAAAAAAAAACGTTCTACTTCTTAAAAACATTACTATTGTGTAATGTAAAAAGGACTTTAATTGTTTTGCCAGTCAAATTAACTTTAATGAGTGCATATCGAAACATTACACTGTGGACCCCCCAGATAACAGTAATATGTAAATTTGTCACATAGGGAATAGTGCTCCCTTTCATATGCATTGTTCATTACACCATACTTACAGAGTGCTGTTAAATATGGACAACAACACAAACCAGTTTCACTGTCTTGGTATAAACAATGGTGTAAGGACATGTAAGTTTGATTAAGTCATTGGTATAAAGACTTGCTTTGGAGACAAACAAAAGATTTCCAGGAAGATATGCGTTTTTGCAGGTCAGTCACTATGCGGTGCAGTTTACACCAACTGTTTTAAGAAATGCACTCACTTTTGTGAAAATGAGAATTATGATTTGACAAATGCACCTAAGTAACTGACACAAAATGTAACATACAGTGGGTACGGAAAGTATTCAGACCCCTTTAAATTTTTCACTCTTTGTTTCATTGCAGCCTTTTTCCAAAAATCAAAAAAGTTCATTTTATTTCTCAGTAATGTACACTCAGCAACCCATCTTGACAGAAAAAAACAGAAATTTAGAAATTTTGCATATTTATTAAAAAACAAAAACTGAAATATCACATGGTCATATGTATTCAGACCCTTTGCCGTGACCCTCATATGTAACTCAGGTGCTGTCTATTTCTTCTGATCATCCTTGAGATGGTTCTACACCTTCATTGGAGTCCAGCTGTGTTTGATTATACTGATTGGACTTGATTAGGAAAGCCACACACCTGTCTATATAAGACCTTACAGCTCACAGTGCATGTCAGAGCAAATGACAATCATGAGGTCAAAGGAACTGCCTGAAGAGCTCAGAGACAGAATTGTGGCAAGGCACAGATCTGGTCAAGGTTACAAAAAAATTTCTGCTGCACTTAAGGTTCCTAAGAGCACAGTGGCCTCCATAATCCTCAAATGGAAGACGTTTGGGACGACCAGAACCCTTCCTAGAGCTGGCCGTCCGGCCAAACTGAGCTATCGGGGAGAAGAGCCTTGGTGAGAGAGGCAAAGAAGAACCCAATGGTCACTGTGGCTAAGCTCCAGAGATGCAGTCGGGAGATGGGAGAAAGTTGTAGTAAGTCAACCATCACTGCAGCAATCCACCAGTCGGGGCTTTATGGCAGAGTGGCCCGAAGGAAGCCTCTCTCAGTGCAAGACACATGAAAGCCCGCATGGAGTTTGCTAAAAAACACCTGAAGGACTCCAAGATGGTGATAAATAAAATCCTCTGGTCTGATGAGACCAAGATAGAACTTTTTGGCCTTAATTCTAAGCGGTATGTGTGGAGAAAACCAGGCACTGCTCATCACCTGTCCAATACAGTCTCAACAGTGAAGCATGGTGGTGGCAGCATCATGCTGTGGGGGTGTTTTTCAGCTGCAGGGACAGGACGACTGGTTGCAATCGAGGGGAAAGATGAATGCGGCCAAGTACAGGGATATCCTGGACGAAAACCTTTTCCAGAGTGCTCTGGACCTCAGACTGGGCCGAAGGTTTACCTTCCAACAAGACAATGACCCTAAGCACACCGCTAAAATAACGAAGGAGTGGCTTCACAACAACTCTGTGGCTGTTCTTGAATGGCCCAGCCAGAGCCCTGACTTAAACCCAATTGAGCATCTCTGGAGAGACCTGAAAATGACTGTCCACCAACGTTTACCATCCAACCTGACAGAACTGGAGAGGATCTGCAAGGAGGAATGGCAGAGGATACCCAAATCCAGATGTGAGAAACTTGTTGCATCTTTCCCAAAACGACTCATGGCTGTATTAGATCAAAAGGGTGCTTCTACTAAATACTGAACAAAGGGTCTGAATACTTATGACCATGTGATATTTCAGTTTTTGTTTTTTAATAAATATGCAAAAATTTCTAAATTTCTGTTTTTTTCTGTCAAGATGGGTTGCTGAGTGTACATTACTGAGAAATAAAATGAACTTTTTTTGATTTTTGGAAAAAGGCTGCAATGAAACAAAGAGTGAAAAATTTAAAGGGGTCTGAATACTTTCCGTACCCACTGTAGTTATGATTGTATTTCAGTGGAGACATGTCCATGTTGATTTCACATAGCTAAAACAAACCTGAATGATTTAAATTAAGAGGCTAAAATAAGCTACACATCTGGCATGTAAAAAGCTGTAAAATGACACTTGCACTTTGTTCAGTGGCAGAACAGTTCTTGCACGTGCAATGCACGTACAATACTGGGTTTCATAGTGCAGCGCCGCCTCTTGCACACGTACAATGCAAATCGGCCCTGAGGGAGCTGCCCATGGAAAGGTGCCCCGAGCAGTTACGGGTTCGGTGCCTTGCCCAAAGGTAAACTGGCACCTCTCCAGCTACCCTCCAGTCCCCAACCCAACTCCCTATTGACTGAGCTACTGTCACCCATATCTAAATGGAAGAATCTTTAAAGGCTGGGACTTTTCACTATTTTTTTTTAAACTCACAACTAATGTGTTGCAGACATGTATATGGACACAAACACACATGCACACACACACACTCTGCCAACAGCATAAAGGCAGCTAGCTTTAAAGGTACTCTCATTAGTCATCTTGCTTAGCAGGAACCCACATTACTGTCTGTGTGTGTCCAAGCCGTACTGCCGGTATAACTACATTACGGGATGCAGGAGTGTATCAGTTGTTGTGTGGGGTACTCAGTGCCGTGTTAAATAAAGATGGAGAAGAGAAAGGAAAGGAGACGTACTAGGAGAAGCAGAAGGTGATTATTGCAGCAGATAAAAATCTGCCAATAAGATTGAGGTACATGTCACCCAGTTGATGGCGTGCATGTAATTGTAGTTCTCCAAGTTTCTGGCAATTTACGAGCTTCCATCGATGGCTGCTTTCAAGCACATGCCATTACAAATGCACCCACTGGATTCTCTGGAAGATTTTGGTTCTTTATTTTAGGACTGAGAAAGTTTGATGCCATTAATTGCACACTTCTATAATATTGTACAATTGAATTTCCAGCAAATGGAACATGTTTTTTGTTCTTTTTCCTTACAAATGTTTTAAATGCTTTGGGGATGTACTCCCTGAAAAGTTTGACAAGCTGACAGTGAGAAAAAAAATGATATGAAATACTACACACTGAGCAAGATCAGTGACTTTCCTTTTTCCTCCCCATGTATGTCTCCGTTGGTTAATAGACAAAATTGTGCAGAGAGAGAAGAGTATGGGAGGGAAGCAGATTGTTAATTAAACGTTGAGACAGCAGCGTTTCCATTTTTGAAACAGAATTAATCTTTAAACAGAGCGGAGTTAATTACCGACTATAAGGGTTTCATTCGGAGAAGTGCGGGATGCACTTAACATCAAATTTATCACCAGAATTTGCACCCTACGTCCTTTTTTATCAACTGCAGTGGGGGCAGACACACTGTCGCCTTTGTACAGACTACTGTATGCACTGCAGCTTGTTGGTAAACACCTTCGCATATGCACAAAACCAGGCATTTAGGCACACAAAATATTACAGATTTAAACAAACTAGACGCACACACACACACTCACACACAGAAATACACAAACAGACACAAGGAATTAGGATTCAGTCACATTCTATTCCACAAGGAAGCCTCAATAATCAGGTTATTAGAAATAAACTGAGAGCTCGATGTGTTGCTGCTCAGCAAATGTAGAGCCCATAATTCAATTTTCCCATTGTAGATGATCGAGCAACAATTTCTGAATTATGTAATAAACAGGCTATTACTGTTATCCATTACAGCTGAGACCATTCTTTTATTTGTGAAGTGAATAAAGAGAATTTTTAACTGGTTGAACACATTAGTATGCTGGGCATGTGATGTGATGTTTCTAAAGAATTAATTATCCGGTTTTTACACAATCAGCTAAATTATGAGTCTTTAGATTTTATATTTGGGGTTTGGGGAGAAGTGAAATGGTTTTGTCCATAACAAGTTATGCTGCGGTTGACAGTAGGAAATGGTTGAACAACTTTTTACTCTGATTGCTCTACATCTAATGACTAATTTTACCATTATCTGAAACTAAGTGACCTTATTGGCATGTTGGCTGCCAAATAATGTGTTTATTGTTGTGTCATGTTGTATTCACATAATAATGACTGATTATCAGCCACTGTTTTGCCCTTGTAAAAGAATTGGCACCAGGGTTGTCATTTGGTTTGGCTTACAGAAAGCTTTCACACCTGATCAGGTTCCTGAGATACAGGTTTTTAAAGCAGATCTTCACTGAGATCAATACCAGGGTTTGTAGTTCACAGGAACACTTTTCACATCTCCCCAACATGTTTTACTTGCCGATTAGGCAGTAGCCGACACGATTCAGTCGGATCATTTCCCATCTTGTTCAGGTTTGGCGCTCCGTGGAAAGGTACTGTAACTCTTCCTGCAGATGGCATCTTTGTTCCCACATTTTAATAACAATGATCTGTTGATTGGGGGTTAGGCTAATTCTTTTTTTTACCTCCAGCTGAGAGCAGCTCTTAAAGCGCGTGGCATACTGTGGCAGCATCCTTTGCTTGCAAATCTGTTTCACAAGCTGTTCATTACTAAAAGTGATTCTAGTGGAGTGGTATCTACCCTATATCAGTATATAAGGGAAGCCTCACACCAGACACTTCCGCTAGACATGGGGGAGGGATTTCCCAGGGATAGAGGTGGATTTTGACTGGCGCACTGTATGGAATAATGTTAAATTGGCTTCTAGAAATCCTGACCATCAGCAAATCCACTATGATTTTGTCCATAGGACTTATTTGACCCTTCGTAGCCAAATGTAATGGAAATTATTGGTGATGCTTCTTTGCACATTGTGCTTGCTGATGTCCATGGGCACGAACAAGTTTTGGGAGTGTTCCCCTGTTGCACGATTCTGGCAAAATGTTGCCTCAGAACTGACGACATTTGTTTCTGGGACAGTTCCCACAACAATAAGAGTTCTGCTATTGAATGACACTTCTTCACTACAGATATCTAAAGGTCAGAGAAGGAGGGGGTGTTACCAGTATGTTCTTTTACCTGTAACATGCTGCTGATTTTGTTTATGTTGTTTGTTGGAAATAAAGATTCTCCTGACCTAACCTCACAGCTTTCCTTTCAACAGAGTGGCAAAGGTGCACATTATAACTGAAGCTCACTTTTAATGAGCTGGTTTTTGGCATAATAAAAAACAGAAAGTGTTTTTTGGGGTAGCAGGGCATTTGGCTGCAACAGTATCAGTCAGGTGTGTCTGTGAGTGTATGTACATAAACACTTACACACAGAAGTTCAGATATAATTCAACAATGTCTTTTTCTGGGAAGTGTGTTCCCCATTGGGACAGTTATTAATGATGGGAGTGACATATTAAAACAAAGAATAATTTAATCACTTTTGTACTGATCCAAGGACAACGGTGGAGAGAATGCAAACATCAGCGCTTGTGCACACTGCATGACTTGTTTCCTAATAATATGCTATCTGTCTGTACATATACAAAAGTGAATATGAAGTTGGTGATTATCCTTGAGACAGCATTCAAAAATTCCGTGTGTGGGGTAGATGGCGATGTCTTTGCAGATTTTGTCACTGTAGTGATTATCCTTGAGAGGATTTTAATTTGAGGCTAATGAGTATTTGTTTTTTCAGTAGTGCACGCTGGTGTGCGTGCGTCTGCATGGTTACAGACTTGTGTGTGTGATTAAAGGGAATGATGTAGTAAAAGTGACAGATTGTTCAGATGGTCAATAAATGGGATGGAACAGGCAGGGAGGAGAAGGGACATCACTCACTCGCTTTCTCACACGCGCACACAAATGCATGCAGATGATTGACAAATCTAACATGTAGACACACACACACACACACACACACGCACACACACGCGCACACACACAGGCACTGTGGATGGATACAATCATTCAGTCTTATTGTGCACAGGATAAAGCAAATGTAATGCAATGACATAATCCTCTTTCACACACCTTTACACCTTGAGCTGGGCTAATGATGTAATGAAACAGAGCTAATTAATGGAACAGCTTACATATAGAGTCTGGATTAGTTCAAAGCAGTATGGGATGTTGAATTCTGTGTGTGAGAAAAGTAGAGAATATGTGTGCTGGGTGTATGTGGTTGACAAAATCCCCCCTTATTATCACATATTGTGAGTGAACTAATATTGCTGACTGCTTCTTGTCATCCTCCACAATAGGAAATTAAGTCACCTTAATTTCCTTTCAGAATTTTTTTTAAATTTATTTTCTTTTCATTCCATTCTGTCCTCCATTAGTTTATCTCAAACTCCTTGCCTCTTTCCTCCTCCTCCTTTCCCTCTTACTTTCTTCTCTCTTTTAATCCCTCTTCTTAAGAGGGTTTTTCTTTTCCGTGTCCAACATGCTGTCATCCCTAGTCCTTTCTCTACCAGCCTTTTGTTATTTTCTCTGCCAAGGAGGTTATGTTTGTGGTTAACTTTGTCTGTCAGCAGGAAAACTAGCCCGATTTTCATGAAACTTGGTGGAAGGGTTTAGCCAAGGGCTAAGGCATAACCCATTGAAATTGGGAGCAGATCGGCCTTGATGGAGGTCTGTGGTCCTCTGGTTTATTTTATTTCTCTGTTCCAATTATCTGTTTTTGTCTCCTTCAGTTCCATTATACCTTTTCTTATTACACCCAACTCTGCAACTCTTGTTTCATAATATGTCTGTTTTGGCATGACTATTTAATATGGCAATCTGTGATCCTTGTATATTTTGTATAATGCGTGTCTTATTGCTTGTTCTGTTTTGGCATTCCCCAAAGTCACTTGGCCAGTAATAGTACTACATCCTGAGGTTTGGATTTTTTGCTGCTGATGATACACTAACTGTCCAGTTGTTGTTATATTTATCTCAAAATGCTGATGCAGCTGGTTGTGTAAAACCAAAACACTGTCATACACCAGATGTTTACAACCAAGTTTATAACACTGTTTTCTTAACTGGGTATGGGCCAAATCGAATGAGAGAAACTAAATGTGAGTGATGAATACAAAGTAAAGAAATGCAAATCAGTGACTAAAATACAGAGAATTCATTATTTCCCTCTTTCTATCTCTCTGTGTCCCAGGTGGTGTGTGTATCGCCCAGTCCTTGAAGATCCCCAGGGAGCCCAGGCCAGGGGAGTTTGACAAGATCATCAGACGCCTGCTGGAGACCTCCAATGCCAGGGCCGTCATCATGTTTGCTAATGAGGATGACATACGGTACGTGCTATGCACTTAAACAAGTGCCCCGCTGCAACTGCTCATAGTTTTTCTGCTGCCTTGACTTTTACACATGGTTTAGTGACATATTGTTTCATTTTTTAGCTGATTCTAGAATAATATTGTAAAGATATCCACATGTCAAAAGATCAACAGACTATTCCTTCAAAAAAACAATATCATTGATGTTGATCTACTGATATTATAACAAGCAAAATGTTTTTTTTTAATACAATTGTCCTATTTTCTATATACATATATAGGGCTTTAAATTGACACCCTCTAACCCGCCAAATGCCGGTAAAAATTACTTTGGTGGATAAGTTATTGTAAAGTTATTAGCCAATTTGGCCGGTAATGAAAGCAGCAAACAATACTGTGTCTGTTTGAATAGGCCGGCTACAGAAATGTTGCCAGATTGGTATGCTTTCGCCAAGAAATTTGGGCACTTTTGTGAGTGTTTGGCTTGGAACTGTAATCTTCATCTGGCCACACTGCTCGTGTTACTAATCCTACATATCTCATTAACACCTTGTAGTGTCTACATTTCCCATGAACACAATGTAGGTTCGTACAACCGTTGGCTACAAGTCTTGTGTGCGGTATCGATGAAATCAAGTAATTAAGTTATTGAAATGTGTTGAAATTAGTAAAAATTTGGCTAGTGGTAAATATGATTGGCTGGAATTTTTTTTTGGACAGACCATGTTGGCTGGTGATTGGTGATTTAAAGCCCTGTGTGTGTGTGTGTGTGTGTGTGTGTGTGTGTGTGTGTGTGTATGTATGTATGTATGTATATATCATGCATACAGACAGATATATTATACAGTTATGTATATACTGTATGTGTATGTATATGTGTGTTTATACAGTTATACACACACCTTTTTATCATTAGCTGATGCAGTTTTCTAGACCATGGTACAGTTTATGAGGATGGGGGGTGGTAATAGTAGGATCTACATAACCATTCTGATTCTCTGGTCTCTTCTCAAACAGACGAGTTTTGGATGCAGCTAAAAGGAACAACCAGACGGGTCACTTCCTGTGGGTGGGTTCGGACAGCTGGGGGTCCAAAATCTCACCTGTGATTGGCCAGGAGAAAGTGGCCGAGGGAGCCATCACGATTCTTCCCAAACGAGCATCTGTGGATGGTAAGGGTGTGTGTGAAAACAGAGACACGTGCAGTACCGCCATGCCCCTAAACAATAACTGACAATAGATAAAGTGGGATCTCTCATAAGAATTGTTGAAGATACCAAAAATTGTTTTATCTGCACTGAGACTCTTTCCTCAGACCTGGCTGTAGCTGTGTGTGTGTGTGTGTGTGTGTGTGTGTGTGTGTGTGTGTGTGTATGTGTGTGTGTGTTCAAAGTCTAATAGATTAAATTTAGGGGACAGGGAGGAAAGATCAGAAAGTGAAATACACCCATGTTCCCTAACTCTTGATGCCAGTGGATAACAAGTTTTTGCTATTAGGGCGGGGAGGATATCCTTATTTGCTCCCTGTCAGAGCTCACTATGAGGTAATTGATTCCTGGAGGGACACAAAGGTGACAAGATATAAACTGAGTAAGGGCGAGAAACCTGATGTAGAGGTTTAAATGAAACAAAGTCAGCTTTGGCTAGTCAACATGAGGGAAAACACTATGGGGTCTTCAACATGAGGGAAAACACTATGGGGTCTTCAGAATAGACCGAAGAGTTGTGAGGGAGATGAAACCAGTGCCTACGCTGGGTAACCATATTGTAACTATTATTATATTCTATATTATTATATACCTGACACTCTGGCAAATTATTCCAGTAACCATGCAATAGTTTCTGCCTTTGCGAAGCTTAAAGTGCTCAAATTTTGTTGACACTGAGTTAGAGAGATGTTGATTTGAACTCTAAGGTTATTTTTAAGGTATGCAAGTAAGTCATTAAACTTTATGTATATAGCACCTTTCACAGACAAGAGGGGTCACAAAGTGCTTTACAGTAAAACAAATAAAAACAACACATAAAATGCTAAGCCATATTGCTAGTTTAAAACTTATACTTAATATTTGTCTTCAGGTGTTTTTTAAAAGTTTCCACAGAGTTCAAAGCTCTCAAGGCTAAAGGGAGAGAGTTCCAGAGCCTTGGAGCCACCACATAAAAGGCACAATCACCTCTGGTTTCAAAACGTGTTCTGGGAACAGGTAAAAGGTCTTGGCCTGAAGACCTCAGAGAGTGACCAGAAGTGTGTGCGTGCAAAAGATCCTGGATGTAAGAGGGAGCATGGACATGGTCTTCTATTATTTTATTTTCCCTTTAGGCCTATCTGTTTGGTTTATATTGTGCTTAAATCATTGTATGTTTCACTAATTCCTTTTCATTAAAAGGAATAGTCTGACATTTTTTGAATGAAAAGATCTCTACCACTGTCATATTTTCTGCTAAATATGATGCCAGAGCTAGGGGTTAGCTTAGCCTAGCACAAAGCAAACCTTGAAACTGGGGGAAACTGCTAAACTGGCTCTCCTCACAAAAATAATCTTACTGAAATCTTGTTGTCACTGAAAGGTTGCCAGGCAACCAATGCCGATTCCAGGAAATCATTGCAACTGGCGAAGAAATAGTCTGCCACATAACCTCAACTTGTTGTTGTTGTTTTTACACTTTGGTTTTTGTATAAAAAAACAGATATAATGTGCAATTTGGTAATCTTTAGAGGTTTAAATAGGTTCTTACTTTTTATAAAGAGCCAGGCTAGCTGTTTCCCCCTGTTCTCGATCTTTGTGCTAAGCTAAGCAAACTGTCTTCTGGCTCCAGCTTTATATTTAGTGTAGAGCGTAACACAGAGACTGTCATCAATCTTCTCATTAAACTCTCAGCAAGGAAGCAAATAAGCATATTTCCCAAAATGTCACACTTTTCCTTTATTCAAATAACTAGAGGGACTTTGGTGCCCAATAGAGTCCAGTGTCCCCAAACCATTGCTCACTTGTGGAGATAATTTCCTTTTCTAACAGTACCACAAATGCTTTTATTTTTTATGAGCTTCACAGCTGTGATCACGAGAAGCTTGTGATCCCATATGTGCTACCTGTTAAGCTACACAGGGAGTGAAACCACTGTTCCCAGCAGTCTAAGTAGCAATTACGCTACACAGGTGCACACAGGACCAATTTCCCTGGCAGCAGAGGAGATTGATCAAGGCGGCTCTTGTCACCTTTTACAGCGAGTCTGGCATTCCGCACAGGCTGTCCAAAGCCAGACTGATAGTCCCCAATGATTTACCTACAATATGCTCCATGGTTTGTTTCACATGCACTGTGTTGCCCTGAATTACAGTCCCAGTGGTGTTGGAAAGGACTAATTTTCATTAGTGAAGTGTAAATGCTTCTTTGCACTCTTCTTGGGGCACACTGTACCTGAGGTACATGGGAACAATAGATAACTCCCTCTGTGTTTAAGTACCCATCATCACACCAGTGATGATGTTAATGACGGTTATAAAACAATATGGCGATAGAAGACGTCTTCTAAAAATCCAGTTTTGACATCTTTTCCTCACAGGCTGGGAGGGACCAAGCAGGAAGGCACATAAAGTCACAGATACGTTACAAAAAAGGATGTTTTATTTACCCAAAAAAAGTTAATGATTAAACAGCAAATGTGAAGATGGTCAACTAAAGAGAACGTAACTACTTAACAGAACAAACTTAACGTACAACTGACCTGACATGAAACAAAGGGAACATACAGTATATACTGGCTGAACAGACCTAGTTTGATACAAAAGGGGAAACTACCAATTAAACAGTACTAATTAAACTACAAATAACAATCAAAATAAAACCAACACTTACTTCAGAAAATATAAACCTTACTTAACATTAACCAAAACAGAATTACTTCTCCAAGTGCCACCCGTTTGCCCAGCAGACTGCCGAAAAGATATTTGTGTGGAATCTCTAAACTGGTGAGCTCAAAAGAAATAATGGTTATGAGAAAGAAACAGACAATACAAACGTAACTAAATGTGTGTGCTACAAAAATAAAGTAGATGTACTGTATGTGAAACAAAACCATGTTTCCTGTAAACTATTTGTAACTGTATAATGTGTCTAATAATGTGTCTATGTATAATGTGTCTGGAAAATTATATGAACCAATCTTAAGAAAACATAAGCCAAAGGAAATAAAATGCACAAGGTTACAACTTTTTAGGATTGCTGTGTGGCCACGGCTGTGCCCATCACACAGACAATTAAGCAAAAAAGCTCTTTTCCCAATTAACTGTAGACTGAACTACAAGTATAAGCAATGTTTTTGTCTCCTTCGTTTCTCTTTTGTTGCACCCATCTCTTTATCTCAGCCTGCCAGCCTCTGACAGGTATTTCCATTCCTGTGAGTGGAGAAAAAGTTTTTCCCTGTTTCTCCCCCAGCTACTGTATCTACCTATTAAATTGGACAAGTAGCCAACTCAGACTGTGTAGACTCAGTCTAAAATGTTTGCTCTCCCTGATCTTCTGCTTCTGCTGTGTAATTCTACTACTGCATGGCTCCACAGAAATGTCATCAGTCATACTTCAGTTCCAGAGGCTAGTCATAACATATGCCTTTGTGAGTAAAAACGTATTATACCACCATGAACATCACATTTTTTAGTACATGCAGGCTCAGCAGAAATGAAGCCCTTAACTCCTGAAGCATTAGTGCCCTCCTCACCATTATCTTGGAGGTGTTGAAAACAACTTGTGTAAACAGAATAATGCTGGTTTCATCCTCTTGATGGACAGATAGATGTATTCATTATAGTTTCAAACAGGAAACCCCTCTTCACCCTAGGTTGTTTGAACTTTAACCCTGTCTGTCTTTTGTTTTTGTGTTTTTACAGCGTTTGACCGGTATTTCCGTAGCCGCTCGCTCTCCAACAACAGAAGAAATGTTTGGTTTGCTGAATTCTGGGAGGAAAACTTCAACTGTAAACTGGGAATGCATGGCAAACGGCCTGGCATCCTAAAGAAATGCACAGGTAAGACTCAACCTTTTAATAAATGACTTTTTACTTTATGTGACTTGCTATCCACCCTTTTTTCACCATTTGGTAAAAACAAAGACCTCAAAATGCCTGATAGCCAAAACAGGGATTTGCTGCAGACTTTGTTCGGATTGCTCCATCTCCAGTGTGCCAGCAAGAAACAGGCTTCTCCTTGCAGAACTGTGTGAAAACAGCGCAGCAACGTCAGGCAGAGGCTTATGTGCTTCGCGAGTTGCAAAAAGACACTTGTATACAATTTCCACGATTTAAGTCTGCCCTTTATAATTTTATGAGCCAGTTTGTTTGTACTGTAGTTTGTATTATTTTATTTCCTTAGCCTAGCAAATGGAAATTAGGCCTATTTTAATTCAAGTTCATGTGCATTGATTTTAATTATTTTGGCCTCTCTGCCTGTAGCAAGTAGCCTACATTATATATAGTATAAATCTACATTATATATTATGTAGTATAAATCTACATTCCTTGATGATAGGAAAAGAATACATTATTTATATAGCCTGCCTATCAATTGTTTTTAAGTGCAATAAACACAGAAAATATTTGACTGGAATGTTTCCCATTTGACCAGTAAAATAAAACCTTACTGGTCACATGACTGGCACCAATCTTTTCTTGCATAAACCCTGCCGTAGACTCTGCTCCGCTGTTGGCTAATTCCGGCAAACGCTGTTTTGTTATGTCTGTCATGCAGGCGCAGAACATACATAGTTGTTCAAGTGCAACTATTTGGCCGAGACACTTATATGACAGCAAAATGCAGGTCAAACCACACATATCATGAACACATATGCACAAATTCAAATACGCACAATATCTGCACATATATGTGTGTGTATTTGTATGTGTGTGTATGTGTATGTATATATGTATGCATATATTTGTACAGTATATGTATGTATATATCTGTACAGTATATATATGTATATATGTATATATATATATACAAAATATGTGTGTGTATTGTGCGTATTTGAATTTATGCATACGTGTTCATGATATGTGTGGTTTGACCTGCATTTTATTGGCATATCAACATACCTTACATCTTGTTATTTTACGCAATGCCAAGCACTGCTATACTGATGTGTAGCAGTGCTGTGGGTGCATGTGTGTGTACATTATCTAGATAGGGCAGTGTGTGCACTTCCACGGTACCTACAGCTGCCACTGGCTACACAAACAATGTTACACCATGGTCACAAACATAAAACCTTTCTGATTTAGCTTCTGACCTCACACAGTAGTGAATGAGTCTGTATGATTATATGCATGCGTGTCACAGTGCGTATTCCCCGGCTGACGCACAACATTAGTTCACATAATTAGGTTTGTGAGGGCTGTGACTCCCATTGACCATCTATTACTACCCGTGGTATCTGTGTATGTGGGACGGTATGTGTCAAGGGCCCTGTAGTTGTGTGACAAAGTCCATTAATTCCAAGTGTTTGGGTTCATGACCTCCACATCATCAACACAGAAACCAATCAACAGCCTGCTGGCTCAAGGTTGCCACGGTGGCGCAGCTGATGGGAGGAAATGGGTGTGATTATTGCATTTGATTGGGCTGAGAAAGAAAATGGAAAGCGAGAGAATGTCAATGCACAAATAAGAAAATGAACAGGAAGAGGGGTTCAAAATATTGTTTCAATTCACATATTACAAACAGAAGTACATGAATAATGGAAGAAAAACAACAAATGAGAGACCACAAATCAATAAGACACTTTAAGATTGGGAAAGGGAGAAAATGAAAAAAGTTCTTTCTGGATATTCATTTATGTGACTATTCATTTTGCCCGACCATGATCTGAGCAGAATCCTCAGCCAGGTTTATTGAAAACTCACTCTGCCATCTTTAAACTTGTCATTAGCAACAACAAATAAAAACAGCAGTCTATGATTGACATCGAGCTTAAGTAAACAATTTTTGTTAGTTTTAAAATTAATTTAATTAGTATTGCACATTAGGAGTAGGATTCATCTTTATTTTTAATTATTAAATCAGCATTTTTGGATTCCATGTGACAAACTCTTAACTGCTGACCACTAACAATTAAGTCAATGAACTCCTGAACATCAAACACGTTTTGAATCCTGTCTCGCAATTCCGACCAATGGTTTGACTTCCTCTGATCAGGAATAAGTGTATCAGAGTTCAGTTATTCCTGAGCTAAGGCTTTGTTTCAACGTGACTTATGCATCGCCTCATATTCTCAATCACCTTCTATCTTTCAGTCCTACCAGCAAGATCTTCTTTTTAACGTGATTCTTGAGTTGGAACAAAATGACATGAAGTTACATGAAGCCAATGTATATTTTATTTTATGGAAATCTATTCTTTGGAAAGTCACAAAAACACACATTTAGATTTTTTTTTAATGGTCATTATTGCTACTACCATCGGTGCCGGACATCTGTTTTCCCGTCCAATAAATTCATTTAAATTATTCATGTACAATACAGTAGGTAAACCTTTGTTTGTCAACATTTCATTAAAAAAGAAAGAATAGAAAGCACAAAGAAAAGGCACCTCTTAGTGCAGTAAAAGCCTTTTATTTTACTTAAGCATGGTTGAAATGCTCATAAGCACCAGCATAAGACACGACAACACAGATACTGGGATAAAAGTATGTTCTGTTGAAAGTGCAGTCAGGTTAAACCGATGCCTGAGGGGAGGCTGACTGAAGCAGACACCCGATCATAGATAAGCCTACATACACACTTCCATGCTCATAAACACTTACATGCCCAGTGGCTGCAGATACAATCATGAATGACTGCACAAGCTCTGTGTTCATTAACGTAACACTGTGACACCTGATCCTCAAATGGCCTCAGTGGCCTTGTTTTTTGCAGGTGTAGATACTTATAATACTGTACAAGCTCTGTCTTTCTCTCCTTCTCACAGACATACACACTTTTTTAAAAGATCCACTAACCCCAAAAATATCAGTCGAGTCAATCAAATACAATTTTGCAGGATACAGTCCAGCAGGATCACCAGGCACACATGAGGATGCCTCTGAAAATCCAAATTAATTTTTCGGTTCATGGTTGTTGGAATTTTGCTTCTCTCTGATCCGTTTTCCTAATAAAAACATTTCAGAGCCAGCTCTGCACCTACTGGGAGTAAAATGGCAGTAAAATGAAATATAGAATCAAATTAGTTCTCAGGTGTTATTGGTTACAGGTCACAGTCAGAAAATGTTGCCCACATAACAGTCCATGCTTTTAATCCCATCATGCTTCGCACGATGGATTCCATGCATGGCGGCCGCATTGTGCTGTGACTCTGGCTGATCTCTCAAATCATCACACCCTCCTACTGTGGAACCTAAATTTCCCTGCTCAGGGAGGGACACAAACACATGGGGACAGATGTGACAGACACACACCGGCGCACTCAGGACAAAAATATTCTGTCCACAATTTTTTAGTTGAGCACGTCGATGGATCTATTCCACCAGTGAATAGCATTGGCTGTGACAGGAGCTACAGCGGAAGCCCCTGGTATACAGTGAGGAAAATAAGTATTTGAACACCCTGCTATTTTGCAAGTTCTCCCACTTAGAAATCATGGAGGGGTCTGAAATTGTCATCGTAGGTGCATGTCCACTGTGAGAGACATAATCTAAAAAATAAATAAAAATAAATCACAATGTCTGATATTTTTAACTATTTATTTGTATGATACAGCTGCAAATAAGTATTTGAACACCTGAGAAAATCAATGTTAATATTTGGTACAGTAGCCTTTGATTTCAATTCCAGAGGTCAAACGTTTCCTGTAGTTTTTCACCAGGTTTACACACACTGCAGAAGGGATTTTGGCCCACTCTTCCACACAGATCTTCTCTAGATCAGTCAGGTTTCTGGGCTGTCGCTGAGAAACACGGAGTTTGAGCTCCCTCCAAAGATTCTCTATTGGGTTTAGGTCTGGAGACTGGCTAGGCCACGCCAGAACCTTGATATGCTTCTTCCAGAGCCACTCCTTGGTTATCCTGGCTGTGTGCTTCGGGTCATTGTCATGTTGGAAGACCCAGCCTCGACCCATCTTCAATGCTCTAACTGAGGGAAGGAGGTTGTTCCCCAAAATCTCGCAATACATGGCCCGGCTCCTTAATACAGTGCAGTCGCCCTGTCCCATGTGCAGAAAAACACCCCCAAAGCATGATGCTACCACCCCCATGCTTCACAGTAGGGATAGTGTTCTTGGGATGGTACTCATCATTCTTCTTCCTCCAAACACGGTTAGTGGAATTATGACCAAAAAGTTCTATTTTTGTCTCATCTGACCACATGACTTTCTCCCATGACTCCTTTGGATCATCCAAATGCATAGCAGGGTGTTCAAATACTTATTTTCCTCACTGTATACTGTGTATATATAATCCTTAGCCTGTGCTTTGCCTCACTCATATTCTCACTTGTCCTTATTCCTATTGATGTGTGCCTAGTAATATATTAAATTGTTCACATGGTCACAATAATTTTGTTATATTTCACTGTGAATGTGCCAAATGAAGGCTAAATCTATAAACGAAGCAGACTTTTACATCAGTGCTTACACTTAAATAGTTATGGGCTATTTGTAATGTATACTTTATGCAGCTGTATAGTTTGCACTTGCATTGCTTGTTATGGGTAAATTTAGATTTGCATGCTGGGTGTAATGGGTCCAATAACACAGTCAGAGGTCTTTTCATCCTACTAAATGGGGCAAACACATGGTGCAGATATACATGTAGGCAGTGAACAGCTAACCAAGCAAAGCAAAATAACTTGGTTGAAGTGTATTTATGTATATATATATATATATATATATATATATATATATATATATATATATATATATATATATATATATACACGTGTGTGTGTGTGCATATATACAGTGACAATTACAGACAGACGATAATTGAGAACAATCCATGACGCTGTCAGGTATCAGCTTTCCAAAGGGGGCGGTTCATGCTAGAAACACTGCAGGGTACCCAAACTTTTGCAGACGCCATTTTTTTGTTTTCTGTTATTTTGAAAGTGTAAATGATGGAAATAAAATCTAACTTTTTGTGACATATTATACAAATGTCTAATCTGTCATTTCATGCCTTTTGGAGATTTTTCTTGGCTTTGTTATGCACATTAATACAATTTTTTACCAATGTTATCTCCACATAAGAATGTGATCTTTTGTAATGTTTTTGTACAATTATTTTCCATCCACTCTTTAAATACCTCAATATTTGATCTAGGAGTTCTGTGTATATACCGCACACGACAATGTTTTTTGTCCTTTCCATACAGATTTCTACTGTATTACATTCCAGCAAATTATCAACAGCTGCTGTCATACTCTCCACGACCTTATAATTTAATCTTTTAACCACATATATTGCCACACCTCCTCCACTTCTATTTGCTCTGCTTTTATAATTCAGTTTGTAGCCGTCAATCTCAAAGTCCACACCTTTCTCAGTTTTGATCCAGGTCTCTGATATTGCTATGTTGTTGAATTGGTTCTTAAATTCTTAAATACATTTTGATACTATGGAAGTTGGCATGTAGGCTTCTGCTGTTAAAGTGGATAATTGCTATATTGTGTTTTTGGAAAGTCATATTACATTTCATCTCTGTATAATAACAGCAGCTGTTATTGATATTGCTTTGTAAATTATTTTCTGGATCAATATGTTCTATATCATGCATTTTGTACTTTGTGTATGAAAATGTAATCTAATCTGGATTTAGATGAATTCTTATCAGAATGTGACATGTTTATAGTTTTTTTCTTTTCTTTTCTTACTACTGGGTGTAAAAGCTAGATGAAGTCATTACCTTATTATCATTTGTCTCGTTGGTATTTATCCAGGTCCTCCAGGTCCCTAATGACTAGAACTTTAGCTTGCTCTGGTGTTCCATTCAGCTTGATTAATATTTTGCAGTTTGCAGTCCATGTGGATTGTATTTTCTTGTTCTATCTGTGGAGTCGGGCCTTTCTGGTAATGTCAGTGTTTCTCTTGGTCAAGTGTTCATTCAAGTACACATCCGTGCCCTTCAGCTGTCTTCCCTGTTTCAGCAGTTCAGTTTTATATTTCCTGTTGGTAAAACGAATGATTGTGGCTGGTTTATCCGTCTTGTTTCTTCAGGGAGAGTGTGACAGGTCTCAATGTAGCCCCTATCCAACTCTATCCCCCTTGAGTGGAGGAATGCTGTCACCTGTTGCACCTGTTGTTGAGAAACAAATTTACATTAATTGGTGCAGATATGGTACACAGTACAGTAATGTGACCCTACATACATTACATGGACAGCAGACTGCATATCACAAAACATATTCAGCATCATAGTCAGTCTATTCTCCAATGTGTGCTCAGGTAAAGAAAAATTGAGACGAGGTCACAAAAGCAAATATTTGTTTGACTGTAGGTCACACTTATTGAGCTTTTTTTACCATTAGCTAATGGAAATAAAATCTCTCATCCAGGTAAGAATTTGTCTGTAAAGGAAGTGTGTAAAGAGTGTAAACTCTGTGACAAAAAATCCTCATAATATACTGAACAAACTTGTAAATGCAACACTTTTGTTTTTGCCCCCAATTAATATGAACTGAACTCAAAGATCTAAGACTTTTTCTATGTACACAAAAGCCTTATTACTTTCAAATACCGTTCACAAATCTGTCTCAATCTGTGTTAGTGAGCACTTCTCCTTTGCCGAGATAATCCATCCACCTCACTGGTGTGGCTTCCAGGAATTGTTGCAACATGGGGCCGTGCATTATCATGCTGCAACATGAGGTGATGGTTGTGGATGAATGTCACAACAATTGGCCTCCATAACATACGCCTACCCATACCATAACCCCACCGCCACCATGGGCCACTCGTTCCACAATGTTGACATCAGCAAATCGCTCACCCACACGATGCCATACATGCTCTAAGCCATCTGCCCTCTACAGTGTAAACCAGGATTCATCAGTGAAACAAACACTTCTCCAAAGTGCCAGACACCATCGAATGTGAGCATTTGCCCACTCAAGTAGGTTGCGACGACGAACTGCAGTCCTGCAATGTGGATGACGAGCATGCAGATGAGCATGCAGATGAGCTTCCTTTAGGATGGTGTCTGACAGTTAATACAGAAATTCTTTTGTTATCCAAACAGTTGTCCGGGTGTCTGGCCTCTAACGATCTTGGAGGTGAAGATGCTGGATATGGAGGTCTTGGGCTGGTGTGGTTACATGTGCTCTGTGGTTGTGAGGCCAGTTGAATGTACTGCCACATTCTCTAAAACACCATTGGAGACAATCCTGCAGTCAGCATGCCAATTGCACGCTCCCTCAAAAATTGCGACATCTGTGGCATTGTGCTGTGTGATAAAACGGCACATTTTAGAGTGGCCTGCCAAAATCCAGCAACTTCTTTTCTTTTTTTACTGACTGGTTTTCGGACCCCCCCCCACACACACACACACACACACACCCATGAGACTGTAGTTCCCTTTGCAGCTGCCTAATGAAGGTTATGCTGTAACTTCCATCCTACGTAATGGGCAAATGGAGAAGATTATCAAATGCTTACACACACCACACACACATGCACATAAAGCTTTACATTTCCCTAGTTTAACATAAAATATTAATACACCAAATAGTACTGCATTACTGAGTGTTATTAATGGGGATTAATTAATTAATTTCTAATGGCTACTAAGCAATAATTTGATGCATGAGGATGCTTTTCTTACTCCGTGAAAAGCTATGCTTTTAAAGATGCAGTCTTCATTCAACACTAGTGATGTATACATGGGTCCATCTCTGTGAGCTGCACACTTCACTTCCAGGAGTTAATTAGATCCTGACTTAGCCCAGCATGCACACATTTACCCTCGTGCACAAACACATGTTCACTTGCTGCAAATAGACCATATCCTAAGGAGGTCGATGGGGAAGGAGAGTTATTAGGCTCACAGGCTGGATAAACTGTTCCCTCCCCTGTGAAAAGGCCTGAGGGCCAAATAGTCTGAAACATTGAGACAAACACAGATGGAGAGCTTGATGGACAATTAGAGAAAGACAGGCACTGACAGACAGATAGCAGACTGTGAGACAGAGATGGCGACAGGCAGACAGTATTTTATGACTCTTGCAGGATTAGTTTCCAAGAGGTGAGATGAAGTGTCATTTAGCTGCAGTGAAATTATCCTTTTTCATCTTCATGTAGAGGTCATGGGTATCTAACTGCTCCCATATGGGACTGTTTGCGCACATGGGTGACTGATGAGATGCAGCCTTACATCCATGCTCTGTATCATACTGATCTAGCATCTGAGCAGGTTTAGTTCAGGGGACCCACTGTTCACTGGGGTCCTGTCACACACCTCTCTGTCACTAACACACACACACATACCCAAAAGCACACTTGCAAATGGATACCAACACCAAACTACTCTAGCACACAAATAAAATGAACATGCACATGTTTCTGTCAGCATACTGTAGGTTATAACACATTGGCCTTCAAAACAGCATGAACTGAGCTAATTCAGCACATAATTAATTCAAAGTGGTGTTAATGATTTTTGGGCCTCTTGAGTGCATTCAAACAGACTGTTAACCGATCCAATTGAACCAACTGTCTTTCAGAGGCTGTAGCAGGCTCCGGTTTAAAGCAAGATTGAGATTATTGGGATTTTTGGAGCAGTTTGGTGAAAATGCATTTTTTATATAGAAATCTCCAAATGTCAAAGGTTTTTGATAATAAATCACATTTTTTTGGCCATTTTTTTTAATCAATTCTCGAGTGGTCAAAAGGGTTAAATTGTGCACCAAATCTGCGTAACAAATTGTTTCAACCCAGAAACGTATGTGACATGAGGAAGCATGGGAATGGCCATGAAACACTTTCGTCAGGGACATGCACACGTACGGGCTATTGTTGCCCGGGCAACTACCCATTTGCCCTGATTGGCTTAGCTGCCCCTCTGGTGAAAGAGCCTTTATAAACTTTCTTTCTTTTTCTTTTCTTGCTGTGGTGGCGGCATTATTATGATAATACGCCAATCATTACTAAAGTTCAAACAAATTACATATCATCCAATCTTGCCCTCAGCAATACCCTCTGCCCTCAGTCACGTGACTTTATTTATATTCTCACACATGGAGCCTTTTTTCCAGATTAGAGCAATGGCCCCTCCAAATGTCTTTGCCTGTCCCTGACTTTTGGCATAATGTTTTGAGCCTTTATACACTTTTAATATTTATTTTAATACATTCATTTATATTTCTGATCTAAGACTAAAAGAAAACTTAACTTGTTAACTGTAATATGTGATTTTAACAAACTTTTTCACTTCTTGATGAGTAGTTAATAGCAGACAGTGTGGTAAAAACAGGATTTGTATATCACTGGTCGGATTGCGACTGCTCCTGCTCCTTGCCTTGTTGGACTCTGAACAAGGTAGTGAAATATTTTTTTTTTTGTTGTTAACCGATTAGAATGATGTCCTGGGTTATAAATATTGATTTATTTTTCTTAAAAGCCAAAGTAGTACTAAAGGGTGATTGAATGGAAGATGACTTCTTTCCCTAATGAATCCAATACAACAGTCTTATGACCCAGAGTCATTGTTTTTATTTCCTTCACTCTTGTCCCCTGTGCGATGCTAGTAATATAAGGATTCAATGCAAAAATGTGTTTCATGACAGCAGATGTGTCTCGGTCACTGCATGCATCCCTTGAGTGTGAATCTGTATATGCATGCGCTCAAACATACAAATACACACACCTTTCTTTGTGCAGCAATAGGTTGTTGCAGGTTAGAACGAACAAGTGTTGATCTACTAATGGGATTTTACGGTTCGTCCTCTCTTGAACAATTCCTATCGTCTCAGCGGCATAGCCTTCTCCCCACACTCTTCTCTCTTATATTCTGTTGTTTCTATGGTTTTTTCTCTCACTGCATTTCTCTCAAACTTCATTCTATTAACTTTTCTTCTATTTATTGTCTCTCTTTCCGGCTGTTTTTAGATTTCTTTTTTCAATCTATCTGTCTTGCTTAATCACGTTTTTTCCTTCTCTCTCGTTATTGTGCTCTTGCTCTTCCTTCACTTGTCTCTTTTTGTTCCATCTCTCTTTGTGTGTGTGTGTGGAGGGCGTCTATATACAGTATGCTTGTCATGAGTGGGAAGACTGGAGGCCTGCTGACATAAAACACACATTCCCTCCGCGACAGAAACGGAAATTCTTGTTTATTTGTTTGTGGGAAAGCAGTGCAGGAGAGAGATTAAGAAAAGAACGGTCTGACAAAAGGAAATTAAAAAAAGTTGAAGGCAAAGAGAGAGAGCTTGTGAGCATAGCTGAGTTGTGCCAGGACAGTGATTCAGCCTAATGTGAATAATAACTAATGAATAATTTATATTAGCTGTGTGTACTATCAGCCGTAATACCAGTTATAATAAGTAAGGATTTAATATATATTAGCCATATATATTTGTGGCATCACATTACTCATGAAAAGTGGTGTTCTGCAACAAATTGCCCCTAAAGCAGAAGAACATTGTTGCTGTAGTCTGACAGGAGGTCTAAGGACAAAGGGAAAAGAAGGCAGAAACAGACCCAAAGGGAGATCTGTTCAGCCTGCAAGTAACCTAAACATATAGTCAACAAGAGAGTATAGGAGTCATTCAGCCAAAACAGGAAAATTCTGGTTTATTATCCGCGTGGTGAAAGAATTTTCCCTGCACGTAATGCTGGACCAAATTTCACAAGAGCGAGCTCCGCCCAGAAACTGTCTACCGTTAGCAACAGGCGCTGAGGTTGGTCCAACAAGCGGATTGGTATGCGAGTAAGTCACACTATGGCAATTGTAAATCGGTAATAGTAATAACTAAGTCTGACGTGGCAGTGAACACAATGATGACCATAAATGTTTCATAGAGTAGATTTAAAATCAGTGTTCCACCGCACTCTCTGGTCTGGAAAGTTTTCTTTTTTAACTTCTGACTGCACTTGGCATGAGTGATGTCATAGTGTACAGAGACACCCAGAAGTTCACTTCTACATCACTGCAACAAGATGCAAAGTTGAACCTTACTTGCCGTCAACTACTTTCTTTAGCAAGAGGTTATTATCTAGCTGTTTTCCACCTCCTAACAAAGTGATTTATACCACACGTATCTGTGTTCTGTTGATCTGACCTGAATCTTTGTTGTACTGTAGTAGTGACACTATGTTCCCAGATGAAAGCACTATCCTAACGTATGGAAATCATGGCCATTGGACAGAGTCTGTGGGAATATTAAAACCATGTCACGCATCGTGATTATTCATCACTTCTATTGGACTCCCTCCGGATTGTTTAGAATTGGTGTGAAAGACACACCCATTTGTTGGAAATGGATGCCCATTACTTTATGTCCTAGGGTCCTGTGATTATGCCCAGGAATTTTGGACCGGGATACATGATATACACCTATGTCAGATTCCAGGGACCCAGGTTCCTAATATTATTTGTTCTGGAAGATGGGTCAGACTATATATTTAATGAATAGTTTAATGATCGCCAGACAGACTTAAGAGGATGGAAGAATGAAGGGGTTCCGTCAATCCAGGAATGATATAAATGATGTTATATGATATTTAAATTATATTTGACATTGATCTCTGATTGCACACACACAACATTAGGCGCCAATAATGGAGCACGCACGCATGCACGCACGCATTGGTATTTGTGCAGCAGTGTATTGGCTTAACCCTTGGTTCTTTTTCTAACTTCGTTCAGTGTTTCAGTGCTGTCTTGTTAAATCATGTAGAGCAGGAATACTCTCCGATGCTCATTTCCTGTTCTCTCCTATTGATTATTCATTTCTCTCTTGGCAGATTAGCCCTTAGCTAGCTCAGAGCCAGACAAGTATGTTTATAACAAGGAAACTCTTTGTGTGCATTGTTCATGTCTGGGTTTCTTGTGGGTAGTTGGGCCACGTACTCCTTGCTTCATGTTATGACATATAAAGCAAAAACATTCCTTAGCGAAATAGGTGGTTTTGTTTATTGTTATAACAATGATTTTAAAATGTCTGTCAATTATGATGTGTTTGTGGGCAGCATTTCCCTATCCTGTCATCTCCCTGATGTCTTTCAGACATGTTTGATAAATGAATGCAAAGCTAATTAAGCAACCTTTATGTAAATGTTTTCATTACCATCTAAATGTATTATCCCGAGGTTTATAAATTAAGTTTCCTTAGTTCATTATTCCCAGATTTATCACATCTGCGTCTTAAAATGGAAAATAAACATGTATGTATATGCATGTGAGCACGCCTGAGAAAACTGAGACAAAAAATAAACTGTTAAGCGACAGGACAGGAGCAGAGAAGGAGGGAGTTGAATGTGTTCCTAATTGATGTTTAATTAAGGAGCTTGTCCGAATCATTAGTCTTTCTGTCATCCGTGGTGCCATCAATCACTCGCGGTGTAAAACCTGGCTGGCACACTGGTCCATGAAGGCATCCATCAAGGCCCTTAGCGAGTCAACATTCCTGCATTAGCCCCACCTCACTGCCTTAATGTATTGGTTAGTGTTTGTATTAGATACAGACCGGCACTGGCTTTGCTAGGAAGGCATTGGAGCACATATTTTAGTTGTACTACTGGCATCAATCAAATCGTTGAGACTCCTGGCCAATGAACCAGGAGATGTTGAGCATGGCTTCAAGTGTTGGGGCTGAACAAGAGTTTGTTTAACCTCACATTGTGATGGTGGGGGGATTGAAGGCTGCAGACATGTATAAAGTACTAGAGACCCAGACTTGAGTAAAAGTACAAGTGTTCTATCAAAAAAACAAGTTGAAGTGCTCTTTAAGCACCACACTTAAGTGGAAGTACTAAAGTATTTAACATGTTTTGTACTGCAAGTATTGCAAGTAGCTTATTTTAAAATGTACTACTCACGTACTAAAAGGAAAGGTTTAAGTATTGTGTTATGTTGTTATTAAAGAAAGCTGTCAAAAGTTTGAATATCATGTTGCTTATATTTCAATTTTTTGTATAGTTGTTTAAAAATAAAAAGGAAACTCGTTTTGGGGAGAATAAAATTACTCTGAGTTTTCCTAGTAACCTTACCAAAAAGGCTCAGGATGCTGCAAATGTTGATATAATATAAAAATGGCTGATGGATTTAAGACATAAAATAATAATGTATTGAATGAATTCAATTTGAACATATGTGTTAGTGGCTTGTTTACTTTGTTAGTTAATTTCTTAGCATGGGCTGGGACACACATTCATACGGTTTATAAAGTACTTATTGGACTTTAACTTTATCATTGCACTTACAATGACAAACATAGCTGTTTTGTGTTTTGTGCGTGCACGTCAGGGCCGTTTTACAGTTGCCACAGCCGAGCTGGCATGCAGAAATATTAATTCAAAACGATGTACATTTTGCTGGCGTGCCAGGATTGTGAGTGCACGAGCAGAGGGCGCGCACCACTATATTTCTTTCCATCAGCATGCGACAAAGCAAAAACAGGAAGCACGGACAAGTTCTCGGACAACCGGATGCCAGGACTCTCATTGAGCATGTGTCTCTTGTAAACGTACTGGGTTAAGATGAGTTATTTTATGGTGCCAATAGGTCATCAAATCAAATCGAAGCATTGAGAGCATTGCTGCTGCCAGTTCGGCTTTCTTCTTCTTCTATTCTGTTGAAATGGTAAAGTCGGTCCCCTTTGCTCATTAGCGCCACCTCTGTTCAGGAGAAGACTGCTACTAGTGTTGCGACCACCACGCACAAGTATAAATAGTTACGGCACTTCCATGATGTCACTTTCGCGTGCGACAGGCTGGCTGTGGCAAGTATACAACACGTTTCAGTTGCGGGGGGAACTGAGCAGCAGCCCCGCCTGCTGCAGAGAGCCGACAGGATTGAAACAGCTTTATAGTGAAAAAAAGTTACAGCGGACTAAAATGTAAAACCTGTTAAAATGTATACACGTTGGCAGGACGATCTGAAATGTTTTGCACGGTCGTCCGCTGTACGTTTAGTTGGTAAATGTGAGCTGTTTGAGTCACACACGTCTCGTCTTCATAGCAGAAACAAGGAAATTAATTTGGTGACATATGTGTATTACGTCAACCCTTTCTCACTGCCGTTTGGTCATTGACTCTCAGAGTCACATACTGATACAAAGTCTGGCACGTGGGACGACTGGGATTTACAGGGAGTTACAGGAAACTGGTTATTGGTCAAATTTGCAGAAAAGTTGCAGTGATTGGTCAAAATTGCAAGTCGCACCGAATTCACGGTGATTGGCTGTAACGAGAAACGATGCAACACATAAAAAATAATAATCCAGTAAAGCCTTTAGGACTTCAGTATAGTAGTGAAGTAGTTCTACTTTGTTACTATTCATCTTCGGAAGACTGAACTTTTAATAATGAAACACTGATTTCAATCATTTCTCAATCGAAATCCAAACAGGACTTGCTGTATGTGCAGCATTATTGTTATACCCTGTCAGCTCAGGGTTTTATGTTTCCTTTTGGAGGTCAAAAATAATCTGTTGGCCTTTTTGAGATTATCTTCAAGACTTTACACAAAGTTAGTTTAGCTCTTCACTTCTACTCTTAAGGTTATATTTGGATTGCTGTTATCTCCAGTAATCCTAGAGACAAACTCTTACCAGTGAGACTTGGTAACACCACCTCTGCATTGATGTTCCTGCATTGTGAAGTGCCCAGTTAGATGATTCAAGTGGTATCTCATGTCATTTAGGAGATATTTGATGATGTCTCTTTGAAAATGCAGTATCAATTTTGAATGATGATGATGAAAATAACCACCATGACTTCACCTTCAAAGATGTCTCTAAAGTACTAGGTCCCAACTGTAAAACCCTTATCTTCTGTCATATAGAGACTTTAAAGGTTACATTTGTAATAGCAGGTTTCATGATCTTTAAACAGCAGATTATCTCAATTTCAAACAAAACTTTCCCCATGAAATCATCTTTCAAACAAAGTTACTGACATGCCTGTGGCTTTTACTAAACTAAGAACTAAGATGAGGAACGCCTTTATACTGATCTAGAAACCGATCACAGCACCCGGCCTGCATGTCAATGCAACAAGAATAAATAATCAACCACAAAATATGAAAATGACTTGGAGGCAGATATGGAGATGATTGCGTCCTCATGGAGCTTTTGGTTAGCAGATCTTTTATGAGACATGAAAGTTACTTTTTTTCTGTACTTATGCCTCTCAGAGTTTTTCAAGTTCTTTTTTCCCAGAGTTTTCAATTTAAATACTTACTTACCAAGCAGCCAACAAAACCGAGCTGCCCGTGGTCTCCAATGGCATTAACACTGAGCAGAAAGGCTGAATTTAATTTAGCAGCTGCTGGCTGGAAAATGGAAGAGAGTGTAATGTCAGACAGGGTGCATATTAACACATAGACATTTTGTCCATCCATCTCTGTACCTTTCTGTGTCTCTGTATCCATCTCAACCATAATCCCTGCTTATCTCTTTCACTTTAGTCTTGTTTTCACACACGCACTCACTAAAGCAAGTCTGGAACATGCTGGGTATATTATACATGCGTACTAAAGACTCGGTTGATTATGTCTTTTGATTTCCCACCTGCTCACACACAGATTTGTGTCCACTTCATTGATGTGGCAAGCTGTTCCTGGCTGCAGACAATGAGCAGACAGATCCAATAAAAGCTCCATAGCATTTCACTCTTCACGCGCACACACTCCCCTTGCTCCGGTACAACACCTGATGCAATCCCAGGAAACCCAGACAGTTGTGCTTCCCCAGTTAGTAGCACCACTCATAACAGCACCAGTCGTTTAACTGTCTCAAGGCAGGATTGCATTTTCTTGCAAGATGCTAATTAACGATGCATCATGTCTCTTCACATTGAGTTTCACAGCAGAGAAATTCTCATTATCTCATGACACATTGATCTATGGCTGAAAGTGTAACACTTTGGTTGTACTTTTTTCTGAATGGAAGTGTGCACAAATGATGAATGCAAACCCACATGCACACATACCAATTCATCGGGGAAAGAAGCTGGCTCGTTGAGAACAACGAGCAATACACTTTAGCTCTATGTAATGAGGTCACTAATCTGTTTACAAATAAGTGCAATCAGTAACCTGGGATTCATGGGTCAGCTTTAAAAAGGTCAAGATAAACTCTTTTATTGATATATTTATTAGTAGGCTATTTGAAAAGCAGTTCTCAGTATTTGCAAAGCAGTTCTCAGTTTTCTCCCATCCCGGAATGCTGTGGGAATGTTGAAATTTTGTTTACAGTATCACTTCAGTACCTCCACTGTGATATATGTAAATATGTGGTTGTGAAAGCATTTACTAATTAATGTCTTGTTTACCTTTATTTATTAACTATTCAACAATTTGCATTATTAGGTTTGGAATTATGGTATGGCATGAGGAAGCCATTCCAAGGACCTTTGGTTGATTAGTAAGACTAGTATAGAGATGTCTCAAAAAGGTCTGTTCTCACACATTATTATACAGTATATTGCTTTCTACTTTATGTGGCACAAATGACCAATTACCTGGTGCTTGAATCCATATTTTAAACTACTGATAAAACCCTGTGATTCAGTGTGATAGCAGTATGCAATATTATCGAGTAGTTTCAAAGATTGCAGCCATTAACTACACTCTGCACTGTGCTCTGATGCACTGGGAGCAATGCAGTTGATGATACACATAAGCCGATGTGAGTGTGTGCACACAGATGTCTGTGTTCATGTGCTTGCATATGTGTGTTACGACAATTAAGCCATATGGGCATAAGCATAGTGAAATCAGTTGCCTTTCCTGTGTGAATGTTCATATTAGAAGTTAAAGAGTCCCAGAAGACTGGCATAACAACTGATATTTTGCCAAATGTGTTTATAAAATAGTTACAGATTTGGCTTTTGATTGTCTGAGCACATTCAAACACAAATATTTAAATTTTCATTTCAGTGCGAAACAAACACTCAAAAGTAATATTCCTTATTGTCATCTACTTCAAGAAACAAGTTACACTGTCGAATGGAGTTCTTAGTTTTCTGTTCTTTTTATGTTTACCAGCCGGTCGACCATCAACGGTTTACGAGTATCTTTAACAGCAGGCTGAAAAGCAGAGTTCCACAGCCCTGTGTGGTTGAAAGTTTACAGCCAGATTCACCTGTATGCTTTGCTGCACCTGTAACCACACCCAACAGTGATGTCACTGGATCCTGGAACCCAGTTGACGTTTTACATTAAAGGTCATACTCTTTTTTTTGGATTTGTGTGAATGTGAATGAGGCTGTTTTAGCTGCAAAGTCACTTTAAATCATAGTAGCTCAATTCCCTACACATTAAGAGATAAACAGCAACATAACGTGCCGTAGACATCGGAACACATTTTAAGTTGAAAGAGGCTTCATTCCCCAAAAATATATTCCTTCAACATTAAATACTTTAATCCACACCGAGCACAATTCAGTTGTTTAGCGTACAGTTTAAATGGTTAATCTGTTGTATTTTAATCAGTGTTCTGTTTAGAGTGAAGTGCTGGAACACGTCCGAGTGTCAACTTCCATCAACACTTTGTTTAATGTTAATTCTACATTAATTTTAAAGGGTGGCAGTGGCCTTGAGATTAGTGACAGGACAAGTATATTTACTTCCAATAGGATCCATCAAGACAGTTAGCCAGTCAGTTAGATGCACTGGCTTCACCTTGCCGCACTCCACTGGTCTAGTAGAGTATTCATCTCACCCTGCTGCACGGAGGCTTTTGACTGGGCTTAGTAGCATCAATCACATTACTGGGGCTGCTACCAGAGTAACCTCAGGGCATGACAAGACTTTTAAACCTCTAAAAAATGTTAGGCCTCAGTAGTATTGTTTGACAGATATTAGACACCATAAAAAAGGTTGTGGTTTAAAATGTTTTTTAGAGAGAACAGCAAAAACCCTACATTTAAAAAAAGAGGAGAGATCCATGTGCATTTTTTTATCTTCCACTATACAATGTGTGGGTGCCTGGTAGGAAAGAAAGGCAATTAAATACAGATTTGCCTGTGAGGTTTGAAAACTAAGCTATTGGCCAGAATTTCAGAGGCTTTTGAGAACATCTCTTTCCTCTCAGCGACTACTGGGGTGTGAATTTTTGTCAATATGAATGTTGAGCAGTTTGTTGGCCAAAAGGTGCGTGACTTGGCATAAGCAGAGGTTACTGTAATTTGTGCAGCTGGTTATATCATCAAATGTCAAATTAAGTGCAGTGAGACACAAAACAACATGTTGGCCAACACTGATGAGTAACAAGTTGTATTTTCATGTCTAGTGCTTGGAAACATATGCACATATGCATTATATTGCTCAAACCATGACCATCTGTATCACTACCCTGCACTACAACCCCAACTTTGGCTCAGACAAATGTGGTTTTACTGGGCACCAGAATGTGGGAGACTGTGTAAACAGGAGTGACAAGCCAAGTGCTGCAGCAAAAAAAGTGCTGTGTTAACCCCCTGCAGGATTAAATAACAGGGTTCATGGTGTTACATCTAACAGACAGATGGTAATGCAAGTGTGTGAGGCTGAATAAAAGCTCACCATTGAAAAAGTAAGAGAGTTGTTTTTTTTCTGCTAGCTCTATCGCTTGCTCGTCATACCTTTTTCTTTTTCTGTCACACATTAATTGTCTGTCTGCCTGCCTTTTCTCTCTACACATACACACACACTATGTATAGCCACTGTATGGCTTGGTTATCCAGAGATTGAGAGGAGATGTTTAGTCGAACATAGTGATCAGCTGCTTTGTTGGACCACATGGCATGAAGATAATTGCTGACTAACATCCCAGTGACACACACATGCACACCACCAACAACAAACACACAAATGCAGACATGCATACAAAACACCCAACAGCCGTCTATAACTGTGGATTGGATTTCATTCTCAGGACCGTATTAATTCCTTATGGATTCTCATATTGATTGAGGAGCCTCTGGTCTTTCAATTCAACTCAGCCCAAACAGGTTTTGATTTCAGTTTGTGATGCCTGAAGGTGTCTGCTACTTGTAAGAAAGAACAGGCAAAGACAGTTGGGAGGGAAACAAGGCAGAACAGAGAAGGACAGAAAGAGTGAATATAAGAAAATCACACACAGAGGCAGTGAGAGGAGAGGAGAAAGAGGGAGAAAACCAGGCAGAAATAAGAGATTAAAAAAATCAACAACGACAAAACATGTCCGTAAAGAAAGATAATGAGTTTAGGATGTTTGGATAGGCTTGGAAGTTCCACTCCTTGAAGTTTTTGATGAAAACAAAAGAAAATGAATGTTGTAATCGATTACAGATTTCCTTCTTAATGTGTCAAGGAGGTATTTTTTTTCACTCCGTTGTTTTTTTTTCATTAGCTCATTCTGCTAATGAGTCGTTACATAAAACCCTCTCAATAAATTACAACAAGGAGGTTATTTGCGCCTTTGTGTATGTGTGTGTCTTTGTGCATGCGTGTATTTCTCAGAGAGTGGGAGTGTGTGTGTACAGTACATGCCATTAGAATGTGCAAAAGCATGAATGCCAAATGCAAATATGCATTTGTTTTAAAGCAATTTATGAACTTAAACATGAATCTAAAGTAATTAATTAGGCTGCGGTAATTAGATAAGCCACATAGCTTTAGAAAAATAAGCAACACACAAAAGGCACACCAGACAGCATCTAAATATACATTGTGTATTTCAATAAATGTATAGATAATGTATACAATGGTCCCTAAAGGAACATGCCGAGTTTTCTTTTTCTCCCTTTTACGTTTTCAGTGGTTAGAAGATGGCTGTGTCTCATGTGACCTACACGCTGTGACTATACAAACCACAACATGTAAATATGAACATGTTGGCGTTATTTTGTCAGTTATTGGCAGCAGTAGCTAGTTGGAACCAGTTACCTGCAGGATCTTTGCTAGGCTAAGCTAATGCTGGGGGGTCAGACAGTTACAGCACACACGGAGTGGAGGAGGGTATGTATCCACTTGTCTAACTCTGGGGGATACGGTGAATAAGCTAAAGTCACACAGCCATGTGACATGAGTCAGAAAGAAGATAAAGTATATTTTGTCATCTCTGAACACTTTTTTGCCTTTCTCTCATACAAGGGAATGCCATTATCAGTGGTTCAGAAGATATGAAGAAGGAACATGTTCCTTCTTCTACAACTTTGCTACCAGGGTGAGAATGGACTCAGAGGCGTTATTTGTCATTGTCAGGTTGAGTGCCCTGTTACCTGTATGATGGTCAACCTTGTCTCGCACAAGTTCTTTTTCTGTTTTCATCTCTTTTTCTGCCTTTTACGTCTTTCAAGTTGTTTTTGTTGCTTCACCCTAATTTTTCTTTTTTACAAATTGACTTGACTTAACTTTTTTCTCCTCTCCATCAGCCAAACTCTACCCACTTTCTTCTACTTTGTATATGTACAATGTATGTCATTGCTTGATTTTTTCCATTGCAGACCTTTGTATGATGGTACACAGTACCAGAACACAATGTAGCTGAGCTGTTAGGTGTTCCTCGATGGAGGTCCCTACCCTTCATGACTTAAATTCAAAGTGGCTCACATAGAAATGTATACCTTTTTAATTTCTTTTTTTCCCCTCTAACCACTTTCTCTTCTTCTCTAAGGTTTAGAAAAAGTGGGTCGTGATTCCAGTTACGAACAAGAGGGGAAGGTTCAGTTTGTGATGGATGCGGTGTACGCCATGGCCCATGCTCTGCACCGCATGCACCGTGAGCTCTGCTTCGGATACCCAGGCCTCTGCCCGCGCATGGCCAGCATCGACGGCAAAGAGCTGCTCAGCTACATTCGTGCCGTCAACTTCAACGGTGAGTTATACACTTCACCTGTGGACGCATGCAAACATTCATGCATACTCACACAGACTCACACTCAGCTGACATAACATCTTAAAAAAGCATAATTCACTCGGCCAGATCCATAACATCCATCTGACCTCATAACCCGTTGTGTCGTTCCAGCTTACAACTTTGCTCTTGTTTCCGGTGTTTTGCAGCTGCATTCTGTCCTTCTAGACAGAACATAAGCCTGAAATAAATCAAACCCTCGTCTGCCAAAAGCTCTATGATGCATAATGGAGAATCAACACAATAGTGAGAAATTAGGCTGGAAAATGCTAGAACATTTCTTCAGAAAAAAGGACAAATTAGAGCCTTCAAATGCTTAGACACTGTATAGTAGTCTTGTCGTGTTTATCCACCCTGACTTGACCAATTCAGCCCATACTTATACAATGCTAAGCCCAGCTTTGCTTCTAATGAGTCTAATCCTTATCTTAGAAAAATGGCGTTCGTTTCACCTTCAAAATCAAGTTAATCTGTCTGCTTTCCTCAAACATTATCGTCTTAAATTTTGATCATGTGGCTTGTATCACTTTGAAGATGTAGTGCTTAATTTCCCCCCCATCGCTCCACTGCTGACACATTTAAGTGGCTGAAAAACATTTACTAATTTCCTTGTAAATAATATCAGACAGCTCATTTGAATATTCTCTTATAAATCCAGTTTTGCCCCCAATGTTATATTCCTGTATTTCATTCACTCAACGTCTTGCTGTAACAGGACTGTTGCTGATGCATTGACACATAATAATAATAATAATAATAATAATAATAATAATAATAATAATAATAATAATAATAATAATAATAATAATAATAATAATAATACATTTTATTTATATAGTGCTTTACATGGTACTCAAAGACACTTTACAGTAAAACCAGCACATATAGCACATTAAAAACAGATAAACATTGGAACTAAAAACAAAGTTGTGGCTTTCAGTTTTTTGTGTGTTTGGTTGCTGCTTTGGTTCTCAGTTTTGGTTCTTTCAGCTGTGGTGAGTACATTTGTTTGCATAGGGTTAAAATACAGAAGTAAAATAAAACTGATAAAATCCACAAAGAGCGGTGTGAGGTTTAATACCTTCATAATTTAGTTTTTTTGGTTTTGACATTATGATTAACAGTATATTGTACAAAATGAACCTGGGTGGCTAATGCAGGCTTTGAAACAGCTGATGTCATTAAACATCTTGTACATTATTGCCACATATACTGTATGTCATTTTCTAATAACAGTTGTCACAGATAAGATGCAATATCTTCTAAGGTCTTCTAAGAAACCATAATTTGTGTACCATTTCTTTGTCCCTAAATTTTTAAAAGGCCTCTCTGTTGTATTTGTCTAAGAGACAGAATAATGGTGATGGGGTTTGTTGGGTGGCTTTTTGTTGCAGTTACTCTTATGTTAGTTGTTTACATCAACTGCGGCCTGCAGAATTGAATGCTTGTAAGCTCGTTACTTTGTGTGAGTTTATGTGCTAATGCCTGGGTACATTTGTGTGTTCCAATTAAAAGTAGTTTTCTTATCTATCTGTTAGGATCAACATGACATTGATAACACTAAAGACTCTCTACTCTATGGATCCATACCAATTCGCCTTTCGAGGAGCTACTTGAAGAGAACGAGACAGAGTGAGAGGGAGGGGATAATTTTCAGTGGTTAGAGTAGTGATTGCTCTCCTGTTGATCTGTACCAGGGTAACTCAACTTACAAAGTGAAGCCTAACAGCCAAGAGTGACAGAAATGGAAAGAGAAGTGCAGAAAAGCAAGATGAGGAGACAAGGACATTTAGGTAATTAGACAGAGATAGGTATACCCTAGATATCCTCCTCGTCATGTAACATGGTTAATATTTATTGACGTACCTCATTGTGTAAAGTTACTACTGTCTTTAAAAACTTTAATCAACCATGAAAATAGGATCCTTCACAATCAGGGTGCCCTCTTGGTTGGAAAGGTGTAATCCCCCATGACAGTGAGATAGAGCTTCCCTGCAGATATATCCTTTAGCATTCAATAATATATACAAACGCAGCTGCTTTAGCTTCTTACAGTTGGAAAATTGTACAGAACAAAATGTGCAATGAAAAAACATATTTAAATATGTATAATCATTTTGCATTTTACCATAGTTAGACATATTAAAATTATATATCTTCATAAAGCTATTTTTCTAAATAATAACCTTAAACTCACTTATTTGAATTACCCCAGAACCACTGCACAAAGACACATAAACAAATGCAGGCTGGTGCATTGCAGAGCAAGTAAGACAAGCAATAAGGAAACCAACCCCGGAGCAGCAATGCCACACCGTGCTGTCCAGCTTTTCTGTGTTGTCGAGTTTATTGGCTTATCTAACAAAACACACACATTCATACACATAAAAAGCATGCATAAACTAATGCGCACTCATATACCAAGGCCATTGGGAGTAATGGAATCCAAAACTAAAACAAAAAAATTGTCTTGAACCCTTTTTTGACAAAATACTTATGTTAAATATGTGCATTGTCGGATAAGAAAACAATCAGAGAATTATCTTTAAAAAAGTTCATACATTGTCCTTAACTTAGAGCTAAGTCTGTGTGAGAATCTGAGCTGTCCTTATCTATCCAGCATTGTCACTAAAGAGAGAAAGAGCTTTAGTCAACAGACCGTAACGTCACGCTGCAATGGGCAGAGCAATCAGCAGTCAAACTAGATGAAAATATGTGATTCTATCCGTTGAATCGGGATCTGCATGATTAACAACCACCTTCAAATGGTAGGGGGTATCCTTGACCCAAAATTCTAAATGCTATATAGTTCTTATTTCACAAGTTTAGCTAAAGTTTCTAAAACTATTTGCACTATTCCATACATTTCTATTTGCATGAAATCCATACAAATAAAAATTTAACAAAAGTTGAAAAAAAAGGCAAAGTAAGTAAAAGTTATTTCATAAAGTGAAACTAGAATATACATTACTCATTTAGAATGGTGACTCGGTCGGGTTCAGATTCTGTTCTTGTCGAACACAGATTAACTTGGCCTATTCACATTACCCTATGTTGGTTGTAAGTAGGTTTGCGCGTTGTCTACAAAATTTGATATTGCCATATTGATTATGAATATTGCGATATTGATATAAATTTCAGTATTTTTAAACATATTGCATCAAAATAGAGTCATAACTCAAGGTTTATTTCAACTGACTGATTGGACTGCTAAAACATTAATAAATAATTAACAATCATGTCTACAGAACAGGACATGTTTTACTGGTTATACAGTATAAAAACAATAAATGAAGAGCATGTCTACAGAACAGGACATGTTTTACTGGTTATACAGTATAAAAACAATAAATAAAGAGCATGTCTGCAGAACAGGACATATTAGAAACAATACAAATACATATAAAAAAATTGCATACTTATTATTATTATTATAATATTCTGCAACGTGATATTGCAATAACGAGTCAATACATCATGCACCCCTAGTTGTATTTACATCCTAAAGTTGCTTTTCAAATAGGGACGTTGCTAATGTTTTTCTTGCTCCATCACCTTTTCTCTCATGCTGCTGTACTATCCTTTTCTTCCTCAATTTATGTTGTGATAGGTAATAGAAAAAGACTGGCAAATAAGCACTTAACTGCAAATTTAGCATCCATTCCTCGTCAGCCACAGCCTGTCCCAAAAAATGAAAACACACTAACACTAGCTTTACTAAACGTCAGGTCTTTGGCAGGAAAATCATTTTTAATCAAGGATTTTATTATTAATCACAATCTAGTTTTTATGTTTTTAACTGAAACCTGGCTAGACCATAATAACAGCGCTGCTGTTCTTAACGATTTTCATATTGTGTGTAATAGTTTTGCGAGAGAGTAAATTGTGGCAGCTGCCTATGTTTGCCTTTCACACAAGTGTTTATGTGTGTTTGTCATGCAAGAAACCTCATTGTGAAGTTATCGCTGCCAGGTTATATCTCCTGCCGGGAGACAAGATGGACATCGCCATGGGAACCAACGTGCACTAATTAGAGTGGCTTGACTTTGAGATGATGAACTCTATACTGGCCTGTACAAAGAGAGAGAGAGAGAGAGAAGTAGGGGATGATGAAGCTCACTGGCTCATAATGACCTCAGGGAGACAGCATTCAAGAAGTAACTTGCTTGAAGATGATAAACTTGACCAGTCATTAATGATGTAGTGGGAAGAGGAAGTGGAGAAAGCGTTGGTTATGGGAGTGGATATGACCTTGGAGGGAGATGGAGGGAAGAACATATGGAGATGAGAGGAGGGTGAAGTGCAGGTGGAAGGGACATAAAGAAAAAAGATGAACAGCCGGCTAGGAAAATGCGAAAACTGATTGGCAAGAGAGTCAAAGCAAGTGCAAAAGACAATGAGAGAGGGTGTATTGGGGTGGAGAGATAAAAGCAAGATGAACTTTATAAAGCTTAGGATAGAAGGAAGCAGATGAGAAAAGTCATCTACAATGGCTCAATTTGTCAAAGAAAGTGAACTACTATGAGTCATAGTAAGAGAGTAAAACAAAGTCATGCAATGCTCGAGTACTAGCTGAGTAAAATGAAAAGGGAAGAGATGGAGAGAGAAAGACTGGGTGTTCTGACTGGGATATATAAGACTTTACTAGGCCACCGTGACCTTAAAAGTGGGAAAAAACAATGAGTTTTATTATGTATAGAGTAGAGTGGAAAGACAGACCGACTCTTAATAACTTTGAATTCACATTTACAGTACATCTTGAGAGAAAGATAGCAGAGGAGACAGGCAAATGGAGAAATAAATGGTGAAGTAGGCATAGGAACTTAAAGATGCTAAACTTTCTGGGTTAGGGCAACCTTAAGAAGGAGAAGATGAAACGAGAAAGAATGTCTAAGTTTCATCCAAAACTTCATATAAGAGGAGGGAGATGTCTGACTGATGTTGAATGTCCAAAATAATATAGTTACATTTGAATTGTTTTTATTTCTCTTTTTTTTGCAATTGTCAAGTGAAACATTGCAAAATAATATCAAATGTCTTTCTTTTCTTACTTTGTGTTCAATAAAGCCTATCACACAATACAGGTGTTGGGTGTACAGGTACAACATCGCTATCAAGTGTCTCAATATATAGTTTCAAATATAATCATTTATTTCTGTTAGCACGTAGCATTCACAACCCTCAATTCAACCCGGCAAACATTTTTGTAGTGTTGGGCTGTTGTGTGACAGCAGACACCACAGAAACTACATTACAGTGACACCTATAGTGACAGCACCTGTTTTGTGTGATGGGCTCTATTGATACACAAGGTAAGTGATAATAGTCCTGGCTATAGAACCAGGGCTTTGTGAATCACTCATCCTGACAGCCTGACATATTATCTGAGGGCTACAGCTGCACACGGAAGCGCTCATGGAAATGTCTATCACTTAACTGTAGTGGGATCCGTACAAAACAGGAAAAAACAAAATGAAAAGGATAGTTTGGCATTTCAGGAAGTAGGCTTTAGAGCTATAACAATAAGTTGATCAACAGAAACTCAATCTGCAACTATTGTAAAAAATTAATCATTTTAATTCTTCCTTTTTTGAAGCAGAAATGCTGGTTCTGGATACGGAAATGTGTATCATACATAACAGTAAACGGAATATCTTTGAGTCACACAAATAAAAAAAAGGTCACTGATTAACACAGTACATCTATGTTTAATCAGTACACAAACAGCTGTGTATAGAAACAATTTGTGGTTTTAGAGATAGTTTGCGCAGTGTATGTATTTCTCGTAAAGAGTTATGGACACAGACAAGCTATAAGCTATATTTTGTACTTGACAGTGGTAGCGACCCTCTTATTGAGTTATCGGCAAGAAAAATATTTCTCCGAATGTCAAACTATTGAAAACAAAAATGCAAATATCTGATAATATTAAGTCTAGTGCATTACAATGTGAATATTTTATTACATCATATCATGCAGGTCTTCTGTGTGTTCACACCGGTCCCTCTGGCACACAGGCATGAAAATAACTCCTCAGACTTGTACACAATGTGCTACTTACTACCTGCTGCTGAATTACAAGCAGCAGGTAAGTAGGAGATTATTGACATAATATCCAACCTTGTACAGGTGGTATTGCCTTGCATACCTTGGTAGCGCTTCCAAACAGTGAACCCCCCCCCCCCACGAGAAGTGATTCCCACCCACCATAAGCTGAAGCTGTATACGTTGTTGGCTTGTGATTGATTTCATTGTGGTGAGAGAGTGACAGACTGGCAGTCCAAACAGTTGCATTAGAATGATAGATATTATA
This sequence comes from Etheostoma perlongum, assembly GCA_026937815.1. Taxonomy (NCBI): domain Eukaryota; kingdom Metazoa; phylum Chordata; class Actinopteri; order Perciformes; family Percidae; genus Etheostoma; species Etheostoma perlongum. Next base: position 17,144,516 of record CM049393.1, on the reverse strand, counting down.
TTGAATGATATATAGATAATAATATAGATATTGGATTAAAGATCAGCCCCCAACTCAGATCAGCTGGTATTCTGTCTATAATGGAGTGGTATGGAAATTTGTAAGTGACCCCAAACTTTTGAATGGTAGTGTGTATACAGCAGCCTGTATTCCTCCATATATTGTTTTCTATTACTCTTCTTATTATCTTCTTAGTGTTATGTATTACCTCTTGGCACTGCAATGGGCTAATTTCTGCAAGGGGATCATTTGCTGAATAGAAGGTTTGATAAGAAAACAGAATGAGAATAGGCAGATATAAAAGCAATCAAACAGAAAGCCATGAATACCATAGACAGGCAGACATGGATCCACATAGACACAAAAACAACCTTCAATTGGAGCTGAATTGAGTTTGAGGAAATGAAAGGGGATTAATAATTTGTTATTGCATATCCTGACACCACTAAATCTCACATCTGTAAGAGCTTTTTTTGACACCAAACATATATTTACTCCACATTTATATGTATTATTTTCTGTCATGAATGTGTTGCGGACGGAGATTAGATTTTACTGAATAAAATGTGAATCTGTCAGCAGTAGAGACAGGAAAATACAAGCCTCCCCTCTAATCTTCTGACAGACAACATTGTGCACTTTAACACCAACTTGTGCTATGCTATAGAATACATAGCGTACTGGACTGCTGGGAAGCATGGATGGAGGTAGGGATAAAGGAAAGGACAAAGAAGAACATAGTAGGCATGGATGAATAATGAACAGTGGAGGGTTATGGATATATTGACTTACTGTACATAGCTGTAGGTGTGTGTGTGCACGCATGCATGCGTGTTTGTGCACTTTCTAAGGCTACCCAGACATGAGTTCAACAAGCTGGAACATTATTTCTATTTCTTTGATGCTTAATAAACAGTCACATATTAAAGAAATGCTATTACACTTATACATGTGATATAAGATATCTATAGATCTAATGAGTTAATACATAAGACTGTAATTTCATCATTGGTACTATTCAGGCTCTCTCTTTTACTCCCGTTCCCCGCTCTTTTCCTCTGCCAAGTTTGGTAATGTAACCTCTTGTTTCTGGTTTTGTTTATTTCTCCTCTCCCTCACTTTCATTCCCTTTAAATTGTATTTTCATTCCCCGTTCAGGCTGTTTTGTCTCTTTTGATCAACTTAAATGTGTCCCTCTCCCGCTGTTTTCACTCCTCTCTCTTCCCTTATTTTCTCTCTAAGACTGCAGTGAATGCAGATCATGACACAGACGGAGTCAACTTAAATTAGTTTTCTGTAATGACTGGTGATTGCCATACAAAGCTTTCTTGGGCTGTGCGTGTGTGTGCTTTTGCATTCCCACATACGTGGTTTGTCTTTGTAAAATGCGCAGTGTCTCTTCAGTAAATATCCCCTTTTTTTACTCGACAATCTATTCTTTGTTCCGGCTCTCTGTCTTAATCTCACTTTCACTATTCATTTTTATTGACAGTGAGAGCTGGATCCTCTTCTAACATGTATTGTTTCCTTTGCCTGTTCCATTATCTGCTCTGTTACTCTCTGAAAAACTTTGTCATTGCCTGCTTTTTTCTGCTCATACAAGGCTTAGTGATAACAGAGAGGCTGAGAAAAGGGGGGTTTGATTTTAGAGGGAGAGATGGATAGATGAGGGGTGGTGGGGGGGATTAGAGTACTTTGGAAAATGCACATAGGAAAGGATGGGAGAAAATGGGTAGTTTTTGAGATGATGAGCGGTGTGATGGAACAAGGCGGGGAGGGGATGGAGAGGCATAAGATCCTTGGGACGGGAGAGAAGAGGAAGGAGACAGCTGCTGTGTAAGGATGGAGGGTTGGCCATAAGGAGAGTCATACAGCAGGTAGTGAAAACTGGCTTGGAGGAAATTCAGAAACGAGAAACGAGTTCAGAAATAAGCAATGAGGTCTGGACTTAGCCAGCTGCTCAGTTTCAGTTAGCTCCTCCTCTGGAGACTACTTTGAAAATGACAAATTTTTGTGTGATGAGTTCAGGCTTCTTCTGTTATTTCTTATTCTCTTTCTGTGCTTCTATTGTCTGTTTGTGTCCGTCATCTGTGACGCAGATGGGAGCCTGTTGGCAAAAACTCAGAACTCGCACACACGCACACGACCAGACCAATGTTTTATTAATGAATGCTGCCTCGTCGTCTTCACATCTCCCCGTCATGAACATTTAGTCTCTGATATGAAGATGCGTTATTCACCCATAGTGATTCCAAAGTCAACCAGGCAAGGCTGAAGGCTTTATAACAGCCTTGCTATTTCTTCTCGAACTCGTCTCTATCCATCCCTCTTTTTTCTCTTCTCTTGTCTCCCTCTCTCTCTATCTCCTGTAACAGAAAGGTTGTTCCTACACTCTCTCTCTCTCTCTCTCCTTTTAGATCCTATGCTACTGGTTGTTATTACACATTCTGTAATTCTGTAGCTCTCCTTTTATTTCCTTTTTTCTGTCTAAATAAGAAAGTTTGGAGTCTCGCTAGCTTGCTAGTGATGTGATATTCGCACATATTCTCTCATATGGTTCTTGTTCACCCTCATTTTTCCTCTCTTCCCTTGTTTTTAAGTCGATCCATGTCTGTCAGATAGACAGGCTTTGATGCTTTTCCTGCGTGCGTATTCTCCCTTTTTTCTTTTGTCTTCCTTTGTCACTCATTTTCCTCCATCACTTTTTGTTTTTTTCTCTCTTCTTTTGCCTCCCTGTAGCTGTTACACTGGCTAAGAATTGAGGCGTTTCTGCTGTCCTGCTCACTTTTATCTTTATATGTCTCTCTCTCTTGGTTTAGTATGGTTTAGATGGGTGTGACTGACATTGAATATATCTGAACTTAGTGGCAAAGCAAATCCATTTTTCATCTACTTTCCTGTGGCAATATAACAGTATTTCACTCTAGGTTTGTCTCTGTCTGCCAGCCCATTTCAGATTTAAATTCACTCATTGCATGAAATCTTGTAGATACGCTGTTACAATATTGAAGCTGAGGGTGAATTTCACCTGCAAATCTAGAGGAAAGTTGTGGGTTTCTTGTAATAGTCAGTTGTTGATCCCCAAAGGGAAAGCCTCCGACTCAGCAGCGAAGCGACAAAGCAGTGCCTTTAGCTGGCAGGCACAAAGGATTTTGCTCGGGGACACTTTAGCAGAGCTAGGGCCTGTGTCGCCACCGTGCCTTCAACACCTGGGCATTGAACTAAGTCAAGGAAAACATATGCTCGCACTTTCAAATGCACACTTGCACACTACCCATCAACTAGAAGTATCAGCCATTCTCACCACACTCCAACGTAATCTGAGCCAAATAAGAAATCAAACCCACAGATTTTAATATTTTAATTTCCTAAATCAGAGGGAGTAAAACAATGCATTGGTTAACATGCATGAGGCCCCAAGGCATTTCCAGCACGTTCTGTGTAATTTAGGAGCTTGTCAGCTTGCTTTAGGTTATGCAAAATGAATGCAAACAAGGTGAAGAAGAAATTAGCATCAAAAGAATTTACAAGAATTTACTTTGTCCTCATAGAACAGAAATTTAGAGGTACAATGGTGACAAGATTATCAGCTGTTACAGAACAGATATCTGTTTTGAATAAAGACTGTGAGGTATTAAATAAGTACAGTAAATCAAAAAGTGTAATTATTAGTTTGGTTGGCTGTTGTAAAAAAAAAAAAAAGGTTGACAAGGTAAACCTTTCGACAATAATAACCTATGTGAATAAAAGTTGACAAATACATCCATGAAGCACAGTCAGCAGTGATAAACATTGGACACAGAGGAACATTATTTATTTTATAACACCTGCCAAATGCGCATTTAGTGTTATGTAAATACAATCTAACAAAGTGGCCATGGAGATACACTAAGTGCTATGTTAGACAATGTGTTATTCTAGTGTGGTTGTGTTTAGGGAGAAAATTTCAGTTTATGGCAGAAGCATTTTTCTGCAGTGCAGCATCTTGCTTTAAATGACTGAACATGATAGATATCACTACAGGATGAGGTGGAGGAGTGTTTCCAGGGTGACAGGTAAATCATTTATTTTTCATGGTCGTGGCAACTAAACATGTTATGTCACCAATGACAGTAGTCCAGCCAGAGTATGTTAAACCATTCACAGGTGTAATTATTGTGGGTTTTATTCTCCCTCACTTTTCTTGTCTTTTACTCACCCAGTAGACTAACAATTTAGCTGTGATTACTGCACATCTTCATAAAGTAAAACAATAAAAGAGTACATGGTTATTTAGTGACTGAGTCAAATTCCCCAGTAAGACCAAACCCAAATGGTAATTCATAGGCCAGTAAGTCTGTCCATGCATCTTCTAATGTCAGCTACCAGTTTACCCAACATATTGGCTAGATGCTGCCAGCTCCTGCCATGCCTATTGTAAGTGTGTTTGCAGTGATTACTGCTGCTTTTAAAAGTGTCCTGTCTTTATCCACCTTACTCGGAAATTGTGAACAAATGGTGCACACCGTGAGCTTGAATAGTCATTTTCTACTCTAGGTAACCACTGCTTTCAGACCAGTCTGCTTTTGTGCTGCATAATAAAGAGTACCTGCCAGCAAGCCTCTGCTGTTTTAGTTGCTGCATCCCAAACTGACTCTAAAAAAGACATGATTCGTGCAAAGGTAAATTAGAAGATGGTGATAACATCATCCTGTGTGCCTATGCACTGCAAACACACTAATTAAATACAAGAGTGACAGTAGTGTGTGATGCCAAGCAAGCACATTTAACCACGCACCAAACAGCACTGTCTATGCTTTTCTTCAAATCAATGCAATTTATGGATTATAAAATCCATAAATTGAACCGCTCCTACTATGGTGCACAACAATATGCCAAATACCTCCATTGTAGGGTGAGGGAAAAGACTTGATTGGACCGTATCCACGAGTTTTTTAAACACATACGTACCTTTGTCTCTCTATTGATTCAGTCTTCCTCCATTCATCTTTTTTACTCTCTCTCAATCAAACGTCATAGTCATTCTTGCTTCTTCTCTCTTTTACCCATTATCTTTCATCACTTATGACAATGAGAGAGTGTTTACTTCTGTCTCTGAGTTTTTCTTTTTCTTTCCTCCTCTTGCTGTGATTAGTTTTCTTTCTGTCCTATCTTTTCTCTACCCACCCTACTCTTCCTCCCTATCCCTTCTGTTGACCTTTCAATTCAGCTTTTGTTTTTATCTCAAACACTTTATCTTCTTCTTTCCATTTTTTTCTCGATATTTTCTGTCCTTTCTCTTTTCCTCTGTCTGTCTGACATTCTACTTTGTCAGTCTCTGTTTTCATTTGCATTGTAGATTTGCAATTTTTTAAATCTTTTTATTTCTCGCGTTACTTCACACAGGGAAGTGTATTTATATTTCCTCAGCATCATCCCGCTATATCAATGACTTATAGAACACAGGTGGAATTTCCTAATGCAGTGCTTTTTCCCCATGCTCACTGTAATTGGATTTCTTTTATGCTATGCCAGATTCAGCAATCTGATTTGATTGTATTGCTACATAAAAGACAGAATGTGAGTAAGACAGAGAGGGGGAAGAATAAAAGGTCTTTGTTCAGCCTCATTGGTTGTGAGAAAACTAAACCTTACAGGACACATAAAGCTATCCATACGTGTTAATAATTCAATCACACCACTCTACAACACCCAACCACACACAAGCAGGTACAATTCAACACAGTCTAGAAAAAAGACTAAAGGTGAACGTTCTTTTGCTATCTTGGCTCCTTTACACACGGCCTGAGGAAATATTATGTATTTATTACGTAAGTATTGACCACTTCGCTATTTGCACACTTTATTATGTTGTAGATTTGATTTTAAATGGATTAAATTGCAATTTTGCATAACAATCTAGCCTTAATAACCAATAATGACAAAGTGAAAACATCTTTTTAGAATTTTTTGTGAATTTATTAAAAAGCAAAAACTGAAAGCTCTCCATGTGCAAAAAGTGAAATAGTCTGAATACTGACTGAAATCACTGTATGTTTTCCTCATGTTTGTAATTTGTGCAAGGCCTTTCTGCAAAGACATAGTGTTATTTCATATATATAACTGTCTTTGTTTCTTCCACTTGCACATCAAATGTAACTAGATCACATTAAACAACTAAGTTGTCCAACATTTACTGTCTTTGTTCCAGGAAGTGCCGGTACACCAGTGGTTTTCAATGAGAATGGAGATGCTCCAGGAAGATACGATATCTTCCAGTACCAGAGAACCAACAGGTCTACTGCAGAGTATAAAGTCATTGGCTCCTGGACCAATAAGCTACACCTCAAAGTGAGATTTTACACACACACACGCACGCACGCATGCACGCATGCACGCACACACGCACACTATTGCTCACGCGTTTGTAACTCGCTGCATATTGACAATTTTCCTTTACAGCAATACAGAATGTATTTTAATGTGAGTGTTTTTTTGGAAGCTTCTGAGACATTATAGACTGAATGCCTTAACATAATGAAAGTTCAACATCATTATAAGCAGCTGCAATGAATTCAAAATCCCCTGTCACTTGGCTGGATTGGTTTGAGTTATTGCTTTTGTTCAGATGCAAAAGTTTGTTGGAATCCAGCATTTTTTACAAGAAAGTATGGATCATTCTTTCTTTTCAGAATGCTGTGTGTTGTGAAGGGACATACTCACACAGAAATATATACAATCCATGGATGCTGGCACCAAAATTAGAGCATACATCTGAGCATCCTATACACCTACACAAAAACACATGAATCAACTCATGCATGCATGCATGCACACTAACATCTTAAGCACTTCCGTGGGTTTAGTGTGATAAATCCACCAAGAACTTGATTAGAAAGGCCAGAAGACTGACAAATGAGAAGACTAATAGACACAAAGTGCTTTCTGCCTGATGGACGGCCTGGCTGACTGAGAGAGTGAGTCGGCAGCAACACAGAGGACAACACATAGTTAAGACACACATGATTGGGCACTTTGACAGTTGACAAATTAACAGATGTATTTGATTTGTTTAGTCCATTAGTTATTTTGTTTTGTCCAGTTTGGTTTGAAGGCACAGTGGCAGCAGGTAACAGTTTTTATGATAAACTAACAGTTTGAATACTTTTCAGCATAAAGAGGGGACAGCTCTGTGCAACACACTAAGTACAAATCAAGACAAAGAGTTTCATGGTTATTGTTTGGTTAGACATACAGTACTTGGAACGAGATAAATTGGTGTTTATACGCACGCACGCACACGCACACACACACACACACACACACACACACACACACACACACACACACACACACACACACACACAGTATGCTTTTTCTATCGTTAGAGTATATCTCCTGACAGCCATATTTGCAGCACCAAGTTATAACCAATCAGTGACCCAGTACTGGTGTTTAAATGTTGCATATGTGTGTGTGTGTTTCTTTATGCGCGCCAATAATCAGATCCAGTCCATTCACTTAAGTCCATGATGACTTTTTCTCTTAACTACTTTTTGTTGATCTGGTACATTGTTTGCCTGTTTAAAGCAGTAATGCTACATTTTACTAAAGACCCTCTGCAACAGAAGAACCTCAGGGACTGGTATAATGACAAACACTTGCACACATAACAACAACTTAAAACGCACACATGCCAGACATAGGGAAAGCTTAAGGGATTCACTATAACGCCAGCATGACACAAGCACAAACAAACAAAATGAACACATGGAAGAATGTGCACACACGCACACATAGCAACAAAATTAAAACACGCACAAACACAGAAGGAAATACAGATGGCCTATTTGTGCCAGATCTGATTATGGTCTGATTGCTGGTTTCCATACTAGCTTGTGTTAGTTTTGTGCCCGGCAGCGCTCAGGAAAACGATCAGAGGATCTGCTTGTGCTAATTGCTCTACAAGTTGCCCTTAAGACACACTTTCTGCAGGTACAGAGAACACAGAGTGTTAAAGGCTTTTTAACACAAAGTAATGTCAGCTTCAGCAGATGGCTGCCAATCTTTATGTTACATAATGTCCCACAAAAAGATGGGAAATTTTGTGTTGCAACATGACCCAAATAATTTCATGAAAACAATGAAATCTACAATTGTCATATGGAACAGTTCTCATATATTTGTTTAACTCTCCTTTCAGTAAAAAAGAAAGAAAGAAGAGACTGTTCACATTTTATTGAACTTTTTATCTGTGTCTGCAAAGTTAGCCATCTGGCTGACACGCATGAACCGGGCTCATGGTGCTGGTGCCTATTACCGGATATTACCGGTGCCTATTACAGTAATTTGTGGACCATTGGGGGGTCTTATGCTCTGTAGGAGAGTTGGTAGTTCAGTTGTGATTAAGAAATTACATTGTTGTTATTTTCAAAGGTTTTCAGATTCTGCTTTATTTGCCACGTATGAGGACATATACGAGGAATTTTGTTTTTGGAACATCGTTGCTTACAATGCGCTTACAAATACAAAACAACCTTACAGTATATACACACTAATATATACATACTCTAAATAGAAACATATAGAGACAATAGTGCAATGAGTGCAATGAAGAGTGCAAAGTATGCAGGAGTGAATTGTGATAGTTATTATAATACAATATGACCAGTATGAACAGCTCTGGAATAGGGAATGAGAATGATGAATAAATAATAATAATTGAGATATTAGAAGGATGAGTGAATAGTAAATAATAAATAATAAGTGAGATATGAGAATGACAATGATGAATAAATACTAAATAAGTGGAATAATAAGTGGAACCAGTAAACAGGTGCTGTTTAAAGAGTGTTACTGTGTTATTGCATAGAATTGAACCTGACACTGTGGGTAATAAGTCAGCTGTTCATCAGCTGTGTTTCTTCCTTTTTGTTTGTTTTTCTTTTCTTGAATTGTTACAGATTTTGTGATTGTGTTTCTTCTTTGAAAGGGTCCAATAAAGAGTCTTTGAAAACCTAAATCCTCTCCTCTCCTCTCCTAGGTCGAGGCTATGCGTTGGAAGACAGGTGACCCATCTCTACCACCCTCTGTATGCAGCATCCCATGCCGTGCGGGCGAAAGGAAGAAAGTGGTCAAAGGTGTGCCGTGCTGCTGGCACTGTGAGCGCTGTGAGGGATACCACTATCAGGTAGGTCTCTGGTGGAATACAGGCCACCAGTATCTGTCTTAGTTGAAAGTACACCATTCACCAGTGTAGTTTGTAGCTCAATTGGTAAAATAAATGATGAAAGTACCACGTCACAGGATTTGAGCATCTGTGTTGACTCACACATCATAAACGTGTGGTCTCATAGCATTCTACAGTAAGGCTTGGTATATAATTTCAAATGGTATTAATGTTGTGTATGGATCGTCATTTACTTTTATTCAAGTTAAAAGTAAAATTTGCCTTAAATATAATTCACTTTTGTCACTCAATGGAGAATTTAGTGAATATTTACAAACATGTACTGTGATACTGTACATTTTGGTGATGCATTCTGGCAGTCGATCACAAAGTGTTTTCTGCATCAATGCGCTCCACTTTCTGTCCATCTTATTTGTGTAAAGTCTGAGATTTCCCTAAATGGTTAATTACCTTAATTGTTGTGATTTATAATCTGGGAAATCCTCCAGAAGCTCTTAGCCTAACCAGATAACTTGGGTAAACTTGATATTTCATAAAATATAGATTTTGACCAGATGTCTAACCTTAGATGAGCCTTCTACCTGCTTAATAATTAAATCCATAATTAGTCCCATTTGGTGGAAGGCTTTAAAAATTGAATTTACTACTAGATTTGTCTGCAATAACAGCACGTTGACACAATAAACACATTAGTCTTGCATGCATCTACTCTACATTGGAGTTCTGTCCCCCGGCTCAGTTTTTTTTTTAGTTTCAACTCATTTCGGGCAATCAAAAAAAGCCACTTATTTGGCCCATTTTGGATTTATCTATGCATAAGAACCCCACATATGCTATTATAGCAAATGGAAGTGCATAATATGAGGTGAGGTAAAAGGGTCTGATCACACATTTTAAAGATACACCCCCCCATGTTAATTATATCACAGTTGGGGGCAATTTGGCAACCCATAATCCTTCATATTAAGTTAGAATAAGCCATGAGCGAGCAACAATATGTGCAAATAATTCCCTTGTTTAGGAAGCAATAAAGGAAAAAGAAAATATCAGCCACAACAGCAATGCTTGTACGAGCAAGCGATCAATACAAATTTTGCAGATTCATGCACTTGCTGTAAAATCAATAATCTGTTGACACATTTATGGTAGATTTGGGATTTTAGTAGAATGGGGAAAAATCATAGCAGCATGACAAAAAACAAGGAAGTGCACTGCAGAGCAAGTGTACAAAAATGTGTGCCTTTCCCCCTCATTAAGGAGTCAGTTTACAGAGGAAGATGATACACAATAGCTCAGCCCCAACTTGGTAAACTAATCAGCTGTTGAGATGTTTTTGCATGAAAGCCTTGGGGATTTACAGTGTATTGCCATATTTATGTGAAGAGTTTGGGAAGCATCAGGGATTTGCGGTTTATATACATATCTGTGGAAGCTGTATACAGATTTACCACATACACAAATATTTGATGTACAATTTCAAAACTTTCTCTCTCCAGGCATCAGAGTTCACTTGTGAGCTCTGTCCTTATGAGATGCGACCTGATGTCAACCGCACTGGCTGTGTCCCCATCCCGATCATCAAGCTGGAGTGGCACTCCCCCTGGGCCGTCATCCCTGTCTTCATCTCCATGCTGGGCATCATTGCCACCTCTTTTGTCATCGTCACTTTTGTCCGGCACAATGACACGCCCATCGTGCGAGCGTCGGGACGGGAGATGAGCTACGTGCTGCTAACGGGGATCTTCCTCTGCTACGCCATCACATTCCTGATGATCGCAACGCCCGATGTGGGAGTGTGTTCGTTCAGGAGGATTTTCTTGGGCTTGGGGATGTGTTTTAGCTATGCCGCACTGCTCACCAAGACCAACCGGATACACCGCATCTTTGAACAAGGGAAGAAGTCTGTGACAGCACCCAGGTGAACACTACACACTCTCTGTTTGCCCTCTGGGTGTTCAGTACATGCATATTTGGACGGGTGTAGTAGCACTGAAGGGCGCCGTAAGTGTGTTTTTCTGTGCACTCGGGTGTACCTATTCACATGAAGGCCAAACCTCCACTTCTTCCTTACTAAGCTGCTTGCAGTCATTATTCATCATTTATTTCTCATCCATTATTCATGAGAGTCATGAACTCACACTCACCTATTGTACTGTTTGCACTCGGTATGAGAGACTCTGGGAGAGAGCATCAACTAAGTGGCTAAAATGTTAATGCAATATTTAATAGTGCTCAGGTTCATGTCTCTGCTACGCTGTCTTTCCTACGGCACCATCCATCTCCCCGAGTCAGTAGTATTGGACTGCTATTACTTATTTATTATGATAATTAGGATTTTCCAAATTTCATGAAAGACTAAACAAACTATTTAGTTGTATTTTCGATGTGTTAGTTCCTGTTATGTGTAAAAGAAAACAATCATTTAACGGTAAATACATTGAAAAACAACAACAAGAAAGGGCACCATGAGGAAGGATTTTGAGGTTTTTTGACGTTCCAGTATGTGTTGTGCCTCTAGGTAGACAGGCACTAAGCATCCGTTGAGCCCGGAAGCTTGAAGAAGCAGGTTGTTTACTACACTTTACGTCAGGTGTGAGTGAAAATATAGCTTTTGTTTTGGAGTATTATTTGCCCTCTTTTTCTCTCCTAGATCTAGAAATCCTAGATGATCATCACATTTTCCCTATCTCTCCTCACTTCCTATGTTTTTCCATTATTTTCAAAGATTTCAACATTACCTTTTCCCTGATCTCCTTTGAATCTTAGTGTGAGTTTTGTGGACGTGTGTATGGCTGCATGTATAGGAATATTATATATTGCTGCTGTTGTGTAGAAAACTTATATCAACCTTTTAGATGTTATAAAAAACAGCCTTGTTTCATGTTGATGTTCAAGGAATTTAAATTTATTTGTAAAAGATTTTATTGATTACATAGTTACATTTTTAAAGCCCACATATTCTCGTGACTACAAACTTTCTAGCATGGGTTGCCCCACTTGTTATCAGTGATGGGAATAACAGCGTTACTTTTTTTTAACGAGGTAATGTAATTGATTACTCTTCCCATCTTAATAACGCCGTTACCATCATTGCCGAAAAATGCGGCGCGTTACTATAATTGAAGCTGTTTTTTTCTTCAGACCAACTTTATCTCTGAGCCGAGAACCAAATACTTTTTTTCTTCCTTGGTAAGTTGGCCGTGCACGAGACAATCGCATAAATGCTGACGATTGGCTGAGGCTGAGTCAAACTTAATGGTAAGCCAATCAGAGGTAGAGTTGGGTGGGTGCTGGAAGTCATGCGTAGTCGAAGTCACAGCCCAACAAACAACACAAGAGTCAGTCAACGAGAGACAGGTACGGCGTTATGGAATCGAGAAGGGGGGGACAGTTGTTGCCTTTTGAGGGGCAATAAATATCAAAAGTTCCAAAACATCTATGTTGTTATTTATATCGATCTACTAGACATAATATCTACGTACATTTCATTTGATTGAAGGCTAGTCTCACTTTGTCCCACAGCAACAATAAAATAGTTTAAATGTGTGTACATTGTTTCTGATAATGATGTATTGTATTAAGTGTCCATTTCATTGTAATATTCACATTTATCATAAATAATTGAACATGGACATGTATTTTAAGTTCCATTAAAGAAGGGTGGAGGTGGGGGTCACATTTGAGCATTTAAAAATGTATTTGAAAGTAACGCATTAGTTACTTTCTGAAGTAACTAGTTACTTTTATAATTTGTAACTGAGTATCTAATTTAGTTACTTTGTGGAAGAAGTAACTAGTAACTGTAACTAATTACTTTTTAAAAGTAACTAGTCCAACACTGCTCGTTATTAAACTCTGACACCATTGTTCCCTTGCTGCACTGCCTCCTCATATCAGTAATCCTCTCCTTTCCAGGTTCATCTCTCCCGCCTCACAGCTCGTCATCACCTTCTCACTCATCTCTGTTCAGCTGCTGGGCGTCTTTGTCTGGTTCGCAGTGGACCCGCCACACACGGTTGTGGACTACGGCGAGCAGCGGACTCAGGATCCCAAGTTGGCACGCGGCGTCCTCAAGTGTGACATCTCGGACCTGTCCCTCATCTGCTCCCTGGGTTACTCCATCCTGCTGATGGTGACGTGCACAGTTTACGCCATCAAGACGCGAGGCGTGCCCGAAACCTTCAACGAGGCCAAGCCCATCGGATTTACCATGTACACCACCTGCATCATCTGGCTGGCGTTCATACCCATCTTCTTTGGAACGTCACAGTCCGCAGAGAGGGTAAGTGTGTATGTTTTATTGTTTTTTTTGTCAGTCCTACTATATGCCTACAATCCTACTATCTGCATACTTTAACTGTTTTTTTATATTTTCTTTATGAACTACAGTCTACAGAGAGTGTGAGTATATTGCAGATGATTGTACTTCATTCCCATCATTTTTAGTCTGCAAAGAGGATGAAACCATGGTGTGTGTGTGTCTGGAAGTCAATGCGTTTATCTGTTGGATTGCCCTGTATATGACCTGTTTGGGATTTAAAACAATTTTCTTTGAGACATCACAGTCTACAGGAAAGATGACGACAGGGTAAATTTGTGCATGGGTTGACTTCATAGAAAAGGTTGTGAAGGATTAAGATGATTTTTGTGTGATTCTGATGCATATTTGTGAGAATTTCTTTCTTTTGTTGAGAAAATTCAATGACAGGTGGATTATGATAGTGGGGCTTATGGGCTTTCTGTGAGAATGACAGAACTCTCCTGAGCCCATTTTGCAGTATTATTTAGATTTTATTTTTGTCATAAATTTGCATGTGTTGCCATAGCAAAACATCTGCATTCTCTCTTCCCCAGACAAACCTTTTGGACTGCATCTCTTGTCATTGAGAGATGATTTTCAATTGTAGCTATACTAATGGCTTAGAGTCCAAAATCTCCTGACAATCCCTCATGAGTACAAGAGGATTTTTTCTGCCTGGCTGATTGACTGGATCCATGTCATGGTCCAGACTGTTAGAGAGTTGTACTGTCAAGCTTATTCCTCCTACCTTTAGTCAATTATTGATGGCGAGTGAGATGAAACTATCACACAGTGAAGGTTGTGTGTGTGTGGGCAGCCTTTACAGAATTCAAGCTTCATGTAATGGATGATGGTTTCATTATGGATACACAGTACATTATCTGCATGCATATTGTGTTGTATTGGATATTTGAAGTAATCCTATGCACACATTCACAGAGGACAAAAAGAGCGACAAACATACTTTTATTCCTTGGGGCAGTGGTTAATAAATGATAAATCTTTGGGACCCACAAAGTCCATCCATTCATCCATCTTCATCCGCTTATCCGGTATTGGGTCGTGGGGTCAGCAGCTCCAGCAGGGGTGCCCAAACTTCCCATTCCTGAGCCACATTAACCAACTCCGACTGGGGGATCCCGAGGCATTCCCAGACCAGGTAGAAGATATAATCTCTCCACCTAGTCCTGGGTCTTCCCCGAGGCCTCCTCCCAGCTGGACGTGCCTGGAACACCTCCCTAGGGAGGCGCCCAGGAGGCATCTTTACCAGATGCCCGAACCACCTCAACTGGCTCCTTTCAACGCCCCCCGACGAAATGTTGGGAGCCACTGGCTTAGGGAAACTATCCGATATGTTAGTGATTGATTGTGTGAAAGCCCATAACCATACACACACGCAAACAGCTTATCTGAATCATAACATTACAGTACACACACAGTAAACCATTGTGTGTACTTCCATGCAGTTTATTGATTCCATTTTTTGATAGTGTGACTATTCTAGATTTAACAATAAAACCTTTCATACACTCATTGATTGCAGATGCCATAAGGAATACATCACAATGAACACATTAAATGCACACATATACTAGGTTTCAAGTGTAACATTATGTGCACATAAACATACACTGTAGAGATGCAAATGTCACCAGCTTAAGCTTTTTAGGAAGGAAATCAATCAAGGTTATATTCAATTCCAAAGCAAAATGTGTCCTTGAAAGAGTCCATCTACACACTCTCAAATGTCAGTCCAATTGTATCATCCTACATAAATGCTGACTACCTTTATGTCCGCTGAAGGTTCAAGGCCTTCCCAAATAAAGAGAAGACTCTTATAGTCTCTCCCTATTTTGTTGTGTCAGTCAGGCAATTTTCATTTCTCCATTTTCTTGCGTCTCAGCCCATTTTCCTTTCAAGGCGAGTGCCTGCCTCTGTCGCATGGCAAAAAGCTGACATCAAAGTGATCCAGTTTAATCACACATCAGGGAAATCATACTCTTGCTGGTTGTTTCATACTGCATTTTCTTTGCTCACTCTCATTTATTTCCCCAAAAGATGCCAGGGAGTTTTGGAGTAATTGATGCACAAAGTTTTAGGTGACTCAGTAAAGTTTTTTTTGTTTTTGGTACTCACGTTTACGCAAATATGATCCGGTGGGTTTAATTACAATTATAACCCAATAAAGACATCATTACTGATTCACTTTCCACAGACAGGTTTAATCTAGTCATGGGTTTCAAACAAGTGACTGTATGATAGCTGGAAACTTCTATCTATCTTTAGGTTGTATGTTGTGTGAGTTGATGTAGGTTTGTTTGGGGCTGACTGTAGGTGCTGATGTGTCATGGTACCTTTAGAGTGTTTTCATGTCCATATAAACAATATGCATACTTGCATATAGTTTGAAGAGAAGAATGAGAATAAGTAAGTAACATAATAGTTTGTTGATAGTCTTCCTGGCTTAATTTACGCTAAGCTTCATGTCTGTGTGTGCATGTATGCGTAGGTGTATGTTATCGGATGTGCTGAAGCCGGCGTTTGTGCCATGTTTATTTGGCTAATTAGAATGTCCACCAGCGACTTCTCGTGCATTGACGCTGGTGTGTTGTATTTAATTGGAATATCCACTAGTGCACATTTGTGCATCTGTGTATGTTGTTTCTAATTGGAATATCCTCTGGAGTGTTTGGCAGCTGGCTGGCTAACAGAGAGAGCAAAAGAGAGGGAGGAGAGAGAAGAGTTGAAGGAATAAACAGGTGATGATGGGACTCCCTGATGGGGCTTTAATGAGGAGAACTCTACCAAGGGCATAGGTTTGGTTTTTGAATGGGCATAGGGCAGGGGTGTCAAACGTACGGCCCGCGGGCCTTAACCGGCCCACCAAGGGGTTTAATCTGGCCCGCAGAATAAATCTGCAATGAGACATGAGCTAGAATTTTTTTAATAAACTGCTATTCCTAAATTGTCCGCTAGGGGTGCACTGTTTTAGACATTGAGCAGCTGAAAGAAGAAGAAAAAGAAAAAATGCTGAGATAGACACAGCTAATGTTCAGTGATTACTACAACACATCTACTTACTTTTGTACTCACCTTTACACCCTCATTAGCCAAAATGTCTTTGTCAAAAAGGAGAAAAGTGGGTATTGAGTGTAGAGTTTTCCAAGAGAAATGGACAGCTTCCTATTTATTCACAGATGTGAATGGGAAACCTGTGTGCTTGGTGTCTATGCAACACCTGTCGGTGTTTAAGGAATATAATATTCGGCGCCACTATGAGACTCAGCATGGTGAAAAATACGATAGACTGCAAGGACAACTGAGACGAGAGAAGATGAATGAGTTTCTGGTGGGTCTGAAGAAACAGCAGTCCGTTTTCACTCGGAGCCGATAGGTCAGTGAAGCAGCGGTAAAAGCCAGCTACATTATTGCTAACGAAATAGCATTAGCATTTACTTCTTTCCACTAAAACAAAGGGAAACACATGAATTTATTGTTTTTTATAGCTATGATGAGCTGTGCTATGATTTTAATGGTCCGGCCCACTTGGCATCAAATTAGGCTGTATGCGGCCCCTGAACTAAAATGAGTTTGACACCCGTGGCATAGGGGGATTGAGGTTGGAGGTTAGACATTATGGTTAACTTTGTCATCAAAAGTTAATCATTCTTCAACATTATCAGTCTTTGTCTACAATCAATACTCCACTATACTGCGACCCACCTACTGATGATCACTCTGAGATACTTTGCACGATAAATGTACAGCTACTTAAGATGCTCATGCTAGCTGTTGATTTGTTATTGGCATTGGGGCTCGTGAGAAGGCGCCTGTTGAAACAGTGGCTTGCATAGTTACTATGTGACAACATTTTAAATGCCAATTGTATGAGAGCTTTGATCCTCAACGTGCCATTCAATCCACCAGGTGTGCTTCGGCACTTCTTGATAGGGTAACTTCGGTTGTTCATAATGTCAAGAACAGTCTGCCCTCTACACAAGATGTGTTCAGGCACAGTGTTGTTTAGGTAATCAGCATTTGGAAATGCTCAGAGCCTTACACACAATATCTGTAGTTATGTGTGTAAAAGAAGAAAATAGACTTCAAGCATAAAAATAAACTTTGGGTTGTAGACAAGGCGTCACGCTGCCTGTGTAGGCAGCTGGATTTATTAAAACAGAATCATATCTGTTCCCTCAGTTTCCTTGTAAATTAAATGTTGTATTTCTTAGATTTGTGGCATGTGATGTCATCCCCAACTCCAGTTTTCCTCTCAGCAGAGATCTGATCCCCCTTGTTTTTTTGTGAAAATCTGCATTGACTGGAAGAGGGCTGGATCTTTCTGTGTGGTTACAGTGAGATCAGCACAGTAGTCAGGAAGCCTTTAGAGCCTGTTAGAAGGTAGTCTGTGCTCATACAACAAGGAATGTAATGCATAACCTTCCACCTAAAGAAATTCAACATTCCTTCCTAGCTTTTGGGTTGGGTTGGGTTGAATAAAAACCATGGAGAGCTAGCCATCTTATACTCTCTTGGTATGTGTATATTAAGAATTACTTTATGTTGTTCATCAATTGCTGACAAATGCAGAATAAAATTCTGCCACATCATCTTTTTATGTCCTCACCACTCACTGCCACTTGATTCTCTTTCCCTCTCATGTACTTGTGTACAGGTATTCAGTCCATACCACAACCTCTTCTCATATGCTCCTTGTGTTTCTGCTTTCTCCCTGTCTTAACACCCGTCCTCTCATTCCTCCTCTCACGTCCTGTCCCTCACACTCTTCTGCATACGCAACACGGCTCTGAATCACAGCGGGTGGAGGAAGAGGGGAGGAGAAACACAAAGAGAGGGAGAGATGAGAATTGAAAGGGAAAGTTTCAGTGAGAGATGGGGAGATGCAGGGAGACAGTGAGACATGGAATAAGAATATGAGAGATAAAACCAGAAAGAGGGAGACAGGGAGTCTTAACCATCCCCAACAAGGGAAGTATTGTTTTGAAATAGGTCATGCTACCATGCAGAGGCTGCTGGCTCCAAACAGCTTCTGCTGCACCCTGCAGACATGGGAAAGGGTGTGTGTGTGTGTGTTTGCGTGTGCGTGTGCGTGAGTGCGCACGTGAGTGCTTCCCTCTGCCTCTTTTTGCTTGTTGTAAAGCCCTAAGCACAGGGTACATCCTCTTTCCAGTGATCTCTCTCTGTGTCTGCATTATCATTACTTTGTCTGACACCATGAACAGCAGACCATCTTTCTTGTATCTTCTTTCTTGTCTTTCTTTCTCCCTGTTCACCTCTCCTGTTCTCCAGATGTCTTAAATTTGGTTGGCTTGTTATCTGGTGCTTCCAACAGAGGGCAAGAATCAACCACACTTCTGCTACAATGTGTTTAATGCATGTGTACAAGGGTGTGTCCGCATCTTTTTTCCACAGCATTTGTGTTAATGGTATTATGTCATTATGTGTGCACCAGTTGCTTGCACAGATGTATTTTTGTATTTTTTTGCACAGATATTTTTTTTTTGCTAGTTATGCTTGTATACACATGAAGGAGCTGCTGAGAGATGATGGATCATGCACCTTTAAAGTCTTGATGTGCAAATACAAGACTAGTTGTTCTTGTCAATCCAAAAGAAATGGGCATGACATTTTTATGTAAATCTGTTTTTCTAGACATCACCATGATCACCTTGGTCTACATTAATAGGTAATACAAAGAGTGAAACAAAGAGCAATGCAATACATCCTAAACCCAGCTTGGGATGAGGCTGAATTCTGCAGTTTCTGAACAGAATGAATCTGCAGGTTCAGGTTCGCCATCTCTTTCTCTCTCGCACACACACACACACACGCATGCACGCACACACTGCTCTCTAACCTTAGACCAAAGCAAGACCCAAGTGTCCTAACCTCAGTAGCCCCTTTAAGAAGTGAAAAATGGCAAATAGCCTCACTTTGAGTAACATTTCTCATTTTTTTTCTCTCCTTGTGATTGCGTTTGGTCCTCAGGTGTATATAAAGAACACAGACAATCTGCGGCATCTGCCACACACATCCATTGCTGCCCCTCACAGCACACACACATATATACACACAGTGTCCCTGCTCACTGTCCTCAGACAGATTTATGGCCACAACTGTGGTCTCGGTGGAGAAACAAGTGACCGCCCAGATCCTCAGCGAGAGTAACCGTCGGCAATTAATCTACAGCAGCAATCTGAGGAGTTTGAAAGAGAAAGAGGATGAAAGAGACAAGGAGGCCATATAAAAGTGGGACGATGAGAGAGGGGGATGAAAGGATGGCAACAAAAATAAAAATAGGGATAGAGAATGAATATAGGAAAAGGGAGTTAGATGAAAAGAAAAGGAGTCAGCAAGAGTAAACATTCAAGGCAAAACGGCAGCAAAGGAGGAATGAATCAGAGTGTGGGAGTGCAAAG
Source organism: Etheostoma perlongum (assembly GCA_026937815.1). Classification (NCBI taxonomy): domain Eukaryota; kingdom Metazoa; phylum Chordata; class Actinopteri; order Perciformes; family Percidae; genus Etheostoma; species Etheostoma perlongum. The sequence goes on along the minus strand of CM049393.1, from coordinate 17,124,607 downwards.
CTAGCAGACAGGGAGAGTCAAGTGAGGTTGGGATTTATACAACCATCCAATGCTAATACAGAGGAAGAGAGACATGCTAATATTAGAGATAGAGATAAATGTAGATCAAAGATGAAGAGTAAAATTGAGAACTGATACAAAGAGGAAGAAAGCATTATGAAGATGAAAAAAGGGAATCAGAGAAATGTATAAATTGTTTAAGAATCGGACAGATGGCCAAAACTCAGGTCATAAACATCACAACCGACTGTCACACACACATACAGTACACACACAAATGCCCCAAACATGATCCTACAGGGGCCTTGGAAAGATCTCATTGCAGGGTTTATTGTAAGACTCAGTTTTTTTTTTTCCATGTGTACTTTGAGTGGCCAGTGGATTATTCAGCTGCAGATTGTATGAGTGTCTAGAACATACAGTATATAAACCTAGACAGATAAACACAACATTCACTAAAACATTGTTTGCATTCACTATAATACAGTACAGTATGACTGACACTGTTTTCAACATTCCACATTACCATATCTATTATATTAAAAAAAAAAAAAAGAAATATGTAATAATACGCAAAATAGACACAAAAAAGATGATAGATTGATGAAAGATGATGAATTGAATAACTTTTGATTTTTCCCAAAAGTTAGTGAAGAGATATGGAATTCCCAATAAAAATGCAAAGTGCAAAGTTAAACAAACCTTTATTCAGTATTTAAATTTCTTGAGCAGTGTCTATAGTTAGTTGGTTGCTTCTTTCATCATGTGAGTACTAGTACTGAGGCACAATGCTTATTAATAAGACATAATAGAAGGGACTGTATGAGCTGTGCAACTATTAAGCTTTATTTTTGCAGGCAAGGTAAAATACCAGGAAACCTTTATAACTCCTACAGTAGCCACACACTGGGTGGATTCAGCAGAACATGGACAGAGTGCAGTCTGTTCTGACGTTCTCAACATTTCTTTCCTTTGCTAGATTTAGATGTCATGTCGTCTTTATCCTGACAGAATTTACCAATCCTTGGGGTCATTATCTGAAACAGGCGGGGTGTGGGGGGCTCTTTAATTCAGTTTTGAAGGAATGGATTCTGCAATGTTTTGCAGGGTTCTGGTGGGATTTGGTCGTTTGGCTGAAAATGGGTGAGAGATAGACAGAAAGTGTCAGATCCTGACATCAAACAGTGAGATGTTGAAGGATGTGGGGACACCCAAGGGGGACCTTTCACAGAGACGCTGGCAGTCTCTCTCTCTCTCTCTCTCTCTCTCTCACACACACACACACACACACACACACACACACACACAATGTATGCATACACACACCCATGCTCTACGTTCGCAAATACATACTTTTAAGTACACTTGTACACTTACATGCATGCACACATACCCTCAGAAACTCTCCTGAAGGGAGCCACAAAGAACAGTACAAATTCAAAGTTGTGCAAGTCATCACCATCAACCTTACATATCTGTAACAACACTAAAATAACAAACATTTCTTCAATCTGGCATATGTTAAACTATAAAGAGACACACTGCATGACAAAAAATAATATGAAGATAATAAAATGCTTCACCACGGATACTGCAGCTGATTAAATAGTTTTGTTGTCTTTTTAATGCCATTTAACTTTTGACATTATAAGTATGTGAAGCAAATAATAATTTTGGCAAAATTAAAGCATTGGAAAATTGATAAATGAAGCCATTCAGATGCCCAAGTTTAATTAGTGCTGCACTGCTCATCCTGCTGATCCTGACAGAAATTCAGAGTTTGTTGCCTTACAAGCTGTTGCCGTGCAGATGCAATAACCTGGCATCTCGTTGCCGGCAATGGTGAGGAAATACTTGGCTTGGGGATTTTGAAGCTCTGTCAGACTCAAGTGTCAGCAAGCATTTGGGATCAGGAATAATTAGCCTGGTTAACAAAGTGTTAGTCCAGTTCGTGCTTCCAAATGTATTACATTCATGTTGCTGGAGTATTTGACTGGTGTACCTCATTAAGGGTTGTCCACCATTTAAACCAGTGAATAAAAGAGCATGATATTAATATTTTTTATGTGATAATTTTTGTTTTATTCTTATGTGTATTGAAGACAATGTTGAAGACATTGTATCACTCTCTAGTCAAGAAAAGATTGACCGATGTTGACTCCGTTGGCTGCAGATTAACTATTAACATTGCATGGGTCAGTTATCACTACTACATATTTTTTTCTTCACAATTAGCAATAATTAGCCTGGGCTACACAAATACACTATTTATTTGAAAAGTAATCTCGCATTATTAGGAAAACTATCAAGGGGTGACATTTCCTTTACCAAGAGGTGGAATTTACAAACAGGACGCTTTTATCCAAGCAATAATTGAAATATGGAACCACTAATGTGTTTGTTTAAATAAAGTCACCAAAAAAAGGCCCTGATTTTATGAACTTTATTTTTATTCATTTATTTTTTTATTTCATTAGAATAACAAAAGAGGTTTGGGGACTAGTGCGATAAGTACTGCGGTATAGCATTTTGTATAATTTGTTTTATTGAAATAGCTGTAATACCAAGCACTTTGAAGTTCAGAAAATTAAAAAAATGTGATCACAATCCTTCACAACCAGAAGCGGTAGGAACTGGTTTGGTCATGCTCCTATTTTTTTTAATTAATGAAATAAATAAATAAAATAAAATCTTCTCACCCTCCCATGGCTCAGGTGATTAAAAGGATGAGCGGTCCCATGGTGTGAGTGCACAGAAACAGGAGGTGTAAGTTAGACACACAGAGACACAGCAGGTTTTGACACTAAATTGCACTGCGAAGTTAGTTAAGGACCCTCCGGCTGCCTTTAATGTCACTTTGCGCGTTTGAAGGTCCACACACGAGGACGGGCACCTTAACTCATTATCAACAAGCAAAGACGGTCAAATTTGACCCGTTTAAAAAAAAAAAATTGTTATAGTTTTTTTAGGTAACTTAGGTATAATATCATATACAGTACATTGGGTTTATTGACTATGAATTTATAAAAGCATTGAAAAAAGTTGGGGACGGGAACCATAAAAATTCATTTTAATTTTTGACCTGGAAAGGATAACAAGTTCATGGTGGACAGGAACACATTTCAGAAAGACATACAGGGTAGTTTGGAGTGCAGTGCAGAGTCCCAACCACTCATTTAAGGATAGTAAGGGTAGAGATGAGGAGAGATTACAAGCAAAGGATTGAGCGATGGAAAGATGCAAGGCATTGTTGGGAATGAAAGATGTCATGCACAATGCATTCTCACCTCTCTATTTTTTCTAATTCCCAAGCTCTTTTTTTCTCTCTCTCTCTGACCATTCACTAACTCGGACCATGAAACAAAGCAGCCAGCAGTTATTTATTTCAAATGAGAGTAGGGAGACAAAAAAAGAGTGGAGTGATGTCTGGTGAGAGATCCCGTTGACTCAGCGACAGCAAAATGTTGACTCCATTGGTTTAAGTTAATGCAAATGCAAAGCTATTCGGTGCCACAGTGTCCAAGTTAAGGGCAGATTCCACTATGAAACTTCAATCAACTTTCCCCAATCAATTCTAATGCCTGAAAAATGTATTTTACCAAGGTCTTTCTCAGTAGTATATGTTCCTGTCTATTAACTAGGACAGCTGTACAAAGGTTGTGTGAAAAAAGGTTTCAGAGGTTGCACAGATTCCCACTGAGGTTTTACTGTAATATATCAACGCTTTTATCAACAATTAAATGCTTCTACATGTAATTGTGCTTTAAATACTTGATCACAAATGCCACACTGTGCACAGCAATTGTCAAGTAACAACAGGCATCTACTCAGCCACCTGACAACACCCAACAAAAACCTAGTGGCTTGGTTGAACACAGTTACGTTTTTGGCAGTGTTGATTAGAACGTGTGAGCTTTCGTCTATGTGTCCTGTGGTAAAACTTTCCATTGTATCAAAAACGACATGACAAGTTTAGTCACTGCCCTTCTGCACTGTTTTGTCATCACTTTGTGTTTCTCTCCATCTCTTGTCAACCTCCACTTCCTGTCAACCGATGATTAGTCTACCCAAACATCCTGTTTTCCTGCTTCCTGTCGTACTTTCTCTTGTTAATTCTCTGTCGCGCTTAATCATATGTCTTTCATATTCACACCATCTGTGTCTCTCTTCCTTTCTTTCTGCATATTTCTATCTGTCCCTTTCAATGCCTTTGGCTATGATGGCCAAGTTGCAGGCCAAGCTCTTTGATTTCACCACCCTTTTACTCCCTCCATGGTACATAAAACAAGTTGCAATAATCAGAAAAGCAGTGTAATGACTTAGAAATGTCAAGGCCTTGGTTCAACAAGCATGGTGTGTGTGTGTGTGTGTGTGTTTGTACTATGATTTGAAGTGTGAGTACTATGATTTGAATTATTGTACACATATGGGCATCAGTAGCTTTTGCTGTAGCTTTGGATGTAAAACCCCAAGCATCTCATGAAATCTTACCTGACCAATGTTGACTCTGGTTTGTTGACTCAATGTGTGTGTATTCTTATAACCCATGCATAATCTGATTCATATTTATATGATGGCACGGTCATCTGTGAGTGGACATGCAACTATTCAGACAGCTTCAAGTGCATTTTGCTGCATCATGCCTTAGTCCAAATCAATAACATCATTTCAAAAGCAGAGATTAAACTACATTGTTACACCACTGTCATTTTTTTGGCAGGAACTATAGATGCTCTGACAGCTAAGTCGTGTTGGTTAAAGGCGCATAGCACCCTTTTATTTGAGGAAGAGAAGAGGCCACATAATGTGCAGAGAAAAAAATGTCATTCTTCATTTATACAACATATGTTTTAGGACTCAGTTTAATGTGTACATGTCATGCGCCTCTCCCTTCTGTGTAATCTGCAGCAGATGGGCCTAATTTAGTTAATTGGCTTATGATTTAGTGTTCATAAGCTGTACTTTCTATATCACAGTGTCATTTATAGCACAGCCAAGCCAACCAAGAATAGCATTCAATGTTAGCTGTCATGCCTCAGCTCTCTTCTGTGAAGAGAAGACAGCCCTCTCTAAACTTAACTCATTGATGGGTGGCCTACCTATCAAGCTGTCTGTCTCTTAGGGTCAACCATGTTTCCCCAGAATTACATTCTTTTACAGCTATTCAGCATTAGCCACTATAATTAAATGGCAATGTTCGCTGCCAGAACATATGACGTTCATATTGCACTGCAGAAAATGTATTAACTTAAAGCCCATAAGTCCTGCTTTCTCCTTGTTGCCGCATCTGAAAAACTGATGTCACACATCCACCTCTTTGCCGTGAATAAAAAACAGCGACAGGATGTAAGTTTGAAAAGGACTTAGTAAAGGACTACAAAACTCATAACATAACACATCTACTGGAGTAACCAGGACTTCCAATCAGACATATTCCACCTACAGACTCTGGTCAGATACAGTCTCAGTGCTGCTAAATATCTCCCCTCTCAGACTATTTGAATTTCTTGTGTTAGAATGTACTTGTCCCTGCTCATATTGTTCTCCGTTGATCTGGATTTGATGACAAACAATAGCATAAGTTATGATTGATTTTTGGATACTAATCATAACATACCAATTGCTCTAGCCAAATATACCAGACAAATACCCCGTTTACATTTGTAACTGGTTTGTGCATTTGGTAGTTCAGAGCTGATCAGGACTTGAACAGTCAAAGAGTAACTTGCAACAGATGTGATGACTAAAGAGGCTTCCACCTCATTGACACCTAAATACTTATCTTCCTCATCTGTCCAAACATGAACCTGACAATGTTCAGCTCAATCACTGCATCCTGCTGTTGCGCTGGCAACCAACCAAAACAGCCACCTCTGTCTAAGTTGTGTGGGAACATCAAAGCGGCTTCAACTATAACTATATCCACTGCAGCTCATGGTGGTGAAAGCTCCACTTTTGAGCCAAATTGAAATTTTGAGCATATCAAACACTTCATTGTCTGCATTCTGGTAAATTTTGCTACAACATTTTTTGCTTTTTCTGCATCAAATTATAGTGCAAATGTCTTTATTTATGTAAAAAAAATGTAAAATAGTTTTGTAGGTGGGTTGCACTGGACTGTTTTGGTTGTTGTTTAAATTATTATTAATCACGCCTATTGCTCAAACTATATGCAGATTAAAAGCAAACACTATTTGACTGGGAAGATTCAGTTGTGTGTGTCCTACTGGGTCTGAGGAGACCAACACTTATCTAGCGATTGTGATACAGTATGCTAAAAATGAAAAGCAACACATTAATTTTTGCAAATAATTATAATATGAGATACGTTTTTATCAGTGAGGTTGTGCAGCAGTTGGCGGTTATAAATGATGGTAATCAACATTGTAATAAAGTCTGGGGTAAACAACAGTGGACCTATCCTTTAAGCACTAATTGTAAAATAACAAGGTGTCCGGTAGACAAAAATTCTTAACTTAGCAGTTTTCTTTTCAACACAAAATAAAATAAGTACCCTAGAGGGGAATAAAAACACTCCTGCATTATCAGCACAGCTACTGCAAGGCGACTTGGGCAAAACTGACACTGACCCACAATTTAGCAAAAGCATCACATTCTTTAACCTGAGGGAAGTAAGTGCAACGCTAAGTCAAGTATTTGTCCACAGAATCTAGTATTCATTCTTCTCCTGTTTGTATTTTTTTTCTCTTAATCCTCTTTCTCCTATCCCTTATCTCTCCCCCAGGTGTCAAAAGCACATTGGCCATCATTCTACCTCTCTGTTCCTCTTTCTGAATCTCCTCCTATTACGGTCCAGAGAGTCTCCATTTGTAAATGTTTTAAACCTGAAGGGAACACATTGTATGCAGCCATCCGTAGCTAATCGTCTACTTTCTGAGTGTGACTTTTGGGATAATAGAGCGCTCTCCTGATGCACGCATTTTCAGCCGATATCAGCTGAGGACAGCAAGGTGGATGAGGACAGTTTCAGTCTTCAGTGTGTGTATGTATGTGTGTCTTTGTGTAAATAACAGCTGGAAACCACAGCTTTGGACTAAAGGCTAGATGTAATGGAAGCGGCTATCAGCACCCTTGCTGCTGTTTTGATAAGAGCAAGTTCACCGCTTAAGGGATTCTCTCTTTTCCTCACATTTTCATGTTATTCCATTTTCGCTCTTCTTTGACTCTCTTTCAATTTTTTTTCTTCACTATCTCAGTTTCTTTCCTGTCTCTCTCTTACTGAAAAGACTCTCCATCTGTTCCTCTCTGATACAGCCACTCACTGATCCTTGTATCAATTCAATTGAGTGCAATTTGTTGGCAGGAAATATGAAAAAGAAACAACGTGGCAAAGTAATACTTTAGCCCACAAATTCCCCCTTGCATCTCTATCACGTTTATCACGTTTTCTTCTTTTGCTTAATTGGTGATCTGTTTCAAACAACTGAAAAATTCAGTCCTATGTTAGTGCGTTGTTTTGCGTGCACGTATGTGTGTTTGTGTACAATCTTGTGGTTGAGGTGAAAGTCAGCAGTGGAGTGTAAACTGCTGTCAGAGCCTGCAGGGGAGCTGCAGGCAGAGCTCTTAACCCCTGGCCATCACTGCCACACGTGGCACATCACTCAATGCTTCCATGGTAATGTCATCCAGGGAAAAAAAACTGTGTGATTGTGTGAGTAATTTGTAAAGCTTATACATACCGTTTGTGTGGACTCAGGTTGGTCTGCATACCCTTTTATTTGAATGAAAGGCCTATTTATTTAGTGCAACACACCTATACAGTTTACTTAGAAATGTCAGTGCCTTGGTTCATCAAGCATGGTGGGCCTGTTTGTGTATGTGTGTGCGTTTGTGTGTGTGTGTGTTTGTGCGTGGGTGGGTGGAGAATTTGGCTTCAGTTTATTAGTGGTGCACTCCCCTTTCCCTTTGGCTACTGCCAATGTTATCAACTTACACTTTGAGGCAGCTGTGTGTGTTCATCTTTCTTTTATTAAGAATTTTGGCTTTTTTCAAAAGCCTGTTTAAGAGTTAAGACTTGGATTTAGTCATCATATTGGGCACCTAATGTAGATGGCTGTTAGACTCCTGTGTGCCCATCATTACATAGTCAGCTAATAATTTAAGCAACAAGAGAGTATTTCCCTCTATTTCAAAAAGTAAATTAGATTTAAATCACATTTGCTGATGAGTTCTTTTTGAGGTCAGAGTTGAGAGGTCTGGTCAGGTTTTGTTGAGGACTAAAGGATGTGTTACTGCAGACATAATTTTCAAATATCCCTTACTTAATTTGGAGAACATAATAGTCTAGTTAAAGAAAATCATACCAGGGCAGCTCATCGCTGCTTCTTGTGATTGAGGATCCTGAGGTCATATCCAATTTATTTGCCCTTCCAATTCCCATTTTTTTCACAAATGGCCTAATGTGTTGAATGAAACCTATTCTAGAGGCATATTTACACCATTTACAGCCAACAATGAATTTTTAATTAAACTACCAAATTTAAAAATTTAAATTGGCACACACTGACTGGTAATTTTGTCCCAACCTCACCCACTGAGTATCATTGGTATTATTTAGTCCCCCAGGAATGCTACGTAGCACCCCATGTTTCTATAGATGCAGTTATCAAGTTGGTATTTGATGTGTCTATTTATGCATATGCAGTTACCATACATGTTATTGGTAACTGATTTGTGATGTTGTTAGGTAGTTTCTATTGAGATTCTATTGTTTAACAAGATAATGTGAAGCATATATTTTTACTTTTTCGATTATCTATACTCCCACTCCATTGTTCCCTCACTTGCGAACAACCCCAAGGTATTTAAACTCCTTCACTTGGGGTAAGGACCCATCCCCTACCTGAAGAAGGCACTCCATCGGTTTCCTGCTGAGAACCATGGCCTCAGATTTAGAGGTGCTGATCCTCATCCCAGCCGCTTCGCACTCGGCTGTGAACCGATGTAGTGAGGGTTGAAGGTCACGGGCCGATGACACCATCAGGACCACATCATCCGCAAAAATCAGCGATGAGATCCCCAGCCCACCGAACTGCAACCCCTCCCTACCCCAACTATGCCTTGATATCCTGTCCATAAATACTACAAACAGGATTGGTGACAGAGCGCAGCCCTGGCAGAGGCCAACCCTCACCTGAAACGAGTCCGACTTACTGCTGAGAACCGCGAGACAGCTCTCGCTTTGGTCATACAGAGAATTTATTGCACCGCTGTGACGAAAAGAGAGCTGAGCCAGAAGGCAAAGCTCTCAATCTACTGGTAAGTTTTTGTTCCTACCTTCACCTTTGGTCATGCAGGCTGGGTCATGACCGAAAGAATGAGATCGAGGGTACGAGGGACCAAAATGGGTTTCCTCAGGAGGGTGGCTGGCGTCTCCCTTAGAAATAGGGTGAGAAGCACAGTCATTCGTGGGGAGCTTGGAGTAGAGCCGCTGCTCCTTCGCGTCGAAAGGTGGTCGAAAGTTGAGGTGGTTCGGGCATCTAGTAAGGATGCTTCCTGGGCGCCTCCCTAGGGAGGTGTTCCAGGCATGTCCAGCTGGGAGGAGGCCTCCGGGGAACAGCCAGGACTAGGTGGAGGGATTATACCTCCAACCTGGCCTGGGAACGCCTTGAGATCCCACCAGTCGTTGCTGTTTGATGTGGCTTAGCAAAGGGAAATTTGGGGTCCCCTGCTGGAACTGCTCCCCCTGCGACCCAATACGGAGACGAAGCAGACGAAGATGGATGGATTATCTATACTGTATGTCACAAATGTACCATGGGATGTTACAGAAACTTGTTATTGTTAGGGCTGCACGATATGAGGAAACTATCTATTACGATTATTTTAACTGATATTGCGATTGTTGTATGATTCACGATATTGGAACGATTATGTTTGTATCATTCTCATTTTCATTGAAAAATATTGCAATTAATGATTACAGTGTGATATTTGGATTTAGTGGATTTAGTCTGTTGCACACGATTTGTTAGCTGGGAAGTCTCTGCAGCACCACAATACTTAATTCAGAACAGGTTGACATATGTCGGGCGGCTTTGGCTCAGTGGTGGAAAGGTGGTGATTTGATTCCTGGCCCAGCGGTCCCATGTCGAAGTGTCCTTGGGCAACACACTGAACCTCAAGTTTCCACCCGATGCTGTGCGTCAGAGTGTAAATGTGTGTGAATGTTTATCTGAGGAGCAGGTAGCACCTTGTACAGCAGCCTCAGCCATAGTTTATGAATGTGTGTGAATGGTGAATGGTTCCCGTACTATGTAAACGTGCTTTGAGTAGTCGTTAAGACTAGAAAAGCGCTTTATAAATACATTCCATTTACATATTTTGCCTTTAACAAATACTGGATCCCCCTGGAGTGCCCTGCTATGCAATGAACTACTATGCCATGAACTACTACAAACTACTATTTCTAGTAACTGTTCCCTTATCTTTATTGTGACTATTATTGCCACAATTCATTACACCCTCAACCGGCCCCATCAGACACCGCCTCCCAAGAGCCTGGGTCTATCTGAGGTTTCTTCTTAAAAGGGAGTTTTTCCTCACCACTGTCGCAGTAAATGCTTTCACTTTGGGGAATTACTAGAATTGTTGAGTTTCTAGACCTACTCCTATCTGTAAAGTGTCTGGAGATAACTCTTGTATGAATTTATACTATAAATTAAATTAAATTGAAAATTGAACTGACATGGATATTGCACTATTCTATACGGCAAAACTACACCTTGACTGTGATTTCAGAAACAGGCTGTGTGTAGTGTACAACCACTGCAGCGTTACCAAAGCAGCTTTGCTTTCTCTCTGTTCTATGTTCTGATCAGGTTATAGTTACCAGCACTACCTCAATCAGTGTGTCTGCACCCCTTTGACAATATGGACCCTGCCTTTCAGTTGATCTGTCTCTCCACGGGTTACTCTCATCTTCTCTTTTCCTTACTTGCACCATCCCATAACTTCACTCTCTTCCTTCTCTTTCCATGTCTCTCTTTACTTTACTTCCCCTTCCTGGCTATGTCCTTCCACTTCTACTACTCTTTCCCATATATCTATCCATCTTACCCCTCCCTCCTCTATTTGTCTCCCTCTCTATACGTGCCAGATGAGCTACATGTCTTGAGAGCTTTTCATCTGTGTCAGTTCTCTCCTCCTCCAAACTACTCTCTGAAACTCACTAAGGACCTGAGGACTAATGCTCATTCTTCTGAAGTGTGTCTGTCTGACTGTCTTGTTTCATTATATCTGCCCTTCAACTTGCTTGGCAGAATCAATGCGGTCATACATAATCTAATTTAGTCTACCTATAGTACAATGAATGAATGATTGTATTATTGTGCCATGCACAAAAAAGGTACGCCCAGCCCAAACAGCTTACAAGACACCATTATTTATAGCAAGGGACCAGATACCAGAATAGCAACATCAATTTAACAACTAAAACTTCTGGTCTTTATTGCCATGCTTTAGCAACAAAAGTTGCCAACTAAAATACATTGAATCTAAACAACCACTCCATTTGGTCGCCATCAGTACACCAGAACATTTCAGGATGAGCATTTAATTGAAGATGGGTGTTCTTAACTCATCATAATAAGGACTACACAAAATAAAATGGGATTCATTCTCACCTTCTCCTAATTCACATAGTTCACACAACCTTTTATCTTCTTGGATGTTTTTAAATCTACCAACTTCAAGGATTCCTGTTATCAACTGAGCCACTAATGACCTCTGACTCCTCGAGAAGTTTGCTGTAACATAAAATTCAGAACCATAATGATGTTTGATTTAAATATCAGTTTGTAATTTTGGTTTTGACGAAATGTCTTTTTACAAGTAAATTACTTCTGATTGTGTAAATGCTGCAGGTTAAATTATTACGATATACTGTATATATTGTAATTTGATTTCTTCAAAAACAGCATCCACAGAGAGTTGTGTGCATATAAACGTCACCATATCTGTCCTTCAGTCCACTGACTATACCCTTTCGCTAGTGCCATCTGTCTGTCTGTCAGACAATGTGACTGAAGTCATTCAACTTGCTTTGAACTAAATACATACAGAAAGGCACAGATTTTTGTCGTCCACCAACAAATCAATCTCTGAAAAGTAAAGTTGTATATCCCTGTAGGGTCTAATGTAAGCCAGATGATATCCAAACTTCCAGGGACATAGATCTGAAAGTCAATTAAGTGTGATTTCCATCACCATTAACTTACCTAATGCAATAAACCGCACCAATCTGGTGCTTCAGCCTGCCAAAAAATGGTAAAAATAATTTCACTTTCTTAGACAAAGAGACAAGCTCTGCAGCATACAGGCAATTAAACAACTTTCCTGGTGCCATCATTTCATATACCATTTGATCTACCTGTCTGTGTGTCACTGTAGCTGTCACTTCACAAATGTTCTGCTAATTCTGCTCTTGTTAGACCATCCTTTAAGTCCTGTCTTTCCCCTCTTCCCATAAATTCTTTCTCCTTGTTCCCTCATCAGACATAGTCTGTAGCTGGATGATTACAAAGACTTTCTCTGACAACTTGAAATGTGATAAATGACTCCCTCTTCTTTCTGCCCCCTGTGTCTCTTCTGCTAGATGTATATCCAAACTACCACCCTGACCATCTCTCTCAGCCTGTCTGCCTCTGTGTCTCTGGGGATGCTCTACATGCCCAAGGTCTACATCATCCTCTTCCACCCCGAGCAGAACGTACCCAAACGAAAACGCAGCTTCAAGGTAAGCAGTAAAACACTTGAGACTCAAATGTTACATTTCCGTAATATTTCCGTATATGTCAAACCATTTGATTTGATATTTTTGACTGATGATGACAATGCTGACAAAATTAGGATTACAAATCTAGCAATACACTATGCGAAATTACATAAACTAAAGGATGAAACCGGGAACTTGGACCATGCTAATTCAATTCGCCATTCAATTCATAAAATCAAAGAAGGCTGCACCAACAATTGATGGATTTCTGAATGTGAATGCGTGATGATGCAGGCGATTGTGACAGCTGCTGCCATGTCGGGAAAACTGGGCCAGAAGGGAGGAGACCGGCCCAACGGAGAGGTGAAGACCGAGCTATGTGAGAGCATGGAGACCAACAGTGAGTAAGAGAACACCAAAATTTTATAACTATACATATAATGAACTATATCAACAGACCCATTTTTATAACATATAAACATAACATAAATCCATATAAATCTTAAATACACGTATAGTGATCCAGGCTAAAACATTTGTACAATAATGCACATACTGTACATATAGAGAGGTTCTTATGGGGTTATTTAGTCTTTCAATCAAATATTGATCTCATTCTTCCAGCGTGCGGGTAAAACATTAATATTATCACTTTTATTGCATGTCATGATGGAGTAGCACAATACAAACAAAAAACAAATAATTTCCTTATTGTGTACTTTTATGCTTAATTGCACCATTTGCATGAGGCTTTCTTTTGATTTAATTCAGTAAAAGTTTAATTTCAATTTGAAAATTAAATTCATGGCTGTTTTTTTGCAACACTGACAGTTTTTAAATAGCATGGTGTGTCTTCTCCGAGCATTGACAGTGAAGCGTTGTTACATTCACTTCGAAACTATTTTGTGTCAAGCTGGTTCTGCTACGTCAGCAATCTGCGGATGAAATGACAGGAGTGCATGTGAAGATGCATGTGTGCGTGAGTGCATGCACATGTATGATTAGAGGTTAGTGTGTACGTATGTGTGCACGCATGTTCTTGTATGAGTCTCCATCAATCTGGGGTAAGTGGATTTGTGTGTCCTTTGGTTTGTGTGTGTGTGTGTGTGTGTGTGCGCGCGCGCGTGTGTGTGTTTGTGCGTGCGTGCGTGCATGCGTATATTTCTCTCCATAGTTCAGCTTTGCTGTGCTTGTGTTTCTGTGCAGTCCATGAATACTGTGGGTGTACATTTCAGACCTGTGAAGGCAAACTACGTTTTCCAGTCAGGACTTTATTACCATTAGTGAAGGAAGCAGGTTACAGGTCATTAATTTAGCCATTAGTTAAACAATTTTGTCTTAATCCTAATCTCTTTACATACTTCACTAAACAAACAATGAAAATGGAATTAATAAGTTCCATATTGTCCGAGGTGGTCAAAATAGAGCTCAACAGTCCGGAAGTAAAAATACAATGCAATTTCTCCATTGGCAATTGGAGTATAAGCCATAAAATTGATAGTATACTTAAAGAAACACTAGAGAACTTTTCACGCTTCGATTCTCCTACAGGTTATAAGCGGAATTTTCCCATTATGTGTCATTGGAACTACAGATCAGCTACCCAATCTGGCAAACTTGCATAATGCGGTTATAGCCGATAGATAGTCGCAAAGCGAATGCAGAAGTGCCGTTCACTATGTTATGAGTTGATGAACCACTGAAACGATTTTGGAAACATTGTTTTAAGGTACAAAAAGTTCTCTAGTGTTGCTTTAAAACCAGCTACAACATAAGCAATTGTATATGCTCATATAGACGCCAAAACTTCATGGGGCACCAACCTTTTTTTGAGATAAAAGCTTTTTATTCGCAATCTCTTGGATACGTACTTCATTACCCACAATCCTGAACAATCCCACAGTGATGCATCGGATTGGTAGAACTCATGTCATGTGACTGTTTGGTTAAATATAGCGATGTATACTTAAAAGGAGAAAATAAAACCTGTGTCACGTTATTGAATGTAGTGTGTCCGAGGGTCAGCTTGTGGGTTTTGTAAGGGCCAGCATGAGGGACAAGAGACAAGACCTACAAATTCGTGGTGAGTTTTGCAGGGAGGTTGGTAATGTTAACATTATCCTTTCACTTTAGCTAGGCTGCTGTAGCCTTCATACTGTATGAGTCATATCAATCATTACACAATTACTGCTATTAAATCACTGTGTTTGGAGGAAAATGTGCCCGTGGATGTCGTCCGATTGGAAGTTGTTCAAGAGGCTCTTTAACTATAGTTTTTAGTGGTGCGCATTTGTCTTATGGGATGAGTTATTCCTTTGCTCGGAAATCAAACTATGTAGACAGTCTTGACCTTTGACTTGTTTGGGAATTTTCTGTTCGTTTTTTTTTAACTTAAAATGATATGTTGTATGCTTATGAGTCGCGTTGTAACATGATCTAGACATGATCTAAAACTCTTTATATACAGATTTTTCTAGAGGTCACTGGGAGAAATCAATGGGAAATGTACTTCCTTAACCCAAGGTCTGTCGGAGAAGGGCCGGGACTGTTGAGCTCTTTGTATTTAACATTGATTAGCAAAAAGCAAGTTCCCATGTCTTTACTTTTGGTACCTGACATTTTGCTTAGGGGTGGCCCTTTTTAAGTCTGCGTGCCCTAACACGCATTCCTCTCTCTATGTACTGTAAATATTTATATATATCAACAAGGACCTTTTTCTATTACTCCAGAAGTGTGATGACGAAACACAATTGAAAGAAAGAAAAAAATAATAATACAAGGGTTGTATGAAAGCATCAGAGTAAAACAATGGCTCAGTTAGAGGCCTGCCACGGCTACAAAAACATTGACATTTACCCTGGAACGCTTGAGGGGACACAAGACATAATGGGTTTGACAAGAAGCCCCAACTACTCAGGTGGACGGTGGATGTGACACTGTAACGTGACCATTTGAAGCAAACTCTGCTCTCAACTGCTCTTTCTTCTGTTCCTTTTCCTTCCATACCTCCAATATGTCTATCCTCTTTCATTTTCCCTTCCCCCTTCTTTTTAAATTGTTCTTGTCCTTACACCTTGGCCCCATCTTTTTATCATCTTCTTTCCTTCTTTCCATGTTCCACCCTTTTCGTATTCATGCAGCTTCATCAACTAAGACGACATATGTCAGCTACAGCAATCATGCCATTTGACGGGACCACAGAGGATGAAGAAAGGGATTGGACAGGAGAGGGGAGCGTGTCTTGGGGCAGTGCCAAGCGGAAGAAGGAGCCGTCGTTCTTAGTCGATTGGCCAAAGAACTGACGGACAGACAGAGCGCCCAATGGAATCCAAGCATGAGACATTTTGTATTGTTCCGCATCAAACCACAGAAAGCTGGGACCACATAAACAGCCA
Organism: Etheostoma perlongum; assembly: GCA_026937815.1. Classification (NCBI taxonomy): domain Eukaryota; kingdom Metazoa; phylum Chordata; class Actinopteri; order Perciformes; family Percidae; genus Etheostoma; species Etheostoma perlongum. The sequence continues at coordinate 17,108,476 of CM049393.1, read as the reverse complement.
GTCAGTGTGCCTGCTTTCCTGCTGCTCACAGCCCATTGGTCCTAACATGAACTTACCTGTTTAAAAAAAAGAGACAACATGAAAAAAGTGTTTTCATACCATAGGACACTGTGGTGGACAGAGTAACTGTTAAAACCTACAAAAAAAATTATAAAAATGAAAACAAATAAAAAATAACTCTCAGAAACCATGTAGACATAATATCTAAAAGGGCAAATGTGAGGCCGGAAAAGAGATTTAACAGATTACATTTTAAAAGATATTTAAAAAGATAAGTTTAAGAGACTCAAACATGTTTGTTGTTATTCTCTACTTGTAAGTATTTTTGTGGTTGTGACGATTTTTTCATTCTTGTCTCACCGTTGTCTGATGGATCGCCCTTGCATAATGAGATGAGTGTGTTTCCTCCTGCTGTCTTGGCTATCCGGGTTGTAGCCTTGGGTTGTGAACCTGTAAAATGCCATGGTTGAAGCATGCCAGTTTTTATATAAAAAAGGAGATTTATTTATAATAAAGGAATGTTTTGCAAATGTGTAGATTGGTGGTTTGTACGTTTGTAGTTTTGATGGTGATCCCTTTGCAGATTAGTTATTACATCCTGTCTAAAATGATCTGTAGATAAATGGATGGATTACAGATTATGGCACTGCTTTGCGTCAGCACCATGCTTATTACTTGTAGATGTAGATCATGTTTAAAGCAGATTACTGTGTAGTTATTTAATTCCTTTTCCCTCATTTTTAGTTTAATAGCCCACTACTTTGATCTAGAATGAACTGTCTTATTGGATGGATTACCATGGAAATGTATACAGACTAGTGGTCACCCAAATTATTCTTATTATTTGAATTATTCTTATATACCATTTGAAGATTCAATCTTACCCCTATTTTCCACTGGGCGCGTCTGTGCTGCGTTCCGGGCGCCTTGCAACCCCTGCGAGCAATCACGGCCATTCTAGTCAATGCTTGATAATCCACCAGCCGCGCTGCGGCGTGTCCCAGAAGGATGATTGAAGTGGCTCTCCGCTCCACTAAAGATACACACCAGGTCTATTTTCAATGAGCCGTGGGGCGTTTGGACAGCCGGGCAGGAAGTGAAACAGAGAGAGTATCCAGTCAATTTACCCCAATATCGTATACGTTTTCTCTGCAACACCATGGACAACAAGAGATCCATGTTGGAGGTGGAAACAACAACAAAAACAAGGAATCATTTGGGCTTGATGTGGGTGCTGAATAGGGCTGTAGTCAAGACCACCTTTGTCGAGTCCAAGACAAGTCCGAGACCAGGACTAGTCGGGTCTAAGTCAAGACCGAGTCCAAAGAGGTTCGAGTCCAAGACAAGACCGAGTCCAAAAAGGTAATGACTTTGGTCAACTGAGTTTTCCTTTAGTGCTACCATGAAGTTGACATTTGTGTTTCAGAAACGAAATGGCTTGGCGACTGGATAGATTGCCTTGAAATTGGTTCAGATTTCATTGTCCCACTCAGGATGAATTTTAATCACCTTGGTGATCCTCAGACTTTTTATCCATTGGGTCAAATCTTTTATTCATCCAATATTTTGATAAAGACATTATGACACTACCATCAGCCTCAGATGCACTTTGTGTTTAGTGCTTTAGCAAATGTTAGCATGCTTTAATAGAACATTATGACCCTTCCTTACACTGCTCCAACATTCTTTTGATTCTCGTATGAATCCCATAATTTGGCAAAGCCCTTGGTTTTATCTAGCAGAAAAGATCTATCTGATTTTAGCACAGTTAATTCTTATATTTAATTTATTTTCATTAATTGCTCCAAGGTCACTTCTGCCCTCATCCTCTATCCCTCGGCAGTGTGGTGAGCTCCTCACTGACAAGATTGTGATGTTAGAAATCTGCCAGAAAGAAGGCCTTCAGGGATAGAAATACATAGATAGTAGAGCAAAGTGGCCAGAATTTCCCTCTCTGTACACCTGCAACAACCCACCAGATGTCCAACCTTCAAAAGAAACATGAGAGCTAAGAAAGATACAGTCAACTGCATCAGTGAATCCATTCTTGTTGGAGAAAAACAATCAATAGTGCTGAAGGCAAAATGAAAGGACAAACCACACCATTACGTGAGGATGGCATGCCTTACACATAGGTGTCAGATGAACAGGTGTAAAAATTCTGTGAGTGTGAATTGTATTCCTATACTTTTTGTATTACGTTTGTAGTCTCTTCTGGATGCCACGAAATGCTCCCTCGATTACGGGGTTGTTGTGTAGACAAAATAGAAAAACAAAAAAAGAGACGTAAAAGCCTTGTTCCATAAGCATAAAATCAAAGCTATAGTTTCTGCAGCTGGCATTCAATTTTTTCAACGGCCAAATCCCAAATGCCCTTAAACAAAACACTAAACTCCAACCTGCTTATTTACTGGAAGCTGCTCAGGAAAGATTTGAAGCGTGTTTCATGACCTAAGCCTCAGGGAACTTGTTCATAAGCCAAATACTAACTTTTACAGACAGACATGTTGCCAGCAAACAAAAGTGGCAGTTTTTGTGTGTACACCATGTCATCTGAGTGCTCATAGATAAATTACCCTATGTGTCGTGTATATAATGGTCTACAGCTGATAGCCACAGTTTCCGCAAGGCTTTCTACTTAATTACATGAGAAAGACTTCATTTAAAAGCACATAACCTTTGACTGTTTTTGGTTCCTATACCTCTTAGCTGTCCAGAATTTTATATTTGTCCTATAGACAAAAAAGTGCATTGAAGTAAAAACTCAGCATATTGATAATCTGTAGCATCATGAAATGCAGCCAAAATGTTGCATCCAACTCTCATCTTTTTTTGTCTGTAGATTGCCCCTTGCTAGCACTATCACCATGACTCTCCATGGATTTTTCACATCAAAAGTTACTTTGTGTATTGTAGGGAAATGCCCATCTGAAGGAGATGTCGGTAACTTCAGTTTTCTGTCCCAGCATTGATTTATGTAAACAAAGGTTGGATTAGCTGTCTCACAAATGTGATGAAATGGATACCTCGAGGGATCTAGAGCTGCGTCCTTCATCACTTGTTGACTTGGGAGAGTCGGGCACTATTTCCCACAAGAAACCAGATGGTGGATGTTTGGACCTTGTTCTCACTTCAGTAAGTGAGTGATACTGCTAGTACTCATGTACAGGATGGATGTTTAAGTGATTAATTAACAATCAGTCTGACAACAGTGACAAAGCACAGGTGTGGATGGCCGATCATAAACCAACCATAACCCATTTTATAATTATTATTAATATAATAATAATAATAATAATAATAATAATAATAATAATTATTATTATTATCTATATACATATTACTAAGAGACACTTTTTAGGGGGCTGCTGCATGTTAAAATGTAATACCAAATGAGACAACTTTGACAATAAGGCCTGACAAAGGTGCCGGCCAATATGACATTTCCAGGGCTCTTAAGTATGAAATATCCTATGATCAAATTTCATTTTAAGAAGCCACTGAGGCAGATACAGTACCCACAATCATGTCATTAGTTTAAAACACCCACTTTGAAATGCAAATAATCGTATCTCTATATAAATTTTAGACTACACGTAATTAAAAATTCTGCTTTTTTTTTTTTTTTAGGTCAGGGTACGTCAGGTGTCTGCGCACATCCCCCGAGAACGCATTCAGCTGTGCAGCACAATTCGCCGCAGGTGTAAGACAACACACGGAGCACCCCTACCGGGTGCGTACTGTGCAGGAAACAAGCAGGTTGATTGATATCAAGGCATTACTGACAAGACTGTGTGTATAAAATCAATTCATCAATTTAACTTTATTTCAGATAGATAGGTCCATAATAAAGATTTATAACTGTAACTGCTGACAATTAATGATGATTTAATATTTAAATGTGTGTGTTTGAACTTAGAAACAGAATGAGACATGCCATAAATTGTGAGCCAGATTTGAAGTCATGCATACACAAGTACTAGAATTATTAATTTCTGCATATTAGGTTTCATTTAATTCCTCCTAAGTGTTGTGTTACTTTTATGTGTACTTAACCTTTGTTTGCACTCAAATATGTTCAGTTGAGGTTTTTGAATAAGTTTTTGAATGGGTGCTTAAGATGTAATTAAATCTCCTAAAATTAACAATTAATCAAGCACACTTTCACAACTGATCCCAGGTCAATTGACATTCAAGGCATAGTGGAACACAAAGGAAACAAAGTGTGGCTTTTCTTTCCTTTGACCTTAGCTTTGAGTGATGGGATTTTTTATAATGGCGACCTGATTAGGCATTGTTCCATTGGGACCTTGTTAGATAAAAAGACATCTAATTACCCTTTCTATTAGGAGAAAGCAATACCTTGCTGCAGGAGCTATACTACTGGACATCTAGATTAAGAACTTAGAGGAAGAAAACCCAAACTACACCTGTATTTTCTTAGAAATGAAAAGATGTTTTTAGTTTTCCGATCAGTAAATGTTGGTTTGTTATGTTTAGACAGTATTGGCTCATTTTGACTACAAACCTTACTGTAGGCAGTATGCAGAAATTACTTTCCAACTGAGGTAATAATCTATGTTGTTTCCAGACTACTAATTCAATTACCATCTCAGACTTCTGCCAGTGTGGCCAATGAAAGAAAACACAGTGGGCGGCTGAAGAAAACTGCTATCTTTGTGAAATCACACCTCTTTCCACTTGAAGTAATAATGTTTAAGTATGGCAGTGTGTGTTAAAAGAAAAAAAATGGATGTTTGACCACCGTGTGATGTGTGTCCATGTGGATGGAGAATTGAGCCTTTGAGTCTGCAGGGCTGATTGATTGGCCTTGTGGATGCTGTCACCATGGTATCCAGACCAGATGTCAGTCAGTTAGAGGGTCCTAATATGGGTGTTATTCATCAAGCATCTCACAATCTCTGCTAGGAATCACACTGACAGGTAAACAAGTACTAAAATATTCAATATCACTATTTAATTTGAGTTATTCATCAAGGTTTCTGCTGGCGGTCTGAGCAACAGTAGTCCCAGATTCACATTACCAATTTATGATACTCAGAACCATAAAATGAAGTCAATGACGACATCTTGTAGTCTTTCCTAAGCATTTCTGTGATTTAATCTGTATAATTAAAAGTACTTAAAGTTGCAATTTACATTTCATCTCACATGACTAACAACTAGGGATGAGCCGGATACTCGGCTAAAACGAGTATCCGGTACGGATAAAGCACTTTTGCCGAGTACAAGTATTATACGAGTAATGCGAGTCGATATCTGTACTCGGATTGAATAAAAGTCTCCATTAACTGTATCTGCGTTCTGTGATAGGCTATTCACAGTGCTAGTCACAGCGCCCCTCCCCTATACTATTCTATGATAGGCTAGTCACAGCGCCCCTCCCTACACACACAACTTCCTTCTGTTGCTGTGTCCGACCGGCTGTACTCACGCACACACTCACAGAACACGGAGAAGTGAACAGCTGTCTCCCTCAGGTCCACTTTTCCGTTAACATTTAGGGTTTCTTCAAGCTTCAGCTTTGTTTTATACTTCGGTTCAAACTAGTACTTAGTAACCAGGAGACTTCTGGTAACCGTGGGGCACGCACATTTCTAAATAAACACAGAAGTAGTTCCAGATTCTGTATGTTAGTCTAGCCCTGAACGGTTACAGCTTTAAGACATTACATATTTCGAGACATTGGCACATGCCCAAATACTGAATCTAAATAAATTGAGAATAGTGGATATGCAATTTAGAGTATTTGTAGCGATGACAGTGACTATTTTTACCGATATTACAAACCCTCTGCCAATTATATTTTTGTTCCCCAATCACTTCACAGTTACTAATTTTCGCAGGTCGTCTTTTGGGACAAGTAAATACATCAACGCCACTGTGGCAGTGTGTGTGTGTGACTGTGTACACTTCCAGTCATTCCTGTTTATAAGTGTGTGTGCACAATTCTTTCTGTCAGTCCTCTGTGCATGTGTGTCTGTTTGTTTAAACATACCCCGGTGAGGAGATGGGACACCTGGGAGAGACGCCAACAAAAGGAATGTCTCACCTGTCAATCAAGCGCTTCCTACACTGTTGTGCTGAGGAGGAGGAGGAAGAGGAGGAAGAGGAATTTAAAATGCTTCCATCCCTTTAATGAGGAAGGCCTCCATTTGGGAGTTAAGAGTGCTTAAAGAATGGAACAGTGATTTGAGAGGGAAAACTAAGAGAAAAACTGTGAAAAACAGCCTGTTTCTCTGTGTTTAAGGTTTGTCATGCAGCGTGCAAAATCTCCCAGCCGAGACTTTATTGTAATTAGCTCTGTCAGATGGCCTGTGCCAGGGGAAGCTATTACCTTAAATAGACTCACCAGTGAAACAGATCCTGGTTCTTGCAGATGTTTGCATGCCTGTTGAAGATACAGCTGGCTGACGCCGGTGTGGGCAGTTTTTTGCGAGTGTGATTACTGATGCAAAATTAAAATAGATACATTGGGAGTTCTCAAGGAAACCATGTGTTGAACATAGAGCTTATTGTTACCTACTATACACAAGCTGGTTTAGAAATGAAAAAGAACACAAAATAGCAACATAGAGGACAATATTGCAGTAGCTGTAACTAAACCATGGTGCAATTTTGAAGTCTTTCGATCTATTAGACTTACTTAGGCTACTGAACCTGTTAATCTTAACACCTCATTAATTTCTCCTAACACAGAAGTGTAAAATAACAACTGGAGATTTTTATACAATTCCGTTTAATTTTCAGTTGGTCGGCATGCACAAAAACACAATGTACAAATATAACTTCTTCCTGTGAAGGGCTCATTGCATGGATGGAAACTGGTTCAAAAGATTTAAAAATGCATGTCTCCTTTAAAGTCAATCGAAGGCACCACGTATTTGACATGCTGTGTAAAATAAAGGCATTTTAATTTTGTCCAGTTTCCACCCATGCAATGAGCCCTTTGCAGGATGAAGTAAACACAAAGCACCCAGAATATCCAAAGAGAGCACCTGTATGTGAATACTGTACAAGAAAGACCCTGCAGTGATTCCACTCCTTTGTCTGCATGTAAACCGTATTGCTATTAGTTTGAAGTTGTTGACTTGTTTAGCTACAGTAAGATTGGAATATGCTGTTGGTGTTTCACTGTGTCACTGTCTGAGCAGGTGTTCTTATGTGTATCTTGTCCCTGCAGGAACACATTCTGTTCCAAATTCGTTTCTGTGACATTAACACGTGCAGTTAAAATAAAATGAGCTTTGAATCCTGACTCATAGGATGTGACACATCTAAGTGCCTTTTACAGCCAACCATGTTGTTTCCCTCAACAGAGAGGAGGCCATCCAGAGTTAAGCGGTTTCATTCATTTGCAAATGTAATGCTAATTTAAATTCAGAAAAGTTTGTAGTAGTTCTCCAGATGCATTTGAACTGTATAAGCATTGTTTATTCATTTGACGGACGTGTTTTGTTTGACTAATATGACCAGTCCTGAACATTTTTTCCATAAGCAGCACATACGTCTGGCATCTTTAGTGTTGATCTGAATGCGAGAAGGCACCTAGGTACGGTGCTTTCCCAGCTTCCCTTCCTCACTTAATCATGGTGCCTGGCCTTAGCTGTCATCTAATGTTACCAACACCAAAACTAAAAGTTTGACTGCGTAAGGGCTAACCATACGTATTGGCATGCAGGATGTTGAAAAAATCAAAAATCTTGAAACATTGTAAATCTTGCAAAGTTGACCCCCAACAAGTTGAGTGCAAAATATGCCAAAGGAAAGCAAATCACAAATCTGCAAGTTAGTCAAATCACCTAAGAACTGTAAGGAACGGCTTATTCTTAATAAAGTATGATTGCCAGGCAAGAGAGATGTATAGCTCATTTCATGTGATGTGCAGCAGCAGAGTGCACAGCGGCTGGCTAACCTGCCTTCCAGGCTGACTAACAGACAGCAGAGACTTTTAGGAAAACAGTCATTATAGATTGAATAATCGCATCAAATATTTCTTTTATGTATCAATTAGAAGAAATCAACAGAAGAAATTCTTGCTCACCAGCTGACAAAATCCATTTAACTGTGTTAAAATTTAGAGAATTAAGTTTTACTGATATTTCTAAATGCAGTCTTTTCAAAACATCTAACGGGACATAGACTAGGTCACCTCTTGATCTCTACTTCTTTATATCGATGTGGAGATAATCATGAATAAGGAATGTTAAGAGCCTTATTTATATGCTGAGAAAAAGAAAAAGCAAAGTTTACTACGTATGACAGGAATGGACCGGTAAAGCTTGATCTTTGTGTTGTATAGATATACTTTCATCAAATAAAAGAAAGCATTTACTCAAATGTTACCTATTTTAATACTGCTACACAGTATGTCACATACATGTCAGCTCCCAGTCAAACCCCACCGATCCAATGATCTGCTTTCTTCTAAAGAAAGCTAAAACCTGCATGTGACTAATAGAGGAGCAGGAGATAACACTATAATCCCATACCCTTCTCTTCTGGTATCATAACCGGTCATCTGTCACTGAGGGGTAGATTATCCTCACGACTCTAAGGTCACACTTTGACAAGATTATGAGGTGCAAGGGTGACGATTCTGTGGCTAACGCCTATAGAAGCCGAGTTGACTTACAGCTGTTAACAGCGAATGTGCTGCCTGCATGGTGTTAGCATCTGGCATATGGCTGGTAGAAGATAGCTGCCCTAAATCTTGGAAGAGAGGGAGAGCAAAGGGAACTGTAATTTTGGGAGGCGGAGAAGAAGGGAAGGCAGAGGAGGGTGTGGAGAAAAGTGGGATAACTGGGTAAAGAAAGGCAGGATAAAAGATTACACATTGAAAGGATTTCTGGCTCCAAAAATATAGACGAAAACCATACATCTGTTACTTTGACATCCCTCTGTTTATAGCTGACTGCATGTTGCTTAATGCTCCCTGAAAGAGAATGAAAATGAGGTGATTGCAGAGGGAGAGACAGTAGGAGAGAACACCTCCCAGTTTATAGCTCACTACACGGTCCGATGCCAAGCCTCTGCTACGAGTGTGCTACATGTCGTTAACATCTGCTGTAGCATGTGGCTGTATAAATATTAGCTGGCAAGCAAAGCCGTGAAGAAATAAATGGGAGGAGCAGACTCTTCAAGAGGCATGTTCTGTGTCAGGCATTAACACATAGTTCTAGTTCACATCCTTTGTGCAAATCTGATTTAGTTGGATTATGTTGACACCTTTGAAACATGCATCCAGTATACACGTTAAAATAGTTCTCTTATCCTCACAAAACAAACATGACTCTTCCAGGTAGAGGCTTTTAAATCTACAGTAAACATATTGGGCCTTTTTCATGGATTCGCTCTTAACCACTTTGCATCCCCTCCTTTTTTCTTGAAGGGTAAGGGTAAGGGAACAGGGGGTGTTTAGGAGGTGATAGCGGGTCAACAGTAGATTCCACATTGAAGTGGTATACAGCATTTTAAAGCTGGGAACCTGAGGATTAATTTGACATGCACGTTTTTTCATTGCCTAATTTTAGCCTAACTTTTAAGCTTTATTTATCTTTTTTTCCACATGGTTGTACCATTGGATTCCTTATCTAGTTTCATATGATTTTAATAGGTTACATTTACTTTAAATAAATTTATGTTCTACACAAGAAATCATTGGCACTAACACCCACATTACTGTATAATACCAGGAATCCTGAGTACCATGTCCAAAAATTCCCCTTTTGAATGGTCTACATGTGTATCTTAGAAGGTACAGTATTTCTATCTAGATTTCGGCTCCTGGAGTGTAGGGAAGGCTTACATGCCTGTAACATCAAACATTACTTTATTTTTCAACATGGTTAACAGCTATGGGTGTCATCTGCTGGGATGACTCAACTCTCTTTGTTAATGCTGTAAAAAGCTGCAACTTACTAACACAAAAAATGGCTTTCAATACGGACAAACATCCCCTCAAATCTCAATTTTAACATTGCTCAACAGTGGTAACGGATGACAGAGAGGATAATAATAAGAAAATGGGATAGGAAGGAATGGGGGAGGAACTTTAAAAAAATTAGGACTGATTTATTGACAAGTGTGTCTGTGGCGTCCAATGTCTCAATGAGTCAATCCTGGAGAAGAAAAACCTTTCTCCCCATTTGCTTGACAATAGGAATTAATTTCAAATCATGCGTACGTCTCCCTGATGAACGTAATTGCTTTTCAAGCTGCGCTTTGCCAGAGAGAACCTTGACAGTGGAAATGAAGCTGACACACAATCTTGTCCTCCCATTGTACTTAGGAGTGGAATACACACAAGGCTTTGTCAGTGACTTTGTCACAGCCATTTGTCTCCGAACAATGGGTGACTTTTTTGTTGTTACTGGTGCTGACCTGAACTTTCTCCTTACAGTTTTAAAGAATTGAACAGCAGAGTAGAGGATTGAGGAGGGGGAAAGCAAGGAGGGGAATAAAAAGACAGAAAAATTTTCACATGTGAATGACTGTGTCATATTGCATATTAGCAAGATTTTGTAGAGAGACTTTGAAGCAGTTTTGTTTAGGTTAGGTAGAGCTTTTCTACAATTTAGGTTAGCAGATAGTCAAACTGTATCCAGCACTGGTGTCATGGAAGATTATTTTAGACTGTTACAGCTTACTAATGGCATGGCTGTATGGATGGCAACATGTGGTAGGTCTGTTGGTCGACCACTGTGGTCCAGAGTGAAATATCTCAACATCTATTGGGTGGATTGCAATGCCATTTTGTACAGACATTTGTGGTCCCCACTGGATAAAGCCTAATTACTTGGTGTTCCCCTTACTTTTATCTAGTACTGTCCACATGTCACAGTTTTTACTTACCAAGCAAAATGTCTCAACATCTAATTTATGGACTGGCATAAAACACTTTTATGTCCTAATCAGGATGAATTGCAATAACTTTGGTTATCTCTGACTTTTTATCTGTTTAAACTTTTAATTTATAGCTAAACTAATGACATTTTCATAACCCTTAGCTGTACTTTGTGTTTAGCAATAATTATAACAGGTGAGCATGCTAAAATGCCAACATAAGATGGTAAACACACAACTTGCTACATATGTTAGCATGTTAACATGTTAACATATGTAGCATATGTATTTGGTTAATTTTACAGTCGGTAATGATTTTTGTACCACGAATTATAACGTTTATTGGTACCGTAATTGGACGTGCTAGCAAGCCAACCATAGCTAGCTAACAGCGGCAGTTTAACCAGATTGGCAAATAAGTTATAATATAACGTTACATGTGTTGTAGTATTTTGTTGTTTGTGTTAAACTATCATCCTGCTGTAGAAGATTTTAGTGTTAAAAGTGTGATCTTAACAAGTTGTACATAATCCGATGTGAGCGTTAGCTCAGCAAAATAGCGATCAGCTAATTGTCTGCTGGTAACGTTAACAGTAGCGTAATGTTAAAACGTATCCGCTGTTACTGCCTCCACCTGATGTATATCCTGTATAACCCATCTCTTCAGGGACAAATGAGGAATAAAGGTCCGTCAATTAGGGGCGACAATGGCCATCCGACCGTAGAAGGATCCCCTGGAGAGTCTGAAGTCCCCCCTCATGTCCCTGTCCCCATAAGACTAGCTACGGCCTGGGGAGGGGGGAGCCTGCAGAACTACAAGCACATTTATAAAATAAAATTATATTAAAAGTATTAAACTTTGTTATCTTTTGTATTACATGTTGCATGACTGTAGCAAGCATATAATGAATATAAAGGAATGGGGTCTATTTAAATGTCAGGTCTGTTCCCTCTGCTTTCACTACTGTATCGTCACTGTATGAAGACCATTTAGAACAAAAATACAACTTAAAAAAAAGACGTAATGATGTTTTGTCTATTAGGTAAGTTGTAAGGGTAATGCTTCACTATAACAGTCTTATCTCTGGGCTACAAAGATTTCCTCATGAAACAGTTGAGCATTAAAATGAACAGTAACGTTATGAATGAATGAATATTAACGTTACTTATTTTTAGAGCAGAAACATAAGTATATACATATAAGAGTGGACTGCAAAGAATAGGTATAATTAATGAATTTAAAAGACTGCACTAACAAGAACGAATATTATACAATACAGTTGTGTGTACTGTTTTCAGCTAATGGGGGAAGTGTACAAAGTGTGTCTGTAAGTGCACTAACGGAAGTGCGCGATTTGAGACACAGCCTTTGTTTCTTTCACCTGGTGTGAGTTCTACCTAAACTTAGTCAAATTTCATACTTAGTCCCTATCAGGTGTCAGACAAAGTTTTTCAGCATTCAGGAATGCCATTTAAAAATTGCTCATTACCATTGCTTCTAAAGATCAATAGTGATTATCAAAAAGAGAGGGATAAATATGCCTAAACCTTTTGAAATCGGAGTCTGGCCTTTAAGAGCTCCTTGATCAATGAGAAATTCAATGGTACTCATTTTCATAGGAGGCGGTTAATCCATGATCTGCAACCTGCTTCAAAGGCTTTTCTACCCGGCCAACCATAGAAAGACGGGCATAGAAAAGGTCCAAATGAAAGATACAGAAACAATGCTAAAATGTCAAAACAACTGAGCCCTAGTTGTGGATTGGATAGGGGTAGATTTTCTATGCACATACTGTATAAATGAGAACACAAAGAAGTGGAAAAGATTTACAGGAATGTCAAATAAAACTGCTTCCCAAATCATCTCACCCAAAATGAACAAGCAAAGGAAAAAGAAGTCAAGTTGGCAAACACAAATGAACTGGATGAGAAAGCGAGTGACTGACTTAAATGCATCTGCTGTATGTGGTGGAACATGGTAGAATATTAAACCAACTTGTCTTGGTGACAGGGAGTCTATTGTAGAGGAGAACATGGATTAACTATGTTAGATTAAGAAAAAGAGCAAAGAGAGTGGAGGGAGAGAAGGGGAGAGAAAAATGAATTAAAAGTAAATACAAACTCATGTGCACACATTTTGTCTTTTAGTTTCTATGTTTCTATCCCATCTTTTCTGTCACTTACAGAACTGTTTAATAAAGCCGAAGTTCTTTGTGAATTTATTCAAAACATCTTACTTTATCAAATTGAAGTCTGCAGAACATTTTGCTGTCTGAAACAAATGAATATTTGAGACACTTAAAATTATGGACTGTATTTGCAAAAAGGGAAGCCTTATTATTGTTGTGAGTTTGGCCTACAGGACAGGTGATTGATTTCATTATTTCAGGTGATTAGATGTGTGACTGATTTATTTTAATGCACAATGAATACCAATACCAAGAATACATGTTCGCAAAGAAAAAGGTAAACTTTTAAAGTCAGACAGTAATTGATTGACTAAAATGTGACAATAAATAAAGGAAAGATCTCTTCTACTGGATGTACTTTGTACTGCCAGCAGTGCTAAAACATGTTGAGGGGATTTGCAGTTTGGCAAAGACATTTCTTTTACTTACGACAGGCCTTTGCAGTATGATTTGCTACTATTCTGTCTGCCAATGACTGAGACATGAGAATAAACACACAATGGGTATCAGTCATAGAATATTACCACAGAAGCAAATAGACCTTTTGTTAATAGACCTTCAATACAACCAATTCAAATAAATATGGACTATTCGAACAGTGCACAAGGATGAGAGTAAAACCAAATTCTTCAACAACCATATGTATGAAGTAATTTGAAGCTACTTTTTAATGTCTTTATTAAGACCACTATGTATGTTTTTTGATCTTTTGAAGTTTGTATTTTTTGAATTTAGCCTTTTTGGCATCTTATGAAGGGCGTCACATTTGTAGCACCAACTCTGTGTTTAATGATGTCTTTGAAACACCTTTGTATTAACTTATCACTTATATGATTTGTCAACAACATCATACTGTATATTATCTCAGCAAGAGATAAGAATCTGCAAATGGTCTTAGAGTTTGCATTTTTTTGTCCTCACAAAGACAAGTGATAGCTTGCAGCTAGAGGATGCTTTCTACTTTTTTACTGTAATGAAAGTACAGGGTCACAAATACTCATATACTGTTCCAGTGATCATTATTTCCTCTATCTCGAAGAGCTGTATGTATTCACCACAAAAAGAGTGATCTGTTTTAGCTTGCAAATTCAATTTTCTCAATTATGATCTGTGTTCTACTGCAACAAAGGAAAGGTTTAATGTTTGGCTTTCAATTCAAATTAGTATGAAAGTCAACATAATGGTAGTTGACTTTTAAAATTGTCTTGAGATAGTCAAAACAGGCTCCGAGACTAAGGCAGAGCTGCTTATTAAAGCTGAAGTGAGGCCAATCAGTATAGTAAAACATTTAATTTAAATTGCCTTTTGTGCGTGTGCATATTTTGGTTACCATAGAAACATTAAACAGTGACCTTCTTGTGATATTCAGAGCTATTGATCTTAAAGCTTTACAGAGTTTTGAGGAAACGCCAAGCTCCAGTCCAAAGGGAGAGGGGAATAGCCACTGATAAAAGTGCGGTGTCTCTTTGTATTCCACCGCAATCAATTGGACTATGTGGTTCCCACCTCTCTGAAATGCGCCTTGGTTGCTCAGTGTCTAAGTTGAAAAGAACAGCAGTGGACTTTGCTTTCTCAACTTCTCTCGCACAAACTTGTCGGACAATGCAGCTATGTTTCCCATCGGTGCTTTCCTCATTGAGCCTAAAGCAATGTGATGCTCTTTCGTTCAACCTGGAATACTTATGCCTGTGTGTGGACGCATATATCTGTATAAATACAGTATATACATTTGTGTGAGGTGAGGCATTACAGATGTACCTCTGTAAGCACATGGAACATGTATTGTCAGTATCTTAATTTTCACCTGCATCTTAAACCACTTTTATGCTCCTACACACCCATTAGGTTGGTCAAAAAGAGAAAGGAAATACCAAAAACATTTTAGCTATTAGATGGGTTGCACCTTTAAAATACCCAACCCATTATTGTAATAGCATAAAAGTGATTCTGACAAATGGATGGCTCTGAAGAACTGGGCATTGTGGGGCCACAATTTTTACATTACAAGCCCCTTCCTTCATCTAATGGCTGAAATAGCACTCCTCCACTCTCCTTTTCAGAGGCACCATTCAGAAAGTGCCAAAAGGCATTTTACTGCAGTCCTGGTGATTGGTCATGTCATGCCCGTTGGGTGTGTCATTGAGCTGGCTATCGAGTGTGTGAGCATACATGCACAATAACACAATAGGGCAATGCTTGCTGTGTGTTTCTGTTTGCATGCATAAGAGGAGTTTTGTGTGTTAAAGAATACATGTTGGCAGGAACAGGTTGACATATCTGTTTTTGGTGTGTGAGGAAACTCAAAGAAAAGGACATTGCTTTCTTTGATTACTGAATGATAGTTCAATGCCACATTGACAATAATACGATTTTTTTTTAAAGAAATCCTTAAGGATACACAGATTTAGCCTCAATATATGAGCAACAACATTCAAATATGGCTGTTCAGAGAAAAAACAATAAGCAGCTATTAGACCCCATTTTAACAATCTGAAATGCATTTATCAAACGTGAAACGCAAGTAGCTTTGTGGGTGGATCTTGGCGGGATAAATGACTCTTGCACCCGAAGCAAATCTTAAATGGGTTGGTCTGATGTAGCTACGTTACTCGTAGGTGTGGTTTGAGCGAAACGTGCAATAAGCCAATCAGTGTCATCTCACATTCACTTTAAAAGCAGGTGAGCTTGTTCCATGGCAGATTGCTATTATAATGGCGGATTTGCCAGGCGCACGCCAGGAGCGGTTCACAGTCGAGGAGACCATCCTCGTTAGGGCTGGAGCGGGAAAGCCATGGAGCATGGGCCTCCAGACGCACCACCTGCTCCTGTTTTGCGCCTTCCTCGCTCCTTGTTGTAACCAATCCTCCTCCGGTTCTTCTCCCTTCCTCCTCCCCCCATTTCGTCTCCGTCCACCTGCTCCACCAAGAGACCATCGCGCATTGCCACTCCTGGACCCTCAAGTGTCCAATCCTGCCGTGGCTCATGTCGCATGCCTATCAGAGGAAAAAATAAGTAGTTCTTCTGTTTAAATCTTTTCAACTTTTCATGTTCCTTATGTATTTTTTTGGTTCAGTTACAGTTTGCTATAGATTTTTCTTATTGACAAAATGTAAATAAAGAAATGTCACAAAGACATACTTTCCAATGTTTTGGTTTCACACTCACTGAATCACAAGGTTATGATTGCATCGTGATATTTTTGCAATGTAGTCTAACATTAGACCGATAATACTTTGCTTATCTCACTATGGAGCTCTTCTGTCAGATAAGCTCTTCTCTCCCATGCTGATGCTGGGGCATGTGAGTTAAGTGGCATCGACACATGCAGTTCAACATTATGTCTCCTCAAGTCCTCTAATATTATGTCATTTATTTCATCAACACATCCATGATTTGTGGAAATGTTGTGTAAAACACAACAAGCCACAATGAATGCTGCAACTTTTTGACGACTGTTCTGTAAAGTGCCTCCTGACCAATCCAAACACCTAAAGCGCATTTTTAGTAATATTTTTCCTTGTAATTATTATTTACCGATGTGAGTCTGTGGAGGGAAAAGTCCACTGTGCGTCGGGTGCAAAATAGGAATGATACATGTTGGTGTACAAAGTCAATTGCGCTGGGTGCAAGATAGGGCCCATTGTCTGTTAGGACACACAGAGGGTGAGCAGAATTTATTTTACTTCACTGTTTGAAATGCAAAAATAACAGAGTAAGATATTTTCAAAATTGGCTTAGAAAATACCAAAACTAAATGAATCAAGCTATGAACACTGCAAGGTATTTATCCAGCTGGGTGAATAACTGAATAACTTCAATATCTGCAAAGTACAATCACATCTGTGTCACCGTGTGCGTGCGTGTGTGTGTTTGTGTGTGTATTATTTATATGAATACATTCTTTAGTATATTTTCTATGAACATACAGATCCGCCTTTTTTATTTGGAACAATGCAACAATGTCCATTGGTATAACTTAAGAATGAGGCTTCAACTTCAATATGGAGAAATTGTATTAAATCAGTGTGGTGATCTTTGTTTTTATTAGGTGTGAGAAATTGTGAAAATTGTGTTGCCCTAAAGGCAGTCAGTGGCAATGTTATTATGTTACCCGACTTACTAGTGTGTGTGTGTGTGTGTGTGTGTGTGTGTGTGTGTGTGTGTGTGTGTGTGTGTATTTAGCTTAGTTTGAAAGCACCTGCAAGACATTTATGATCTCCACATCTATGTTTTCTTACACAGTGTTTTTATCTTTTGGAATGTTACCAAAGAATGGAAATTTAACAAAACATAGCAAGTACATCAACAACAGCAAGTAATTGTTTGCTTTCTCTCTTTTTTATTAGCAATTGCTATTTTAGTTATGAAATAAAGTCCATAAACCTTTTGTTAAAAAGGTTTTCAATGCTGCCTCAGCAGCATGAAAAGCAACTACTTCCAAGCATTATGTGAAAAGAGTAAATGTTTGTGTAATACAGTAGGATGCCAGTAAGTTAGTTGTAAAAGAGTCTAAATTATCCCTTGCAGACTTGCCTTGACACCAATAATTTCTTCAGAGCAGATCTTCACAGCCATGCATAGCACCTCGGGGTATTGCAGAGCATTTTTATGTTATCTTACAGGCGTCACTGAACTTGAGCTTGTTTGAGAGAGTCAAATGTATCATAGTAGACATTGTAAGAGCAACTCACTATTTCCGTGATAATTTTTTTTCAAAATAATTATTCAAAAAATGTTATCACTCTGCATATTGCACAATGTGCTGGGTATAATAAAAAAACTATATGCATTATTATGATGAGTTTAAACTTAGTTTTTTTAAACTTGTTTAATCCATAATAGGTTTTCCTGAGCACTTTCGCAAGTGCTCAGCATCAAAAACCTTATTTGTATCAGTATAGAGGTACCCAATACATCCACAGTCCTGTATGCCTGATCAGTGAAATGATAATCAGATAATAAATCTGGTTTTTAAACAACCCCATGGATGGCTGTTAAGAACTATGCTTCTTGAGGCAAAAAGTAACACAGCATGCTGATGTGTCAAACCAAAAGGTAAAATCAATAAATTATTTCTCAATTATTTTTCAGAGATTGGGCTGATTACTAATTCCATTACAAAGTAGACCATGGCTGAAACTTTGGCTGCCTCCACAGCTTTACTGTTGTGCTTAACATTAGGTTTCAGACCAGGCTTCACTCTGCCAGTAATTCATTCTTTGTTCAAAACTCTGGCATTCTGACTATTGTGCAAGACTGCATGCCTGTGCTTGGATAGCTCAGGTCACTAGATACTCTTGCTGCATCAGGGGCTGTGATCTGCTGCGCAATAAGACATTGTCGAAAATACACTTATTTGCTTTCTTGAAGGGAGTTAGATGAGAAAATCAATACCATGCATGCATTTCTGTTAAATGTGAAGCCAGCAGCCAATTAGTTTAACTTACCATACAGACTGGAGACAGCTAGCTTGGCTTTGACCCTAAATGTCACAAAATTAACATGCAATATCTTGGTTGTTAATCCGTAAAAAAAAAGAGAAGTGGAAAAGTGTTGTGTTTTGTGAAGTTGCTAGGCAACAAGCAGAGACTTCTACACTTCTTACTGTTGGTACCCGATCTGTGCTGCCTGCACAATCCGCCATGCCCGGCATTATGTTGTGTTTTTTGCACCAAAATGTAATTTTATCTGCACGTATCAATAAAGTAGGCTACTATAGGATATAGCATACAAGATGTAGTATAACAAATGCTGGTCTTCTAAATAGACTACACAAAGTTTTGGCTATTTTGAAGTTTGTTGTGCATTACATCAAAAAAGTTGAATAAAAACCAAGGACGAATGCTGATTATAGCCTACAGAAGACTCTCAGACATTCAATGAACTGTATTATAAGCTACTAGTCTACCTTGCAACACAACGTAACATAATAATTTGATATCTGTTTTTGTTTATTCCTACTGTATATATAATTCGGTGAATATTTTTGATTCAGTGACTCAAGTACTTACATGTTATTATGTTTACTTGCAATTATCTATCTATATGTTCTTGATTCACAATTTTCTTAAAGTCATTTAATTTCGGGTCTTACAGTTGTTATCTGTGTTTGACTTGACGGAGATTTGTCACAAAAGGCAGCTCATGGGCAAGTCCATTTTACAAACAATCTTCTTGCGCATGACAGATTGTGCAGGCAGCACAGATCGGGTACCCACACTTACACTACAATAGGTGCCGAAAAATAGTCCGGCACATAACTTCCTGTAAAACCACAACTTGTTGTTTTTATACTTCAGTTTTTGTACAAATTAAACAAATGAGATATACATTGTAATTAATAACCTTTACAGATTCTGGCAGGTGGATTTATTCGCCTCTGGTCAGAGCCAGACTAGCTGTTTCCCCGTGTCTAGTCTGTATGCTAAGGTAAGCTTTAGTGTACAGACAGAGTAGTATTGATCTTCTCCCGTAACCCTCGGCAAGAAAGTGAATAAGTGAATTTAACCAACATGTCAAAACATTCCTTTATTACCAGGAGGGACCAGTAGCATCAACTTCTTTGAGATAGGGAGCAATGCTTTTGTAGCAAATGTGGTCTTAAAAAGAAGCGGAAAATGCCACATGTATAGCATTATTTTATCTCTTTGAGCTCCCACACACAGGGAAACATGGGAACCAACAATGTTTGTGATGGGCGTACAAAAAACAAGCTATATGAAAACATGAAATGCATGCCTAATATGGGCATGTAGCAATTTATTATCTGCCTGTCATATTGTCAAATTGAAGTTGGTAACCACACAGATTTTTGTAAACATTTGTCTCTCTGACTCACAGCATCTCTGAGTTCGTCAGCCTTTTTCATTCTTTCTTAACTTACTGTACCCCTCGTTGGTTTTGCCCTCTCTACTCTCATCACTTTGTCTGGTCCACTCATCACTTTCACTACCTCCTGCCCTACTTTCTGTGTTGCTTAACCTGCTAAGAGTTGCTCTTCATTTCTCACACACGCACACACACACACACACACACACACACCCTCACTAATTAATAACAAATTGAGCCACATAGTAATAGGGCTCCTCTCCTAGTGCTGGTGGGTATACCGCTCTATATCTTATTCCAGTATTCATTTCACATATGATTACAGAATACAATTAGTCACTCCCACTTTTAATTCCAGGTAATTTGCTTGGTTCGACATTCAGTCTGAAGCGCGGTTCACATTGTATGCGGCATTGCTCTTATTCACAAAATATATTTGTTGTGCTTGCCGCCGGATTTAGCGCAAAATGGGCAAGAGTTTCTAATCTTATGTCATACATGCGCCAATATTTCACGTCTGCATCTGATGTTTACATCAGATATGTAGTACATGCGACATTGTGTAGGAAACAACAATTTTAGTAGTGATTTGGTGGCAAAGATGTTTTGGGACCCTATTTTAACGATCTAAGTGCACAGCGTGAAGTGCCTGGCTCAGGTCCGTTTAGGGCGTGTCCAAATCCACTTTTGCCAGTTTGACGGCTGAAAAAAAGGGTCAGTGCGCCTGGCACATGGTTCAAAAGGTTTGCACTTAGTGTCTTCATTAATTTAAAGGTGTGTTTTGGGCTTAACATGCAATGAACCAATCAAAGTGTCATCTCCCATTCCCTACCTTGGGAATGGGAGATTAGCATTGCTAGCATTGCTATTATGATGGCGTCATACTTTTATATGTAACCTTTTGCATGTGTGTGTGCCCTTCCCTGTGTGTGTAACAGGCATAGTGTGCGCGCTGTGCTTAAGCCTTGGCACATTTTACAAATGCGCTGATGAAATAATAATGAAATGTTGCGCTTCTGACTTTAGACCAGGTTTTTGTTGGTCAACGTCGCGATCACTTTCCGCAAGGAAGGCAGCAGCAAGAAGAGTGTGGGTGCACGAGACCCTCAGATCCAGAGAACAGTTGGGTGAATTCCAGCTTGTGAAGGACTTGACTGTTAACTAGTTGGTGGCTTGCAGAGCAATATCATATTGTTTACTTGAAATTCCCCTAAAGTATATATGTATATAAGTTAATTGAGAGAACACCAAGGGTTTACAGCACTATCAAAAAAACAAAGGATGGCTACTTTGAAGAAACTAGAACATAAGACATGTTTTCAGTTATTTCACACTTTTTTCTTAAGTACATATTTCCACATGTGTTCATTCATAGTTTTGATGCATTCAGTGATAATCTGCAATATAAAAAGTAGGACTGTAACCTACCAGCCGACTGGTCGATACGTTCTGGCTCGACCAAAATTCAATTTTTTGCCGTGTTAATTTCATCAGGTGGAAGCATGGACCGTTACGGTCTATGGGTGGAAAACACAAATTGCTAATGGGGGTGTTTTCAGAGCACCCCTGTTTCACAGGTAACAGGAACAGGTAACAGTCTTCAGAACACCCCCCTTGTTTTCACCTTTTTTGGATTAGCCCAACCCACCGGAGACAGATTGAAGAAAGTACTATAAAGCCTTCGTCTGATGGTTTGCTGAATATTTATTTAATTGTGAGTGTTTAATTTACAGTCAGTCCTCCTCTACCATGTCAAAGACATCGGCAGTGTGGCAGCATTTTACAAAAATAGATAACAGAAACAAGTCGAATGCAAAGTTTGCAAGCAACAGTTTGCATATTGCAGCTGGACTACAAACATGGCGTATCACCTAAAAACGGTAAGCTAACTTTTCTGCATTAGGTTGCCCTGTCTGTTTTGAGTAGGCTATATGAACATATCAGAATTGGCATATTTCATAGTCTAATAATCATTTTATAACTACCAGGATATGAGGCATTGCTGTTGTGGAGGGCACCCAGCGCCAGCCGCCAACAATCATGCATGGTAGCGCTAAATGTGAGGGACCCCAGACACACCCACACCACGCTGGATGTTAATAGTCGTCTACCATCCAAACGCTAAAATAGTATCACGGAAGGAATTGTCGTCCAAAACGATTTTTATGTCTCAGGATATGAGGCCCATTGCTGACCTGTGGAGGGCTGAGGTTTTAAGAATCTGTCTGTGTGTGTGTGTGTGTGTGCGTGTGTGTGTGTGCTCTTATACAGCGCCAGCAAAATAGAGCAGAAAAAAGAGACACACCATCATGCATGGACTAAGATAATGAGCGGGAATGGAGACCCGGAGGAAAGATAAGGTGGAAAGTCAAGAAGAGGCAAAGCACGAAAGAAGGAAGGTGGAGTAGGGAGATAGCGAATCAAGAGACAATAGCAGACAAGCCATGCAAGAAAGTAAAGAAGAATGACTGTTAGAGTTAGAACAGAAATGATTAACCTCTTGAATATGGTAAGTATCCTGTCAAAATTAGAAATCCACTTTCCAAGTCTAATTTAGTTTTAGCTGTAACTAACTTGCTGCCCTACTGCTGTATAAAGTAGCAGTCAGAAGAAGCAGCAGAAATCCTTTTGAAGGGAGCTCTTTGATGCAACCCCTAGCACTTTTTCTTCTCTTCTTTATCTGTAATTATTCATCACAACCTCTGCCCATATGGCTTAACAATTCCAGTATGGCGTCTGTGTATGTGTAGTGTGGGCTTGAGATTAGGTTGTATGTTCCTCTATCATGGCAGCAGAGTGTGTGTGTGTGTGTGTGCGTGTGTGTATGAGTATGTGAATGCGTGCATGTGTGTCTGAGTGTGTGCGTGCATGCATGTGTGTGTGCAAGTGTGTGTGTGAAAGAGAGAGAAAGAGAATCCCGTTGAGATCTACAGCTGTGTTGCATGCATGCTTGCCCACATTGCTGAATCATGCAGTTGGTATGAAGATGGAGCGGAATGAGGAAAAGGGATAAAAACAAAAACAAAGAAGTAATAGCTTTTTTGTAAAAAGGGAAGGATGACATTTGTGATTGAATGCATACATTGATATGTTAAATGTTATTACCTTCTATCTAATCTTAATTTAAGTTACTATTAATGTGAGCCATGGGCCAAACTTCTGCGAGAGTAAGAGGTGTGCAGTGTGTATATGGCATAAGCCTCCCAAAGCAAGTCAGTGTATTCAGACATCACTTTAATCCAGAGGACAGAGCACAGAATGGGATGGTAATTATGAATTTCATCATCATTTTTGGTTCCAGCAGTTTCTCCTCGCGGGATGTTGTGATGGATGACGAGATACATTGATGACGTACAGCACTGTATTCATTCTTGGGTCCTTTGCAGGATTGGAAATAACACTCAAACTCCCGCTAGCAGTGGGAGCAGGTGATGCTGCATGAGAGTTGACAGGTTCTGGCAGTCTCTTTCTCCCAAGTAGTGCATGTACAGTATGCAGCAGACACATAGCTCCATAACTCATTTTGTCCAAATATCTAGTTTTGCTTTGAATGATGTGAAAGAATGAGCTTTTTAAGAAGTAAAAATATGAAGGTAGATGGTGGGTGTTTTAGCATGAGCACAGTTTCACAGATAAAGGGAATTTCTAAAAAGAATGACATAAAATGCCTCCCAAAAAATGTAATCAATGAGATTTGAAACTACTTTTTGTGTTACAGGTGCAAACCATTTGCCATCTAATGATTAAAGGCAAATGTCTAACATTTTTTTAGATGATTTTTTTTGGGGGGGTGAGAGAGATGGGGGATGACACGCAGCAAAGGGCAGCAGGTCGAACCCAAACCCTGCGCCGCTACAGGACTCAGCCAACATGAGGCAAAAGCTCTTTTTTTCGAGCTAGAAGCTGCCCCACAAATGTTCAACCATGTCGAGAAGGAGCCATTTGTATTTCATATGTCCATGTTTTCATAACATTTTGTGGGTTTTATCCACATATGTTTGACATACAATCTACTGTACATCACACAAATACACTATCTTACTTGCTAGCATCTCACCAGCCTAAGGAGTGGGATCATCTTTTCCCACAAGCACTGAAGCTGGAAAGTGCCAGCAGTTCACACACCCACACACATTACCCAGCTTAGTTTACTGGACATCTAAGCCATTCATCAAAAGGCCCTGAATATTTCCTGTTGTGTTGTTTTAGTTGGCAGCATTTAATGCAGAGAGTATGGATGTATCACACACAGACAATTACATTTGCCTAGGTTTCTGCATCTGCGGACTCATCCACTTGAATGGCATGCCACAGGGACTCACTAAGCCTCTCAAACATTTGCCTCTCAACATCCTCTTTAATTGTGTTAGTGTTGAGGGCAACATGCCCAGCCTTGTTAGCTGCCATTTCCCAAAAATGTTTCAAGCATTCATCTTTTGCTGATGGAAGAATGAACTTCTCCTCAATTTTAAAAAGGCGCCTTTTGTGTTGACAAGTCAACTGGCCACCAAATGTGACGTTTAATGCAGCAACATTGAGTGAGAGCACATTTCAAAATGTGCCTTTTTAATATTTTTTTCTCCAAATGTGTCATTGGGGTGTCTTTACACAGAATGTTTTCTCCCCAAGTCTCAAATTAAAGTGGATGGCATGAGAGCCATGGGACTGAGATGTCGAGAAACAGAGAAAAGAATCATGGAGAGAAAGAATAGTAGTGAGAGGGGTTGTGCATGGATTAGCAAGTTACAGAGGAAAAGAGAGTAAGAGAGAGACAATGATGACCAATGAAAGGAAGAAATGTTAGAAAAGAAGAGATGGAAAGGTAGCACCTTTAAGTACATGACAAAGGGGAGGAGAAAAAAATAATTTGAGATAGATTACAGAAGTGTGGAACATGGACAAATAAACTGACAGCAGTGTGAATTGGCAGTGTAGTAACTGAAAGCGAGTGGAAGCAGGGTGAGAATATGGAATTGTGAGGTGTAATGTTGGATTAAGAGGTTTAGACACAAGGCTTCGTTAAACCAGCTGCATGTCTTTTTCAGGATTCTACATTTATACACATACTGCATGTATGCATGACCCAGCCAAAGAGACATGGGTGGAATCTTGAACAGCCTTTTTTGTGCTCTCACAAATCTACATTTACATACAGTACCTCCATCTGCTATTTTATCTCTTGTTTTGGTTCATATCTTAATGGACATATCAAGGGGCTCAGTGTTTTTATTAAAGGTCTTTCAGGGAGTAGTTATGTTTATAAAAACCAAAGATAGGTTGCATATTATCCTGTTGCATGGCTGTTGTCTAAAAAAATTATATTGGCCTGCTGTTTTCTTCCACAGCTTTACGATTGTTGATGAAATTAATCATCCCCTTTTTTTACATTACATGCTAAAATTGCAAATGAATATGTATCTGGAAGTAGCATGATGGTGTGATAATAGACTTTAATGATTAGCCATTGTTATTTTCCTTGAGAAAACTGTGCTATACCAGTTCCTTGGGTGCTGTTCAGTATGCCGTAGCTGTAGCCTCATCTCCAGAGGAGAAGGCAAGCTAAACACAATTTTCTAATGAGGAAAACTAGACAGTCCCACTATACCTGTCTAAATACATTGGCTTTTATCATGCACATGTTTTAATGCACCCAGATCCATCTCATGTTTTCCTTGTGTGATGCTAATTCTGTTTGTAATTAATTGGTAACTACCCGTCAATAATCTATTGCAAATAATGCAATCCAAGTGTCCTGATACATATTGTGTTACTAAGGAATTGTGAAATATCAGCATAATATTCAAAGTGGGAAATTAGCTGAACTTGCATGTTCGCTGAGCTCAGCAATAAGTGTTCAAACACAGTCGTTTATGTATGTGCATGCACACACATTTCTGGCAAGATGGAGGCCAATGTGTGTTTACATGTGCGACTTCATGTGATGTGTGTGTGTGTGTCTGTGTGTGCACGGATGAATCTATATGGCTGCCTCCAGTGGTAATAGTTAATTGCCTATTTCACAGTAACTTGATATTTTAGACACAACCATAATTATTCAATTGATGGCAATTAAAAATGATACCTGCTGCTTGGTGTGAGCGAGCAAAAGAAAAATCTAAATCACATATTTGGTGTTAGCAAACAAAAGAAAATCTAAATCACATATTTGGTGTTACTACCCTTTGCCTTCAAACCAACATCAAATTTTATAGGTACACTTGCAAAAAGTCGGGCATCATAGACGCGGTGGTAGGCCAAGGAAACTTAGGGCAGCAGATGAAAACCCATCAAGCTTATTTCCCTTTGAAATCGGAAAATGCCCGCCAGTGACATCAGCTCAGAACTGGCAGAAACCAGAAGTGGCAGTGGAAACCAGAAGTGGTCTTCATGGAAAAAAAGCCATACCTCAGACATGGAAACAAGGCCAAGCAACTCAACTATGCAGAAAAACATAGTTGGGGGTATGGCTTTTTGGCTGCAACTCTTCCATGAAGTGTATCTAGCTAGCAGCACAACATGTACATAAGTGTGTTCAGCCAGGCTTTTTTGAAAATCATAATGCAGCAGTTCCGTGTGTATTTGTAGCTCATCCATTTTGTGTGTGATCGATCTGGTGTTGGTGAGTAGGAGGCTTGGCAGTGTCCATCTGCGTGCTAGTTCCCTTGGCCAGGCAGGCAGCCTGCGTCCCCGCCTTCCTTGCCTCCCACAGCCGACAACAATCCCATGAGCGCCCGGTGGTTTGGTGGGTGTCCTGCTTTTGCGATGACAAATTGTAGTTTATTTCCCCTTCAAAAATACTGTAGTAGTTATGACCATATCAGTAACTATGTAACTACATGGAATTACATATAATTTACCTATATTACTAATTATTTTTAGGTTCATTATACTACAATTAATTATGTGCATTCAGATCAATTTGTTTAATTTCTACATACTAACATTTTTAGTGGTTAAAGCATTTTTCAAGTTTTGCAGCAGCAGGCTTCCACACTATCATAGCTCTAGACCCCAAACACGACAGCTTGTAGACATTGACAGGACTAAAGTTGCCATTGTTGTGGTGTCAACACACTTAATTTGTTATGCATCTGTTTTTTTTGGTGAGTGTCCCTTTAAATCACATTGTGAAAGCCATTTTCTTCTAATAACTAGTGGGTTAGTGACATTAGGATCTTACATTTTTTTCTATAATACAAGACAATACATGTGGCTGACAAATGCAATTACAATAATTATACAATTATATTAATTATACTCCTAAATGAAATGTCCAACATCCTCGCCAAGGTAGATGCAAAGATCCATAAGGACTGCTGCCCTTTTAATTTTGGCATCACTCGTCGCCTGCTTAAAATGATAACAATTATTAAAATATTCCTAAATACATCATTTAAAGAATAAGAATTTAAGAATACTTGAAATTGTAGAATATTTACAACATGTGGTAACTTCAAAAATATATACACAATAACTTTATTATACAAAATGTAAATGGACTGCCCCATTTTGATAATGAATGTTATTGAATTGTGACTTAATGTTGATAAAATGTCAGGTCTGATTGTGTAGGGCGATAGCACTATGGTAATTTCTACTTATTCAGGGAAATTTCACTGAGAGAAATGCTCTCTTCTTCACACTTAACACCTAGAAGCTGCTAATACAACCAGTTGGATCTGCACTACTGAGGATTAAGTGTCTTGCTCAAGGCAGGTGGTACTCTTTCACTTTCCCCACTTGGATGTTGAATTGGCACTTTTACAGTCACAAACCTGCTTCTCTAATCTGTATGCCATTATTGCCTCATTAAGGCATCATCAGTCCTTAGAAATGTCTCTATTTATTTATTTTATTTATACAGCACTTTTCAAAATATAGTTACAAAGTGATTTATATGGTTGAACCACAAACAAAATCAGACAATTGCCTACGTGGAAAGCCATAAGGCACCTCTAGGGAGAGCACTCCTGCTACCTCATCCTTTTGATAATTTTGTGGATATGCTGTATACTGGAGGATCTCTTTGGCTAGCTTCTGTAAGATGTCAGACTTCAACCCCAGTGTAATCTTCAGTTGAGTGCCAGTTTCTCTGAAGCACTCATTTCCACGTTGAAGGACAATGAGGCCGGTGAGGAAACAATGGGATATGTGTGGCTGCTCACTGGTGCTCCAGATGATCCAGAAGTGCTGGGAGCATTCTGTATTGAAGAAGATGGACTTAAACCCACATCATTTATTGGAGTTAGGGTTACCATGTACACCAACTTGATTGTACTTCTGTCCTGTATGTCTTGTACTGATGTAATGTTCATGAATTCATTATTGAAATCAGGATCCATGAACTGAACACAAAAGTCTATTTCAATTCCAAATTCTTTGTGAATTGTGTCGTGTAACTCACATTTTCTGGCATTCCTGAATGGCGATCAAGTCTTCTATAGTCATCGTCGTCCACAATAACGCTTAACTTCAGACGCTGTGCCATTCTTTAATTTAATTGTTAAAGAAGACAACAAAAAGTTAAATCAGCATCTGCAACAATTGACTTATACACAGGGTTAGACGTACACAGAGCAGATGCAAGTTCTTCAATGACTGATGCAGACTGTAACTATTAGGTGTGTCATGTATCACATTTCTTGTACTACACAAAGATGCTGTGCTCAACAAATATTGAAATTCTTCCAGCAATTCATCACTTTCCAGCTTTAATAACACTGCAGCAATTTTTTCAGTACCTTAACTGGTCTTTTAACTGGACTGTGGGCTGTGGTCGTGCTCTGCTAAACCTCTTGTGTCATCTGCAAAGCAGCTGCTAGTTAGTTGCATGCCTCTACTTTGGAGAATATACTTTCAACCTCACCTTTACGTTTTTAAGCGTGGTTATTTGTGTTAAGCCAGTCAGAACTACCACGCAGTGAAGAGAAGATTTTCTTTTTTTCTTACTGGTATTCTGCAAAGACCGGCCTCTGAATGGCTAGTGTTTGTTGCCTTTGTTGTTTTGGTTGGTTAGGTCTAGGCAAGAAAAGGGATGTCACAGTCGGAGCCAATCAGAGGCAGAGTAAGGGTGAGTCTTTGAAGTATACGGGTGTCAAAAAAATAGATACCTTCAAAGAAACGGTAAAGGGAAGAACCTGAGTATAACTTGTAATGTTAATATTAAACACCCACAGTGTCAAGGTTTACTTACACAGACCCTCAACTTTTATTTATTGTTTCCTCATGAAGCACAATCTGATGATTATATTCGCTTTAATGAAATATGCTTTTAGCCTGAAGCTGCATGCTGTGTCTGCCACTCCGTGTTGTGTTTTGAATTAGGTACGGTAACTCAGCACCTATCTAGGGCTGCCATTATGTAGAATCATAAATTATTGCTGTTAGGCTACACTAATCACCTTTACCAACATGATTTTACAGGTGTATTTTGTATTTATGTTAACACATTCACAAGATTATAAAACATGCTTACAAGTAAGTTAGGAGTAAAGTAGGCTAGTCTACAAGCCCAGACCACAGGGAAGGTGAAGCCAAGCATGCATTTAACTTGAGAGCTATAAAGTTAGCTTAAAATGTTACATCTGTTACAATTAAGTTAATTTACTGCACAACTAAGATAGTCGCTCTAATGTAAGCTAATGTTAATTTGTCAAAACACAAACTGATAGCATTGGCTAGTGTTAACAGAACCCTGTTCAAGTAAAAAATATAACACACCAATGATTATAAATTGCCTTCAGAACAAAGTGGCGGCTTGTGGTGGCAAATGTGCAGACCAGATAGTATGTATGTTTTTTTTTCTAATTACTTTTAATTTACTGAAATTTTTAAAACAAGGGCAGTGGTTTAGAAAATGTATTTAAAAAAAGAATAAGTAGGATTTTACATGACACATAAATTCACATAAATACAATAAACCAGACTAAAAACATGTCACATTTACATTTAAGGGGTCAGAATCAGTTTTTTAAGTGCAGGAAATAGCAACCGATATTTTGTTTCTGGGCTGTCGCTGAGAAACACAGAGTTTGAGCTCCCTCCAAAAATTCTCTATTGGGTTTAGGTCTGGAGACTGGCTAGGCCACACCAGAACCTTGATATGCTTCTTACAGAGCCACTCCTTGGTTATCCTGGCTGTGTGCTTCAGGTCATTGTCATGTTAGAAGACCCAGCCTCGACCCATCTTCAATGCTCTAACTGAGGGAAGGAGGTTGTTCCCCAAAATCTCGCAATACATGGCCACGGTCATCCTCTCCTTAATACAGTGCAGTCACCCTGTCCCATGTGCAGAAAAACACCCCCAAAGTATGATGCTACCACCCCCATGCTTCACAGTAGGGATGGTGTTCTTGTTCATTCTTCTTCTTCCAAACACGGTTAGTGGAATTATGACCAAAAAGTTCTATTTTGGTCTCATCTGACCACATGACTTTCTCCCATGACTCCTCTGGATCATCCAAATGGTCATTGGCAAACTTAAGATGGGCCTTGACATGTGCTGATTTAAGCAGGGAACCATCCGTGCCATGCATGATTTCAAACCATGACGTCTTAGTGTATTACCAGTAACCTTGGAAGGTCATTGAAGGTCATTCCTTTCAGGCTCCTCCCGTGTAGTTCTGGGCTGATTTTTCACATTTCTTCAGATCATTGAAACCCCACAAGGTGAAATCTTGCATGGAGCCCCAGTCCGAGGGAGATTGACAGTCATTTTTAGCCTCTTCCATTTTCTAATGATTGCTCCAACAGTGGAATGCAGCTAACAACCTCAAACAGGTGCTTATCTATTTTAGGATAATACATGGAGTGTAGGTGGACATTTTGAGGCAGACTAACAGGTCTTTGAGGGTCAGAATTGTAGCTGATAGACAGGTGTTCAAATACTTATTTGCAGCTGTATCATACAAATAAATAGTTAAAAAATCATATATTGTGATTTCTGGATTTTTTTTTTAGATTATGTCTCTTCACATTTCAGACCCCTCCATGGTTTCTAAGTAGGAGAACTTGCAAAATAGCAGGGTGTTCAAATATTTATTTTCCTTACTGTATTAGGCTGGCCTGAACCTGTGCCAGACCAGCTTACTGCATCTGACCAGTGAAAAAATAAATTTCAGTACTACTTCCAGTAGTACTGTTCCAGTTCCAGTACTACTACTATTCCAGTACTACTACTGTTGATTGACAAGTGTTAAGAGGGAAAATCTTGGTCCATTAAAACTACCATTTGGAAACACTGCTGGAGATAGCAGCTAATGGCTTGACATGTGCAGGTTTATGGTAATCACATGTGTTGATAGCATGCCGTTTCTCTTACCTGAGACAGTACTTTAGAGATAAAGAAACAGTAAATGTGTAAATGATAAGAGTCTTTGCTAGTTGTACTGGATGTGACTGTATTGGGTTTTCTGAGATGGCACAAGATGGTGGCTGATATGAACCCAGGCTGGTGATGAGCACTATGATATAGACTGACTATTAGGTTACCCCAACCAAAAGTAACATACCTGCTATTATCATAGATATTGGTTGGTGTGTGTCAGTCTGTAATCGTCAACGGCAAATTTACTATCTGCTGTGACCTTGAAAGGAGGATTTTATTAGTGCAGTCTCTGGCACTTGTATTATGATTAAAAGAAGTCATACACACAAACATCCATATGACCACCCTCCTACACCTATAGTATTAAGCAGCTTCTGAGCAGTTTCATAAGACAAAAATGGTAATTGTTTATAATATACATTTAGATTTGACAAAATTAGGGACCAGATTTGGTTTGCAGTTTGTGTTCGGCAAATCCCACATTTCACCTTAACAAACAGCCATACCCCTTTTGTGACACCATTCAGCTGCCAATTTAGCAAGGAAAATAACATTATTGTCGCCCTTCTATATAATTATATTAAATGTTAATCAGTGCCACAATTTTGTTATGGTAATATCTCTAGTGGATAAATAAGCACAACACAGAAACACATCACTTCCTACTCTTTCTGTTTTTCAATCGAATGTCCTACCATTGTAGTGACTGATGCATGATTCATGTCTGATGTATCCAAGAGAGATTCTGTAATGACAAAACCAATGTCAATGCCAAAGTGAAGTGTTACAATGAATATTGTCGTTAGTAGCACGACATGATGATGACTTAATTGTCTAAATACATCCATTGTTTATTTTGATAAGAATTACTAATTAATACATGCAAAAGTGAAGTGTTATAATGTCTTGTCATTGACTGTTGATGTCAATGACTGCAGACTAACCTTTAGCTAATAGCTAGCGCTAGTTTGTGTTGTCATAGCAACATGCATGTTCATGAACTTCTCTCTTGTGTCTCTTACAAGTTCATTCTCTTAATACATCCATGGTATAGCTATCTAGCTACACGGTGAACTCATGAACTCCCTGGTTCATTGTATAAAATATTCACTAACATTAAACATTGTTTTTGTTGTTCCTGATTGTTTACATGCTTATCTAAATAAACGATGGATGTATAGAGACCTAAAGAGATGTAATCATTATATTGTGTTACTAGCTAGCTCCTAGTTAGCCTTCAGACAATTTTTATTATAACACTTCACGTTGGCATGTATTAATCAGTAATGCTTATCAAAATAAACGACAAACAAAGAGATGTAATAATTATGTTGTACTACTAGCTAGATAGCCTTTTTGTTTGTTGGATTTGCGAGATCTCGCAAATGAAACTTGAGATATTGCAAATAAAAACTCGAGATATCGCAAAACAAAGTCAAGATCTTGCAAAAGTTTAGCTTTCGTTTTTTCCGTTATTTTTTTCCCCTCCATGTTACCTCTGGGGCTCCTTAAATGTGCAATAGTGAAAGTAAACGTGACGTGAACGTTAAACTGCTGTGGGACTGTATATGAAGATAAATGTATAATTTATTTGGTAAATACAACTAAACTTGCAAAGGTATAATAAGGTTTTTAATGACAAAATGAGACTGTATGTTAAATATAAGACATAATTAAAAAAAATTACAAGCATAAATTAAGATGAACTAAATAATAGGATGTAACAGAGATTTCGTGTGATGTTTGGCATTAATATTTCATGTGCTTCAGATACTTTTTACTTGTCACCTTCTTTAATAAATCTATTGTATTTAACAAAATAATTCAAACAAAAATGCTTTCAATTTGGTTCCACTTAGTACATAAAAAAGTTGATATATGGACGTGGAATTTTCCATACAATATTTTCATTTAATCAAATCCGTTTGGATAGGAAGATTTTTTGAACAGTTTTTTGAACACAAAACGCTTGCAAAAACAAAAAAACAACTACACAGTATACAAATGGAGGAGAATGTGAGAGCATTCTAAGGAAATCAAGAAGTTGAAATGGCTCTCCCCTTTTTCCATTTAAAATTCAAAAAACGAAATCCTTGAGCACAGTGGGAAATCAATGCATCTTGTATCGGATACACACATTTCTTCACCTTGCTGCTTGTTAAATTTATGAAGTACACACTCAATCCCAGACAGTAGCTAAGTTCCCATCCACTTGTCAGTCCGATTATGTGAAGTTCAGTAAAAAAACTCATGCGAATAAAGCTGGTGAAAGTGTGTTTTCATCCAACGGCTTTAAAGCGAATAAAAACCTGTGCGTAATGACGTTACATGCTGTTTTGCGATCAAATTGGCGTGTCAAATAGATTTTAGACATTTTAAGTTGTTTCCATTTATTTGCGCACTGAATCATACAACATTCAAGCAAACTTTTGGAAAATGGTCCTACCAACAAATGATCAATATTGCACAAGTTGTAGCGCTTATGTGCCAGCTGATAGTGACATATCAAGCTATAATAAGAAAACAACAACGCTATCAACACAATTTATTTTCCCTCCAGCACCGCTGCGAGACATCTCCTTTTTGAGATATGTCTTGCTGTTTGAGTCCCTTCAATTTACTCCGGAGGACGTCCCACAGCCTGTCGTAACCTTTGTTGGCCATTTCCTTCGCGAGTACCTGTTAAAATTAAATTCCAAAAGTCTCTCGTCTCCTTGTTCGTCCACTTTCATCTGTCTTTGTTGACAGCCGCCATGTTTGCAAACAGAGCGGAAATATTGGGCGTGAATTCACTAAAAATTCTTCTTCGTTTTGTGGCGGGTTGCAACCATAAATGACCTTTATTGCAATTCATTATTTATTCGGCAAATAACGTTTCCATCAGGGTTTATTGCATAAGCCGTATATTGATCAAGATAAAATCCGATGAGACCAAACATATTTCCTTTGAGACGATATTCTTAAAAGATTTCATTGAATTTTACTGTTTCCATAAGGCATTTTTCATTCAAAATGACTTAATTCGGATAAAAATGTGTGGATGGAAACATGGCTAGTCTTGCAAATTGTCAGGGTAGTGGAGGGACAACTTTAGGCTGGGTGTTTATATCTTGTAAAAATAACTGCAGGGGGAATGTGGCTGTAATAGAGACATTGAAAAGACAGAAACAAAACTAATGCAGGACTTTAAGGAATGATAGGGAGGAATAATAGCGAGACAAGCAAGCATGCATACATTGTGTGAACTTTTAACTGCAGCGGTCCACAGTGTAGAAAAAATAGCATAATTACACATGATTGAACACAGCAGTGAGGGCGAATATTGGTGAGTTGGGACTAGTTTGAACGTCTCACTGGTCAAAGGTTCAGTGAGAGAATAGATTTTGATTTGTGAACAACAGCTCCACACGCAAGCACGCACGAACACATGCACACACACACACACACACATACACACACACTAACCTCTACATTAACTCTAGTACTATGACCCTTAGGCAGCTCTGATGGAAATTTCATATGTAAATCAGCTGTCTCTCATGCAGATATTGTGATATCAGCCATTAGCTTAGGAACCTCATGAAAGGTTGTTAGTGTCTGGACTGGAATACTAATTACAAAAGAGTTTTACTGCTGAAGCAAGGGGCAGGGACTTCAGTGCCCAGTGGTGACAAACTAGCAATTATAATAAACATATTGTATCCATTCACTGCACTATACTCAGTGTGGGCGTGTGTGAGTATACACACACATTTAAACCCAACTTGGGTATGTGAGTATTAAGGCCATGTCTACAAAAAAGAAAAGATTCTGGGCCATTTGTTTGGTTTGATACACTATGAAAGTAACACCAAATAAAAAAGAATATACAGGAAGGGCAAACAGAAGACCACTTTAAGAGAGCAATCCGAGCTTACAGCTGGGCCATTTGGCTTGCAAGTCTTAGTGTTAGGAATCTGGGACACACTGAGAGGCTGACAGTTGGCTGTCAAACACACGGGGTACACTGTAAAGCAAGTAAAATGGAAATATAGTACTCAAGGAAAGAACATATATAATTTCTTAAGTTGCAATACTTCCAAAATTGGTTTCCACCATGATATACACTGTTGATTTTTTTATATTCTTACATGTACGGTAACTCATGGTAATTAATGCTTTTTTGTATACATTTGTGTAAACGTACTGTATGTGCATGGAATATAACAATCACTATGTGTGTGTGTGTGTGTGTGTCTGTGTGTGTGCGCACATTTGAAGCTCTATGCTAAATATGTCCACTCATTTCTCGTGTCATCAGGATCCCGAGGCTCACACCATGACGTTAATAGTTTAAGAGGCCCCACTGCTCTTCTCGCTTTCCCTCCCTCCATCTGCTCCTCTTCTTTCTCCCTTCTTTTCTCTTTTTTCCCTTTGTGTCACTTACTCTCCTACCCATCTCTTTCTGTCTTGGGAAAAATGCAGGACGCAGCCACGATGCAGTTCAAAATTTAGAGAAGGAAGAAGAAGAAATGCTAACTGTTCTGTTGAATGTTCATATACTGTTAGTTTTCCTAAGTCAATTCCCCTTGGGGTGATTTGGTTACTCATGCTTTACAAGTACTTAAAAAAAGTAAAAAAAAAAAAAGTTAGTTAATTTATTTTTCCTGTACTCAATTGTTTTCCTGTACTGTCCTTTAAGTGCCTTACTATACTATACTATACTATACTATACTATACTATACTGTACTATACTTTACTATACTATATTAATAGCTTCCTGGAAGGTTAAAACGAGACAGATAAGAAGAGGCATTGCAACAATGTTTACAAATATAGGCTACATTGTAACGCTGGCTGCGCAAATGATGCAGACCGCTACGATTGACTGACACACACACACACACACACACACACACACATTGTTAAAATTATAGGCTGGACGCTTTATTAGTCTTTTTACATGGGTTGATGATCGGGATGTCATTTATATAACGTTTTAGAGTAGGCAGGGTGTAGCGCTACGTATTCAGATGAAGACTTCATCACACGACGGAATAGATTGGCAAACGTTAGCGGGTAGCTAATTAGTAACACTCACCTTTGCTTTGATTATGAAGATGTTCCTGTTTTTCACCTCCAATACGACAGCGTTGTTAACCGATCCACTCTTGAAAAAAAGATAGCTATCCATACTTTTATAGGCTTTCATTTTTTGTGCGATGTAAGGTGACCGATTCTCTGTAAGATAGATATAAATATCCCCAAACTCCAAGTCTTGTAGAAACTTTTCCAGCTTCAAAACAATGAAAACATCATCGGGTGCTGTGTATGGATCACAAGATCCGAGTATGTTAATCTTTTTATGATATCTAATTTTACAATTTAGAGACATAGAGTCTAAATAGTTGATTGATTGTAGTACTGGAAATCTGCAAGGTTGCATTTCCTCGGCATTTTGTTGGCATTTCTTGCCCGCCAGGTATCCATGGGATCACGTGACTGCAAAGTATGAATTCCCTCCCTCCACTCTTAAAGCATGTAAGAGGCTTCCTTCTAGAGCAGTGATTTCCAACCACAAGGGGAACCCTGTCCTCATTTTTTCAACTTTGTATCAAACCATTAAGTCAACTGCATGATAATCATGCCAGGTCACTTACTGTCTGAATTAAAACAGTCCCCAAGTCACCCTCCAGCAGTCCTGCCAGCAGGTCCAGAGAGTGTCCAGGAAAAGGTCAAAACCAGTGACCACAAAGTGCTTTCCTGTTGTCATTCTCATTTTTAATATTGCTATGCTCTTTGTGGGCTGGTTTGTGAAGGACCATAAGTGAAGGAATGTACAAAAGGTGCATGTTTAGTGAATTAACCCCCTATCGGCCA
Source organism: Etheostoma perlongum (assembly GCA_026937815.1). Lineage (NCBI taxonomy): Eukaryota > Metazoa > Chordata > Actinopteri > Perciformes > Percidae > Etheostoma > Etheostoma perlongum. The sequence goes on along the minus strand of CM049393.1, from coordinate 17,071,408 downwards.
TTTAAATTTATTGTAGTTTGAGATGCACTTTGACTTTGTTTATGTTCTACAGTTTCACTCCCATTCTTACTGTATATGACGGTGACACCAAATAAATCACCAGGAGCTTGGACGCTATATCCTTACTCCCGTATTCATTTGAATGGAGTTTGGCTTACTGCTGAATTGTGTATACACACAAGGAGAGCAGCATAGTGCATATCTGTGTTTGAATGTGAACTAATCATAGACACCATAGTCCGTCACCGTGATTAGTTCACTGTGTTAGCAATTTACATGTTTATCTAGGAATTCAAGTGTCACAATGACCAGGTTGGAATTATCTGTCTGGAGTCTAGAGTACATACAAACATTCAGCATAATGCTCAGCTATGGAACACATCAGCAGCTCACTTCTGGAGGTATAACTGCAGCTGAATGGACACCTGGCTTGGACTGTCATTCAACCCTAAATGGGGCCATATCTAAGGCGCTTATATGGTCCACATCTCTGCCAAGGAAAATGTGCTGCTTTTGCACCAAGAAATGTGCTTGGCTACAAGTCAGGATCCTCAGTGGCTGGTGATTTATGCTGTGGAGAAGTGTGTTTCCTCGAGAAGGCCTGATTCCTTTCGATGAGCTATGATTACACACTTGTACACGTACATCACATAATGGTCAGAGAAGTGATCTGAGCGACAAGTCAAAGAAAGCCTGTTCCTTTTGAATGAGCAATGATCAAGAGGCCTATAAACACACTCACATACACACAGACATTTGCAATGTGAGCCGTATGATGAGTTATAATGATGAGTGAGCGTGTGACTGATTGAGCCTTCCTTCCAAGTTTGTCCATGGTGTGAATAATGGCCCTGGAAGTCGTCCAAGCTTCCTGTTTTCTTTTTCTTTTTTACTCTCTCTCCTTTGCTACGCATTGTTTTCACTCTGTTGTTAAATATATCTCTCACAGTTCCGTTTTTAAGGGCTGTATCTGCATATTGTGGTGTCTTTTTCCTCTCTTCTTGTAAAATCACTATCCTTGATGTGGCATCTTTTCTCTTCTGGACCAAATTTAGCAGCCATGACCCTGTATTCTGCTGGATTCTGCTGAGTTGAATCTGTCTGTCAACACAATCGACTGTCTTTATCAACATTATTTTGTTAACTTTGTCTTCATTCTTTTTGTTGCTTTGTTCTCTTGATGTATATATCACTTGTTTGTTTCTTATTTGTTCACAATAATGTTGCATTGATTAGTGTTGCTGACATTTAGTGGATTGGTTAAATGGCTATAGTTCTAAATTTCCCCTTTTTGTTTTACCACACCACATGCATAACTAGGTTTGTCTAGTCATTGTATCTACTTAAGTATAGATTTGAGGTACTTGCAATTAACTTGAGTATTTCCAATTTAATCAACTGTATACTTATACTCCACTACATCTCAGAGGAAAATATAGTACTTTTTATTAAATTTGTCTGACAGCTTTAGTTACCTTACAGATCACAATTTTTCTTACTTTTCCTGTCCAGTGAAAACATTGCATAACATCTCCAAATTTGGTGATTTTAAATTTTCTGATAAAGTGAAGGATTATGTTTTCTTTTATGGTTTGAGAAAAATCTCCTCCTCCTTATTGTAAAAATGTAGACGTTTTTTATTATTCAGTGTAGCTACGCATACTACAGCAGCTACACTTATAATAAATGCTGATTTCAAATTCAAGGAACACATGTAGGTTGTGTAAGTTAAGAGATACGTGTTATAAGAAATACACTGAATGGTTTTCAAGCAGTGACACGTTGAGACGGAGATACTGTAACCTACATGTATTTGGTAGAATTACATAAAACACATTTCTTAGTTCATAAGATCCCAAATGGTTGGATTTGAAATACATTGCCTTTCATTGCAAACAAGCAACTTATCTAGAAGTAAATAAACACAGACATTTTATTTTTAAACAAAACAAAGCTCAGATGTAAGGGTTGTAGTCTCAAAGAAGTGTAATGTACACAGCAAACATTTTCTTACAATCTTCTTTAGATCTTCTATGTGCTGTCCTACACGGAATCATGCCACACCTTTAAACTCAAAGACTGAAAAAGAAAATATGTTTAACAGTGGTCCTAGTGGAATCACAGGCAACACTTATACAAACCTTCATTGATCAGAAAATATTAATTGGAGTGATTGGAGTAACTCTATAGAAATCAACAGAAGAACCCTCACAAAAGAAAGAAATCATTTTCACCATATAATTGTTTCCATTTTTGTAAATACCAATGTAGGATTATTTGTAGGTCATACATATCATCTTTTTTTTTATTACACACAACATAATACAAATAAAATATTAATCTTGTCAGTTTATAACTTCATGTTACAACAAAAAATGTCTTATTTTGTACCAACTGAATTCAAGAAAGACTTCCATTAAGAGTCAGAGTAGTAAAGGAAAATGTTAGGCGTTATGTTACTGACTGTCATCTACATGCTCAGGCATCAACCCCTCACAGATTAATTCATGAATACAATCTCCTCCTCACAAAGAAAAGGTAGCTTAAGCCAACAGTTTTCATCACTCCACTTCGTCTCGTTGATGGCACCACAGTGATTAGACATGGGCAGCGTAGGTTCTATGCCATTCTTCCAGTTGTTGTAGGTTATTGTCCTGTCACTCCAAATCCAGAATCCAAAGACATGACTCTGCCTCAGACCAATCCAGAACGGACCAGTTACAGTAACATTAGCCATCCATTGTTCAACAGCATTCTGATCATTTTGATCCTCAATCTGAAGCATGCCTGTGTGGTTAGCCTTGCAGTAGTCAAAGGCCTCCTCCCAAGTTAAACGGTGCTCGATGACCCTGATTCTCATTTTACCTGAAATCAAACCAGGGAAAAGACAGAAGTAAGATTTACAGATACAAACATATGTCTGTTCTGTTAAACATCTGGTGATCTATTCTTTTGTTGTGTGGAGTGGTCATTTTTTTCTATTCAATATTGTAATACAGATTTATTTTCCAACGTATGTCTAAATTAATAATTTACTGTATATACAGTATGTTTAATCCTTCTATTCTTTAATTTATATCCTTCAGGCATATTTTGTCTTTTCTCTTTATATTCTGCTCATGATGAGTTTTTAAATAGAAAACGACAAAAGTTCATATCCATAAACACAGACAACTGTATGCTTACATGTTTGGTTTGATAGTTGACACAGCTTGAAGTTGGTCAATTAACCTATTGACAGTTTACATGCATCAACATCATGTGTTGTATTTGAATGTACTGTATGTCTTCCATCTTAAACTGTCCCCATGTCCCAGTATTATTACTATGGCTACTGTCAGCACCTATAGGGGTGTCTTAAAATTCAACCTTCAAATTTACAGTGTTAATATATTTATATATAGGTATAAGTCATTGAGTGTTGCATACATATTTAATGGTGAATTTCCCATCAAGTGTAACATTTTATGTAACATAAAATTAGGTTCTGCTTTACTTCTCTATAGTGCTTACCTTTTGAGCAAAAGGTGTTTTTCTTAATCTGACATTCAGCTCCATTCAGTAATCCAGGATTATGTATAGTTGTAGTTATGCAGTTATGTTCAGGGCAAATCCTGTCCCATTTCCGGTATAAAGAGCAACTTTTGTCCACCCACTCCCATTCATCATGCATGAGTCCAATCCAAAAGCTTGTACCGTTTCCCTTTCTAATCACTTCCTTATTTTGTGACTCGTTTCTGATGCTGACCAAGTCAGCCAAGACTGACTTTCTGCAGTATTGCAGAGCCTGACACCAGTTCTTCTTGTCTTCAAACAGTGTATAATTACCATCTGAAAAAATAAACAATGAATAAATAATACACAGCAAAAAAAAAACTATCACAAACCTGGCCAAAAGTTAGGACTCTGGACTTTCTCTGGGTGGATTTATGAAAGATGACGTCAATTATTAAATGTGTGCTCAAACCATAAAAATGGGAAAATGTTAATAAATGAGCAAGTGAAAGATAATAGAACTGTATTATGTATATACAGTATACATTTAAAATATATATATTTAAAGCTAAAGTGAAAAAGTTAAATGAACAACAAAAAAGGTAATCAAATAAGCTGTAACGTACCCTTGTTGCACATGAAAGGTTTTCTCTCTGAACAATCAAAACTTGTCCAGTTGTTGTTGTCAATAGCCACACATATCTGAGAAGTGCTTGTTCCAATTACATATGAATCATTGAATGTGACAGGGACACCGTCTGACCATGTGATATTTCGTCCTCTACGCAGACCAAGCCAGACATTGACAACATCATTCTTCATCGTGTTGTTCATGAACTTTGCATCCTCTTCATCGTACAGAGTTACAAGTGATTCATTTCTCTCATTGCATTCCCTCAATGCCTCATCCCATATTAGCTTTGTTCCAGTAGTATTGAAAACACGTAGACGGTTTGATCCAAACGTAAAGTGAGATAATCCTGTAAAAAAGGAACATAACACAACAATTTATTCTTTACCTACTTAACATTTATGCCTTATTAAAACAACAAACAACATTATATGCTTTTTGGACTGTTTAAATTAAGTTCACTAAGTTTAAATATAGTGCATGTACCACACTAACTACAAAACCATAAGGTGGTTTACCTATCCCAACTTATCTGATGTACAGTATACATAATCATTTTGTATGAATTAAATGTATCAAAGTAGGAATAGTGGAGGCAGTTTGTAGAAATACTCAGTGCTACTGACGACAAAAGATACCAGCTTTGAGAAACATTTGAAGGTCCTAATGTTGTTAAAATAGCATGCAAAACAGCCAAAAAATATTAGAGACCAAAAAAGAACCTTTACCTGAACACAGCAGGAACAACAACACAAGGATCATCTTCACAGTTATTTAAAGGTTCATATGATGAAAAGACTAAATGAAAAGCACAGAAATCAATAAGGTTATGTATCCAAGTCAGATAAATAAAGATTACAATGTTGTAGTTGTATACTGTATACTAGGTATACTGAGTTTGATTTAATAAATCTACCAATGGAATCCAGTTTAAGATAAATACTGTGATAAATAATATTTATTTTGCTCTAGATTTGAAAAAGTCTCTTACCTGCTAAGGTCGGTTACAGTGTCGTCAGTTTGGCAAACTTGTTTCAGAGTTAAGAAGTCACAGGTTTTGTATCTGGTGGCAGGGATGTAATCCTGCTGACGGCATCAGTGTTTACATGTGTACATAGTAAAAACAGAAATGGCAAGAGATTAATGATTAACTACAGGTAGTCAAGTGTGGATGGGTGACAGTCACGCTGTAAATGTAATCTCTTATGTAGCGTATCTTACCAACTGAGGAACTATTTCAATTTATCCTTTTAGATTAAGGTTTTCATGCTACAGAAAAATCCACACCAATAGCAAAAAATATAACTACAAATGCAATACTTGTAATACAAATGGTAAAAAGAACAAAGGCGTTGTGTAGCAATAGAAAGTGTAAAATATAGACAAGCCACTAAAAAAAGCATTGTCTTCCTTTGAGAATCTGAGGGTAGGCAGTTGGTTAGAGTGGTTAAAACAATACATAAAACATAACCCAATACATACAGCTATAAACAAGAGTCACGAGTTTGATTATTCTGCTGCTTTGAGACTCAAAAAGTGCATCTGCATGTTCCTTTTTTTTCAAGTAACCCACACTGTGTTTCCTGGAAAGTACATTTGCATATATCACATGGCACTAATGACCCCTTTCAAACACCAAAAAGACAATACAGCTACATTGAAGAGGAGAATATCTCCTGGGTAATTGTCAAAATAATAAAATACACAGGATTTTGCGTCTCTTCAAATGTAAATTGAACTTCGAAAGGGACATCATATGTCTTCAAAAATATAGAGTGCTGCATTTTGAGAACTAGATATCTATATATTAAATGTACTATATTTATATTTGCTCTACATTTCTACTGCTCCCAGAAGAAGAAATGTTTTCATTTAATTTCATCTGCAGGGCCTAAATCTCAATTTTTGGCCATTGAAATTACTAAAACTGCTCCTGTGCATGCAGACATGTCCTCTCATTATCTCACACACCTGATTGATGCTGTCTGACCCTTAAAGTCTCCCAAAACTCCCAAAGAGCTGTGACATCATCATTCCCGTGTCATTACTGCCATGCTCCAAAGGCTACCTGCTTTGATAACACTGTATAAATAAATGGGCATTTGGTGGTTTATTCACTCACTCACTCACCCCCACTGGTCATCTCAGGCCTTTGATAATGTGTGTGTAGCTTAGGGTTAATGCAGGGGTTTTCTATAGCAATCCAAAATATCCCCTTTCCTTTACCTCCAGAAAATGTAGCCAAAGGTAAGCAGGTAATTAAAAACAACTTAACAATTTTACTCTGTATCACTTTGTGTAATCAATTTTCCTTTCACCATTCTGTCTAACTTTGGACTTTTTGGCTTTTTTGTAGCTGGATATATATCATTTGTTGGGTCTATATGAATGAGGATACAGTTATTGATAAATCAAATTGTTATTCTTGTTCTTTTATGGGTGCTTAGGAACATTTTGGGGTAGTTTTAGCCCCCCTAAAATAGGTCTACTGACATCCCTGTTTAGTCCTATTAAAATAAATGCATCCATGATTTTTGTTGACTCCTAAAAGCCATTATGGGGGATGAAAATCTAAATTCAGATTTAAACAGTGATGAAAAGACCAACCATTAAAGATGTGCCCAATAGCATTGTTTGAGCTTACGTTTAGAGAACAGTACTGCATAGAGCAACTTTGTGGTTACAGGAGCTGGTAAAACAAGTAATGACCTTTTTCCTGTCATATTTGGTGTTCTTAGTCCAACAAAATGTCAAAATACAGAACAGTGTGCTTATCAAACCAGTGTTATAGCATAATTAAATTGGCATCAATACTGTTGTTAGTAGAGATGCATTTGTTTGGTATTCAAATCATAGCACCTGAAATGACGCCACCAGGCATATATGTGTCAATAAATAGCCCTGTGTATCAGGACATGATGCAAATTTATCCAGAAATTTGCTTTTGGGGAATATTAAACTTTCTATTCTGGCTTGCTGGGTTATTTTAGAGGTCATAGTTATGTTATTTATTTGAGATTTACAAATGACTTTTCAGATTTTATTTCATGTCTTTACTTGATCATCTCCAGATTTTCCTTTCTCTCATCAGTCTACTAGTCTACCAGGTGTCAATGTTATTGAAATATTCTAGTTATTTGTTTTACGTTATCATAATTTTACATTGTACTGAATGTCTGTTGTGTACCTGGTAATCAAACCCATCTGCCAATTTCAGAGTGAAATAGTGAAAATATGATGGACGTAGGTAGTCCCTTTTTGTCGTATTGGTACGGTATAGTGAGGGCAGCGGGCTCATGGCGTCATTCTACATAGTGAAGATAATGTACCTGCAAATCCATTAACTGGTTTGGAAGTTTCACCTGAACAGGTGCATGCACACAAATAATAAAGTGTGCAGCTAAAACAGATGAAGACATGACCAAACCTAAAAGACAAGTATGTTCTTTACTTCATATATTTTGACAGCAGCACAGCTACATACTATACATAAGTAGGGGTCAAGAATAGAGCTGTACTTGTTATCTGCACACAGCCTCACATTTGAATTTCAAATAAGATGATGGTATACTTGCAAATATGCCTAGCTGTCTCCAGTTTACAGCAAATATTGACTGATGGTTGTAGAAGAGAACAGGGTGTCATTAAAAATATGTACGAGCACGCTGTCCAATCCTCAAACTGGTGTTAAACAGAGAGACATATTACAGGAATGAAATAATCTCATCTCTTTGTTCATATTCACAAGACAGAAGTGTGAAGAAATTATTGTTTTGCAAGTATAATGTTTGAACTTTGGTTATAACTATAGATACATCTATCATTTAAAAACTACATATATATATATAATAATTACACACTTGACCACCACTGCTGATCATCTTTGGCCTTATTCCTGTCATGTGCCCTGATAACAGTACATGAACCACTCTGTGTGACTGAAACAGCACCCAGTGACAAGATCGAAAGGGCATGTTACCTGACGTTACAGTGTAATTTCAGCTCTGTAATCTATGGTAAATCATCTTTAAAAAACTGCCCTCGTAAATTATTCAAGCCCTATCCATTCACATTCTGGTCGTGCTATGTTACCGGCATGTGTGATAATTGTGTGATGAAAAAGGCAAGGGACAAAAAAGAAACAAATCAGCATTCAAATAATTTAGTGAAGGTTTGATTTTTAATAAATATGATTATAATAGTTTCATTGAACATCAAACTCAAAATCACAAAGAAATATTCACATCATTTAATTGGTATATTAGTACTGTCAGTTTAGCGTGTTTTTAATGGAGTTAACACAAACCCATTTTAAAGGCGTCAATTTTGTTATCGCGAGATTAACGTTCTTTTTGGCCAAGCAAACTTTGTAGTTTTTTTTCACATGCTGTTGCAACAACTAGTAAGGTTAGAAAAACTACAACACTACACTGGATCTAGCTAGACCGGAAACAAAACAACAGGCTCGCCGCACACACTTGTTTGGGCTTGCAAGTCAATAAGATTCTGGATGGAAAGTCTACTTGGTTCCATTGACAAGACCAAAATGATCTGTGGATTTGTCATTGTGAACTGAGCGATCATTGCAGCACGTCCAGTCTGAAATACCACTTGATGGCCAAGCTCACAGCTGGTGCGAATTCTCCGCCGCCTCGTCAAAGTATTTTTTTTTTTTTTATTGAGGGACAGTCTTACACTGTGTGAGAGATTATTTACTCCAAGTGTGAAATGTTACATGTGGCTTTGAACACTACAGTAGGCTATATGCCAATGTTGTTTTCAATAAAATGTTGTTACCAATGTTGTTTTCATTTGCACAAAGCAAGCCAATCCACTTTTCCACGTTGATAAGAGCATTAAAATGAGAAAAATAATGTGAGAAAAAGAAATCAATAGACATTTAGAATAGATGCAAATGTGTAATTAATTGTGATTAATTACGGGTTAACATTGACATTAATATAATTAATTGCGGTTAAATATTTTAATTGTATGACAGCACTAAATATAATATATTTTATAATATAACATTCAGAAATATTTAGTTTCTACCACCAACTTGATGCAGTGTCCCAAGGACAGGGATAACCCCACAGAAAACTCCTTACATTTTTTTATTTTTTTAACTAAAGAAGTAGTCCAGAGTTTCAGAGGTGGATATCTAACATCCAAAACATGAAACTAAATGTGCACAAAACACCCATAGGGATCTCAATGATACTTGATACAAGTTCAACTTCAATGACTCAGCAATTTACATCAAAACTTTGGCAATTATTAGAATGCAAGAGTGTAAGTTTGAAGGAAACTGATACTAGTGTAGTTTCAGGCTGCAGAAATAGAGCTCATGAGGGACATATTCCCATGTCAGATACTGCGTCATTGCTTGAAGCATACCATCAGTGTTGGGCAAGTTACTTCCAAAATGTAATACATTATAGATTACGAGTTACTGTCATTTGAGAGTAATAAGTTATATTACAATATTACTGTCTCTAAATTGTAATACATTACACTACTTTTGCATTACTTTTGAGTTACTTTCACGAAAATAACAGCGCAAGTTTGACTTGGCATGTACCATGTGTATTTCACCTCTGGATCAATAAACTCTCCTCTTTATCCACTTTAATACATGATAGATTATTCATAATATTTTGTAAAATGTTTATGAATATGCAAAGTAACTAAAGCTATAAAATAGATAAGTAAAATGCAAATACTGTTGTGGGTCTGCTGCCTTCTATGTCCGTTCTCCCTTTTTCACCTGTTTGTCTGTCTGTTTCGTCTGTCTCCCACAAGAGGTCACCCTGGAGGAACCTGGTCCAGAGGCGTGGCCACACATTTCCATCCGCCTTCCTGCACAGCTGCAATCCATCTCCATCATTCCATCTCCACAGTATATAAACCCAGGCTGACCACCTCTTCAGCGCCAGTTTGTTACAAACCCCTACGTGGTAACTAGGCCAGTCATTTAGTGAACGTTTGCTACTTGTCTAACTTTGTTTTTTGTCACAGATCTCGTGTCCCGTCGCGACTCTGTGCAGCTTCCCCAGACGCACTCTGTTTGGATGTCCCACTACTCATTCACCACCTCTTGTACTCTGTTTCTGGATTAAACCTTTTTTCGTTACACTTGTATCGTCTCCTGTGTTGTTCTGTGTCTGGGTCCAACTGAACCCTCAACAAGTAGGAGAAAATAAAAATACTCTATTAAATCTACCCTACAGAGGGCAGCATTGTTGTAAAATGTTTGTTTAAAGCACTTGACGAAGAAATGTATGTTGTTTAGTTTAAAACTATGATAAATTATTAAAACTCACTATTATTTACAGTACTTGATTACCGCTGATATGTGAAAAAGTACACAACCTTATTTGTTAAACAGTAATTTAGTTTTACTGCGAACCGTCAAAGGAAGTGCTTTTATTTTGAAGCATCTTACACGGAAATGGTCTCTTGTGTCATCTTGCCAGCTTACTGAGATGAACGTGAGAAGCTAGATGCAAAACAAGTCAGTTAAGCTTAAGTTGTTCACTTTCTTGTTTGTTAAACTGCAACATATTGAACAGTAAATGGTCACAGTAAAAGACAAGCGTTTTTGGTCGCCATTCGAAGCCATTCCACTACAGGCACACTTACTCTCCACAGTTGACTGAAAATGCTATGGTATTTACTTGTAGCAAGCCTAAACATTAATTCCCCGACATTAATTAATTAATATCTGTAAGCAGCTTGGACGCACTGCAGTCCGCACTGACGTACCATCATCTGTTGGGCCACAGATGTTGTCTACCGTGTCTGGTTCTGGCTCTAACCACGGGAATAGTGATGGGACAGCACATTGCTTTTTTTTTCTTTTGAAGAAATGTATCGCGGTGTTGGTGAATTCTTAAAAAACAAAACACCACTAAATGTTGCGTTAAAAGGCATTGTAACTCGCATAACTGAGATTGTAACAAATATAATATTACCGAAATGTAATTAGTAATGCATTATATTACTGCGTTACAGAAAAAAAGGAATACATTACTGTAATTGTGTTACTTTTGTAACGTGTTACTCCCAACACTGCATACCACGTAACCAGTGCAGCAGGATGTGTACATGACACTTAAGTCATGCTCTTTGTGAGTATCAATGTGGGTATGAACTCACCACAAATTGTTTGAGCACGCTTGAAGTGAGGTTGAACGTTCAGGCTCTTTTTAAGTATGCAGTGTGTGTAAGTAAGGCATCTAAACGCATTTACACATACACTCTGCTGCAGACCTCAATTTGTAGGTGTGAGGTAGGTGTATTGCGATAAGAGATGTCAGTAGCTGGATTTCCAGTCTCTTCTGGCACTAGAAAATGAGGCAATGTAAGTTGTTTCTTCCCACCTTGATTTCAAGTCATGCACTCGATGATTAATCCCCTGTCTGTTTTATCACCAAATGTACAAGTGGCTCGGTAGTTGTTACATTAATAACTTAATAAAACTTGTTCACTTTGTGTTTGCTCAATTATTGTCCATTGCCATCTATCATGTTTATATCTGTTGGTTGGTCATCAGTCTAACACTTTGGTCCAGACTGTAATATCTTGACAGCTATTAGATGAATGATCCTTAAGGTTTTGTATAGATATTCATGGCCCCCAGAGGATGAATGTAAGTGACATTGATGATCCTTTGACTTTTACTCTAGCACTACCAAGAGATTGGCATTTTTTTAGTAAAATGTCTCAAAAACTATTCAATGGATTGTCATGAAATTCTGTGAATGACCCTCTTAATATCATTTGTATTCACTGATCCCTTAAAGTGTCTACACTATGACCATTGTAGCACCACTTATTACATTTTCAAATAAAAAATGCTGTGCACAATAATGCTCCCATAACAAGAAAGTATTTGAGGAGATCCTGTGACCTTTTCACTATAGAGCTATCATCAGACAAAAATATGCTTTAATAGAATAAGAATAAGAATTCTTCATTTATTACATCCATCCATCCATCTTCGTCCACTTTTCCCATGTCGGGTGACAGGGGCAGCAGCTCCAGCAGGCAACCCCAAACTTCCCTTTACCATGCCACATTAACCAGCTCTGCCTTGTGGATCCCGAGAAGTTTTAAGGGGGAAATATAATGCCTCCACCTAGTCCTGGGTCTTCCTCGAGGACTTCTCCCAGATGGACGTGCCTGGAAGTTACCTAGATGCCCAAACCAACTCAACTGGCTCCTTTCGACACAAAGGAGCAGCGGCTCACCCTATCTCTAGGGGACACGCCAGCCACCCTCCTGAGGAAACCCACTTGTACCCTGAATCTTGTTCTTTCAGTCATGACTCAGCCTTCGTGACCATAGGTGAGGGTCTGAACAAAAATTGACCGGTAGATCGAAAGATTTGCCTTCTGGCTCAGCTCTCTTTTTGTCACAACGGTGCGATAAAGTAAATGTAATTCCGTCCCCGCTGCGCCGCTTCTCCAACCAATCTCCCACTCCATTGTCCACCCAATTGCAAACTGCAACCCCTCCCCACCCTGATTACGCCTCGATATCCTGTCCATGAATATCACAAACTGGATTGGTGACAAAGAGCAATCCTGGCGGAGACCAACCCTCACGTGAAACGAGTTTGACTGCAGAGAACCCAGACACAGCTCTCTCTTTGGTCATACCGAGATTGGATGGCCCTGAGAAGGGACCCCCTCATCCCATACTCCCACAGCACCTCCCACAGTATCTCCCGGGGAACCCAGTCATAAACCTTCTCCAGATCCACAAAACACATGTAGACTGGATGGGCAAACTCCTAGGCTCCCTCCAGGATCCTTGCCAGAGTAAAGAGCCGGTCCGTTGTTCCACGACTAGGACGGAATCCGCATTGTGCCTCTTCAATCTGAGGTTCCACTATCGACCAAACCCTCCTTTCTAGCACCTTGGAGTAGACTTTAACAGGGAGGCTGTAATTGGCACACACCCTCTGGTCCCCCTTTTTGAACAGGGGAACCACCACCCGGGTCTTCCACTCCTTAGTCCCTGTCCCAAAAGGCATGCCATCCAAGACCCAGGGCTTTCAGAATTTCTGGACGGATCTCATCAATCCCTGGGGCTTTGCTACTGTGGAGTCTTTTGACTACCTCAACGACTTTCACCAGGGAACTTGACGACAATCCCCCATCATCCTCCAGCTTTGCCTCTAACATAGAGGAGGTGCTAGATGGATTTAGGAGTTCTGCTTCCACCGCCCTATTACCTCCTCAGTTGAGGTCAATAGCGTTGAAGACTCCTTCAGTTGGACGGCTTTCCTGACCACCGGTGTCCACCACGGTGTTTTTGGGTCACCTGCCAAATTTTTGTATTTGATATAATATGTAATATGTCTGCATTAGAATGTCTAAAAAACAACTTTTTAATTTGTACTTTTATTTTTATTTATTTTATTATCCCAAATGTTTTCAACTATGTTAAAACCCAGAGAAATCTGTAATTTTATTCAACCCACCGGCAAAGTATGTTTTCCAGCAGCAGGGAGTAATGTTCCAACAAACCCCTTTCAACAGTCTGTGTTTACATCCATGGTTTTAATTGACAGACCATTGCATTTTGTTGTCTTTGTACTTATACTAATCTAATCTAATTAGCAGCAGAAAATTACATATCTTACATTAGTGCAAGATGTGGGGTTTTCATGCCATGTCTGGAGTCCTGTACAAGGTGTGGGACCCCTTCAGACTAAAATCTCTGTTGGGAGTCTTTGAAGCATAACAATAGAAAATCTGTATGTTTGACGGCCCTGTTATTTCTTTTTTTCTTGCACTTCTTTGACCACAAGTTGTCAGGTAGTAACGCTGTCTCTATGGAAACAATGTGTTTCAAACCAAGCAGCAAAGTGTAGAGGAGGATGAAAACAATGCAGTGAGGAGCAGGGGTAGATGGCTTGTAGTTAATTCATGCTTCATGCTAAAATTACATAATTTCGAGGAAAGTTGTGGGTTTTTCATGTCGTTTTTTCTTGGTACTTACTTTATGATATGGTCCTTACATTTTCCTGCATCCTTAAACACCATCAAAAGGAGCACCTTGCAGCTTAATTATCAAGCAATGAAAAAGATAATTTGACAAAAAAAAACTATATTCTTTGTACATGTATATTTCATTTGCATGGGTTCAACTATGTCCATTCTTCAAGAAAGGAACAATAATTGTATATATAATCATGGACAAAATACGGGAAAGTGATACAATATTGCCTTTGAAAAGTTATTTTCCTTAATACTTCCTTAATAATCCATTACTGAATTACTCCATGGCACATTGTGCTCATGAAATGCTGAACAATCTGAATTGCATTCTGGGTAAGATGAATCCCTAGAGGATGCCTAGAGGTTGACTCATTCCCTCAGCCCTTGAATCCTTGATCTCACAAAAGTTCCTCTGAGTTTTTAGAGTAATGGAAAGGCACTTAATGTGGCAGCGGGGTTTCCTTAAGGAGATGATCCCAGGAGAAGTCAACAAGTGTGAGAGAAGAAAGGCGACCTGATCCAGGAGTTAGAAAAAAAGGATGGAGAAAGTGAGACAATGACAGACACCAAGATTCACAGGGGAAGGAAGTCAGATGGATGATTCAATTCAATTCAGTTCAATTTTATTTATACTATCAGTTCATAACAAGACTTATCTTGAGACACTTTATGGATAGAGTAGGTCTAGACCACACTAGATCACATAATTTACAAGGACCCAATAGTTCAAGTAGTTCCCTCCAGAGCAAGCAACAGTGTGACAGTGGCGAGGAAAACCTCCCCTTTAGGAAGAAAACGTGGACAAAACCAGGCTCTTGATAGGCAGTGTTCAAAGGGCTGGTTGGAGTTGAAATGAATAGTGGCAATAAAGAAGAGAATGATAATGGAACAGTGACTAAAAAATAGTAGTTTGTAGTAGTTCATAGTATAGCAGGGCACTGCATGGCATTAAGGCACTTCAGAGTGCACCAGGATGTAACAGGGCATCACAGGACGTGTAGCTGGACCACAACGACAGCTGCAACTTTGGTGTTGGATCCTCCCTGATCCGAGGAAAAATGCTTGGGGGAAAAAAAGATAAGGACTCCGGGGATGACTCCCCAGACATAGGTTAGTAACAAGTATTTCTGGGACATGGATGCACACAAATAGAAAGTTAAAGGAGCTCAGTGTGTCAAAGGAAGTCCCCTGGCAGTCTAAAACTACTACTGCCCTGCCTCCCTCTAGTTTTATTATATTAATGATTATATGGTAAATTAATCTGACAACTATGAAGAGAAGCAGAGAAGAAAATATGTGCCATGTCTCTGGCTAAACACCCTACCCCACCGGTCTAGGTGAATGCTGTGACTCCTCACTCCCTAACTATAAGCTTTATAAAAGAGGAGAGTTTTAAATTTACTCTTAAATGTGGTGACGCTGTCTGCCTCCCGAACCCAGACCGGCAGCTGATTCCACAGTAGAGGAGCCTAATAGCTGAAGGCTCTGGCTCCCATTCAACTTTTAGAGACTCTAGGAACAACAAGTATGAATTCTGAATTCTGGGAGCGTAGTGCTCTAGTGGGACAATAAGGCACTAAGAACTCTTCAAGATAAGAGCTTTGTAGGTCAGGAGAAGGATTTTAAATTCAATCCTGGAATTTACAGGAAGCCAATGCAGAGAAGCTAATACAGGAGAAATATGATCTCTGTTCTTAGTTCTTTTCAGAACATGCGCTGCAGCATTCTGGATCAGCTGGAGAGTCTTAATGGACTTATTTGAGCATCCTGATAATAAAGAATTACAGTAGTCCAGCCTGGAGGTGACAAATGCATGGACTAGTTTTTCAGCATTATTTTAAGACAGGATGTTTCTAATTTTGGCAATTTTACGAAGATGAAAAAAAGCTGTTCTTGAGGTTTGTTTAAGATGGGCGTTAAAAGTTATATCCTGATCAAAAATAACTCCTAGATTTCTGACAGTAGTGCTGGAGGCCAGGGCAATACCATCCAGAGTAGCTATATCCCTAGATAATGAAGTTTGAAGGTGTTTAGGGCCCAGCACAATAACTTCAGTTTTGTCTGAGTTTAACATCAGAAAATAGTAGTTCAACCAGGATTTTATATCATTTATACATACTTGAAGTTTAGCTAACTGACTGGTTTTGTTTGGCTTGATTGATAGATGTAATTGGGTATCATCCGCATAACAATGAAAATTAATTGAGGTTTTTCTAATAATATTGCCTAGAGGAAGCATATATAAGCATATATATTTACATTGACACTTTAAGCTTGTTTGCAGCTATGGATGTTTTTATTGTTACATTCGTAGTTTGCCTCTTGCTGATTTTGGAACTTTTTGGTGCGGCTGTGGGGAACTCATCCAACATGGCACCCCATTCAACCACGGCCCCATTGTTTTACACCCGGGATCAGCTGTTAGCCCTGCGCCACACAGCCTTTCTATGTGCGGAGGGGCAGGAGATCCCCAAGGAGTTACGGAGAAGGAGAAGAGGATGCAGAGCAAGAGTGAAGCGCAGAGAGCGGAAAAGACGGTATAAACCATGTTTACCGGCTGTCATCATGGGGAACATTAGATCTCTCTCCAACAAGATGGACAAGATGACGGTGCTGACTCGACTGCAGAGGGAGTACCGTGAATCCAACCTCATGTGCTTCACTGAGACTTGGCTGTGTGAACTTTCTCTGGACTCACACGTCACCCTGGATGGCTTCAAACTCTTATGAGCGGACAGGAAAGCAACGGAGAGCGGTAAGAAGAAGGGAGGGGGGATCGCTGTGTTTGTGAACGATAGATGGTGCCACCTGGGACACATCAGTGTGAAGGAGCAACTCATTACCAGAGACTTGGACCTGTTGGGGAATAACATGTGGACATACTACCTCCTGAAGGAGTTCTCACCGGTTAATGCTGTGACCGTGTACATCCCCCCCTCGGTGGTTGCTGCTGCAGCTACAGATCAGATTCACACTGTTGTTTCTCAACTTCAAAACCAGCACGCCCATTCCCTTCTCCTCCTCTCCGGGGACTTTAATCATGCTTCCCTGTCCTCTGCTCTCCCCACCTCATCCCCCCTCCCCCCGCTCGGCCGCTCAGATCACAACCTCATCCATGTGGTCGCACACTACTCTCCGGTGGTGACCAAATAACAACCTGTGAAGAGGCTTGTGAAGCAGTGATCTGAGGAGGCCAGTGATAGGCTCAGAGACTGCTTTGAAACTACAGACATGGAAGCACTCTGCAGCCCCCACGGCACTGACATTGACAGTATGACCCAATGCATCACAGACTATAGTAACTGTACTTCTGTGTGGAGAACACTGTTCCCTCCAAGTTGGTTCAGTGTTTTCCCAACAACAAACCGTGGGTGACCGCCGAGATTAAGGTCTTGCTGAATGAGAAGAGGGTTTTTGCATCAGGTGACAGAGGGGACAGAGGGGACAGAGTCCAGAAGGAACTCCGGCAGAGGATCAGGAGGGGGAAAGACATCTACGGAAGGAAACTGGAAAAGTGTCTGGAACAGAACAACGCCAGGAACGTCTGGAGAGGGCTTCAGAACATCTCACGCCATGGCATAGGTGTGGGGAGAAATCAAGCCAGCGGAGACAAGGACTGGGCAGATGAACTGAATCTGTTTTTTAACAGATTTGATTCTGCCTCCTCACCCTCTTAATGAATGGGTACAACATGAACACATGATTTAAGAAACTTCTGCTTGTTTTCAGCCCAAAAGGGGATCAGCTGCTGTGTCCTCCTGCCTCCTGTGTGATACAGGATGGTATGTAAAGCACGTATCGATGTCTCCAAAGTAATGTTGTGCACTGATATCAAACGAAATTCTCTGCTAATGGTTAAAACTGAGAGACATATTGATCATATCTAGTAATGGAATTGTAACCACAGTTAACGTTTCTTTAAGTAGCCTTGTTGGGATGGGATTTAAGAGACAGGTAGATGTCTTAGCTAAAGAGACCTGTGCCATTAATTGTTGATCTATAGGACAGAAGCAGTCTAAGTATGTCGGGTTTTGTCGTTCTTTCTAGTGCTACTATGTTTAAAGGTGAACCAAAATGGAGCGCAAAAGGTGATGAATTTTATCTCTAATTGTTATAATTTTATCATTAAAGAAGCTCATAAAGTCGTAACTACTGAGAACTATAGGAATAGATGGTGGAATGATTTAGAGCAACAAAAGATGGAAGCAGTGTGAGGATGAAGACGCAAAACCCCCCGTGGTACAAAACACATTTACTGCTTTAATATGATGCACTGCATTATATTGTAAGGACAGGCCGAAGCTTTTGTTATGACTGTATGTTGCAGGAACACTCACTGAGTCACAGCAAGTTGTATTATGTTATTCTCCACAACAACAAGTTTATCAAATATAAAACGTAAAACAAACTAAGGTTCGCCCTTACCATTACTTCTAAAGAAGGCAGTAATAAAACACTGAAAGTGTATTCATTTTACATTTCTTTTGAGCCACTAATATGGCTCACCTTTAGTAGAACCTGTAGTTCCAGAACAGGCTTTAAATGGAAGAAAATAGTTTTTACACTATTATTTAAAACACTAGCACTGTTAGCTACACAATACTTTGAGCCTCTTTAAGACACATTTTGTTAAAGTGAAAACACATAATAAATTAAAATGTTAAGTACAACACACCACAAGTAATTTAGAAAGTTATGACTCATTTTAAGAGAGTTATTGCAGCGTAGTTATGTTCTATGAAGCCTGAATAATTTTTAAAAGCTTAAATGATCAAGCCAATCTTTAAGTTCCCCTTTTTCTTTACAAGCCACTGGTTGAAAAGTAAGATTCTGCCGAACTGTGATTTCTAAGCCCTATTTCCATTCTGCAACTTCTCATCCTACAACCGCCAAATCATACCAGTATGCATTTCAGTCAGTAATTGTCTCCTGCTGAGACCAGCAAACAGCATGCAATGAGCAAAGAAGAGCCAACCATAACTCAGTCCTCTCTTGTAACATTTATTTATCAAGACACTTGTGCCAGTGAAAACGACTTCTACAGATACGCAGGCCCGCATTGGGAATTATGGACAGGGGGACTAACCAAATTGGACTCTTTATCCACACCCACACCAGCTAGCACCTATATAGGCATGCTTGCTTCTTGTCTCATTCCCAATTACTTTTTTTTCTTTTGTTAGTTTGTGGCAATTTTTTTAGCATTTTAACATAAAGGGATTGTTTTTGCCCACCTTTATTTATTTGTTTGTTAATTCATATTCTTTGAATTGCCTTGGCCTTTGAACACATTTTTACAGTTTTTATTAAAATCTGAGTTTTGGTGAATTACCAAGTGTGTCCAGTTTGGTCACTAAAGGCCTAAGATTATTGTAGCTTTAGAGGCCATGATGATAAGAAACGATGTTTATAACCAACAAGATCACTAGCAACCACTTGTAGGTCTGAAAAAGTTCAGTTTGAGTTTTCCTCAGGAGTATTGCACTTTAACTGAAGTTGATTTGAACACTTTTATTTGAAGAAAATTATTTGACTATAATCTTAATGGATGTTCCATGTTGTGAAACTGAAACTACTAATACTGATGCCTCATGTCGTCAGGATAGATCAGTCTAGAAAGTGTGTGCCTGTGTTTGCGCATGGCCGAGTATCTCTGTGCTGTAGTTATTACAGTTAGCAGTCCCATGGGTGTCATCCATCAGTTTCATCACTTGTACACGGACTGACAAATTAAACTGGCTCACATCCAACCTAGAGCTTGCTGTATAAAGCCTTCCTCCCCTTTCCTTTTCTCCCTCTTTCCCTCAACCTCACTTATAGTTTGGGTTTTCCCATCCTTTCTCAATCTGCCTGCCAGTCCTCTAACATTTCATGGCTGTTTTTCTTCACTAAATATTTCTTTGTCTCCTGCTTTCCCTGTCACTCTTGTGTCTTTCTGTTCTCCTTTCCTTGCTTTTGACCCATCTTTTCTTTCAGTCAATGGCTTTGTCTCTGTCTTTTTCTCCATATTTTTCTCCAATTTTCTGTTTTCTGAGTGTCACTTATAACCTTGTCTTACCTCTCCTCTTGTCTTTTCTTTGTCTTGTAGTTATTTTCTGATCCTTTTGAAAAACCTTTGAAGTTGCCTTAATCAGTGGAATTCTAAAATTACTAAAATTCTTTAATCAGTACATTTGCAAATTTACTAATTTACAAACGCGTCTCATTATGAAATCAGGTCCTAACTAGCTTCCAGGCAAATTGTGAAAGCTGAGTGGGCACAGTTCAGTGATGGGATTTCTCTGAATTTATTAAGTTAAAAAACAAAACAAAAAAGGGTTATAGTGATTTTGACTCTAAAATATTTACTTAGGCTATACGGTTTCACCTCAGGCTGTACTCCTCACAATAATGTGATTTAAAAAAAAACAATATTTAGGCCTAATTATATTATAAGTGCAAAAGGAATCATGGAAACAACATAGGAATTTAAGAAAAGAGATTTAAACATAATATGCCGCAAATGTTGCCATTCCTGGATCCATGCCGCTGGAACCCACAGCTGGTGTTGAGATGGAAGAAGCAGCAAGTAAACGTTTTACTAAAATACTGAGGTAAATGCACATTGTAAATGTTAATAATAATAATAATAATAATAATAATAATAATACATTTTATTTATAATGCACTTTTCATCAAAATATCTCAAAGTACTACAGGTAAAAAAGAGAAAAATCTAAATTTAAAATAAATAAAAATAAATAAATCTATTCTTAGAAGAGAGGAAAAAAAACATCTAAAGGGGACCAAAAGCTTTGCTAAAAAGAAATGTTTTAAGGCCTTTTTTAAAACACTCAGTGGATTGAGGTGCCCTCAAGGTGTCAGGGAGGGCATTCCACAGATGTGGGGCAGCAGCACAGAATGCCCTATCTCCCATTGTCCTGAGTCTGGTTCTGGGAATGTGGAGGAGGTTTGAGTGAGTGGAGCGAAGGGAGCGGGTTGTGTTCTGTGGGTTGATAAGTTCTTTGAGGTAGGGGGGGGCATGTCCATAGATGCATTGATGTGTGAGGAGGGAAACCTTGTACTCAATCCTGGTGGAGATGGGAAGCCAGTGTAGTGAGTGGAGAATGGGGGTAATGTGCTCATGTTTTCGCACTCTCATCAGGATCCTAGCTGCAGAGTTTTGAATGTACTGAAGCCTCTGCAGTCTCTTTCTAGGGATCCCAATGAGAAGTGTGTTGCAATAGTCCAGTCTGGAGGAGACAAAGGCATGAACCAGCTTTTTGGCGTCTGGGAGGGAGAAAATGGGACGGAGTTTGGAGATGTTACGGAGGTGGTAGAAAGAGGTCTTGCATAGGTGATTTATATGGGCTTCAAAAGTGAGTTGGGAGTCCATTTTTACACCAAGATTACTAACTGTTGATTAGAGCGGGATATTAGTACCAAAAAAGGTGATGCTGGTTATGGATGATGATTTGGTCTGATGAGGAGTTCCAACCAGGATGGCTTCGGTTTTGGAGCTATTGAGTTGAAGAATGTTTTGCTCCATCCATAACTTTATCTCCTCCAGACTGGTGGTGAGTTTTAGTTGATGTAGATGTTTTAGTGCAAATGCTTTTCTCTGTTGATTTTTAAAGTACATTATAAGCCAGAAAACCTGTTTGCTGTTGCAGTATTTATTTTTTATTTTATTTTTACTTATCTTCAGTGGGAAAATAGCAATTTAAAACAATCACATTTTAATTACTGTATTATCTTTTTCTTTTAAAGAATCAGTTTTATCTAACAAATGCAGAGTGTGAAAGTTTTCATGCAACACTGCCCCAAAAATTAAGTGAGCTTGAAAGTAATTGTAAATAGTAATTGTGATTCTGATTCATAATAAAACTCTTAAGATGTTGTTTGCACAATTATCCCTTAGCAATTGCAAGAGAGAAAGGCCCACCTTGCAAAAATCCCACAAACTGCAATTTCAGCCTTTGGGCCTGTTTGACACTTAATGTACGTTTTGGGGGGTAGAATGCATCACATCTGCATCTGAAAAACTGCAATTACACAGTATTTTGAAACTAGTGATCTAATACTATGAGAGTGAAAAACGGATTCATGCAGGTGAAAAACATTTTTTAATCATTCACATCATCTATTCTCACAAAATGACATTGTCATGTGGGCCCCCAATAATGAATTGAGTTTGGTTCATGAAGCCACTTCATTGTTGAATTGTCATAGCTTAGACGATGTTGTTCAAAAGAATGAAACTGTTCATGACTCACAAACCAGTTTTTGCTGAACTCTCTCTGCTTTGTTGTCTCTTGCTCTGCCTCCTGTATGTTTGTATTTTTATTCTTTGGCATCTGCTTTCTCTCATACTCCCTCCACTCTTTTTGACACACATTCTTGTTGAGGGGGTTGGTCTGGCAAAATTAAATGTGGTTTGATTTTTTTTTCTGTACTTTAATTGATTTACCCAAGCTGAGATGGTCACAGTGAATGGCCATGCTAAATAACTTGCGTATCGAACACAAATTCTCTCTGGCTGTAAAATTGATGGTGGACGACTTATTGGAGTAGGTGTTGGCCTCAGCACTAAATGGATGATGTTTTTCTTTTCTTTGTGTTATTCTGTTACACTTCCTTTTCTATCTGCCAGCATACCTGGCTGTGATTCCTTCTGCCTGACTGTCTCTGTAGTTTCATTTAACCTTTCTTGCTCTTTAGTCTGTATTTTGGCCCATATCTCTGCTTTGAAGCCAAGGTTAGAAAAGATCAACATTCCTGGTGTGTTGCTTCTACTATATCTTTGCTTGGAGCCAGATAACAATTTTCCAGTCAAAGCAATATTGCCTGCATTGCTGTAAGGTCTGGATCTACATTGAGTGGTGAGGTAATCTTCTCTCAATTCTCTCACTAACTCCGTCTTACTGAGTCTTCACTTTTTTTCCCGTTGTCTTCTATCTTCAACTGTTTTTCCACTCGTCTCTATGTCTTCCCTTGCTCTCTCTGCCTCTTTCTCTCTCTGCATATATTAATGCAGGTTCTGCTTCCATGCCTAGCTATACATAAAGCACCAGTGATCCAGAAAAAATGCTTCTGAGGCATTGTTGTTGTAGATGTTGAACATGAGCAAGCTGTTTGTTTTGCAAGTCTGGCTGTTTTTCCTTCTGCGCTGCACAAATCTCTGAGTCTTTGTTGAAATTCTTCAACTAACATCTCACTTTGTAACATATAGATATGTCTCTAAGTAACAGCCTTCCTGTCACTAACCTCTTCCCTCTGGTCTCAAGGGTCACCACTGTGCTATCATTGATGGCAATTTTGGGGGAATAATTGATTAATTTCAACCCTTCTAGGTTCTTGGGCAGGAAATACATTGAGATGTGTGGCTGTAGTTATTAATTCAATGAACCTACCCTGCTGTAGTACTCCCCTACCTGGTAGTAACCAGGACCATACATACGATATGCTGTTGACAAACACAAACTACATTAAAGCTGTATTTTCCTCAATTAGAGCAAATTAAGTCAAATGAGTTTAACCATTTCATCACAAGCAAACTTTAAAGCTGAACTAATCACTATTTTTATTATGATAATGGTCTAAATGCTGCATGTAATGTGAAAGTTGGTGTTTGTAAGATTTAGCACCAGACTTTGCAGTTCTAGTCTATAAAGCATTTTAGCATATTTAGCTCTTTAGCTATTTAACAATTTTCATCAACTATGTTTCCAGCCGGAGCAGTCGACCCTGATGACCCCAAAACATACCTGCCCAGCACCAAATAGTGAGCCAGTTAATCACAACCATAGCTGGTGAACATAGTAAAGCATTTAGCAGCTAAATAACTAGATGTTTTACCTCAGTCACGGTAGAGACCAAAACAGAGCTTAGAAGAGATGGATCTGGTTTCATTCCAGCCGGAGTGCATGTTATTCCCTACTATCGTGCATCCAATTTAAAAAAAAAGTCAAAACAATTTTAGCCAATTACAATACAAACAGTGATGAGGGCAACTTTAAGAAACAAAAAAAAAGAATTGTCCCAAAAAAGACATGTGACAATCTACTTTGACAGCAACCTAACTCAGTTAGTAGTGCTAAAAATAAAAGAACATATTTGTTAGGGTATGAGTACAGCAACAATGATTGGAACTGACCCTGCAGGTAAAACACACAGATTTGCTGAAGTAGCATGAGCATTGCAAGGAATAATTCAGCAGATTTGGCACACATTGGGGGAAAAATATCATCCACACCGTGCATTCATCAAGCTCTCTGTGTGCTTTACATGCTCATATTTCATGCAATGTGGGCGCTTATCTGGCAACCAAAGTTTAAGATGTTAATCTGCCTGCCAATTCTGCTCCTTAACAAAATTAGATTACTTCAAAGGATCCCAGATAGTGATGAAATATTCAGTTTGGTCTTTCCTGACAGAAAATTCAGATTTCATGTTTGAGAAACACATTCTCATCACGATTCAACCCTTCTAACTGCTATTTCTGTTATCAAGATATCTGGCTCTGATCGTGTTGTGTGGCCTCAACTTGTGTTTCATTTCTGTAGCTTGCTGTGACATACTCAAAAAAAGGTTTAGTTAAAGCTAAAATATTGAGAATACTTACACCTTTTTTATTTGTATATTATGTACCACAATGGGAACACATTTAAATTAAGATTCAAGATATCAGTACAACATTCCCTCTTAAATATTTTAAAACCTTTGCCGTGGACAATATGCCGCTGTTAATATAATGCTTTTTGTTGCAAAATTATCTTAAAATGCCAAATCAATTTAAAATGTCAGTTTTTGTCTAATTTTTTTAAATTATTAAATACATTATTACTTCTTTCATACCGTGTTGGTATTTCTCTCTTAATTTGGGAAGTCCAATTCCCCCCACACTCATTATTTTAATGATTGAGGCTCTGCTCGAGTCATAAGATGACAGAAAAAGAGATGATTGGAAACGTGAAAATGTTTGAAAACATTTTGTTCAAACTATTTCCATCCTTCCTCTGTGGTCTGGTTGAGTCTGTGAATGGTCGGTGCTTAGTTGGCTTTGACTAACAGGGAGATGGAGACAAAAGTCCTGCCCCTTGTGGGGAGAACAAAGAATTCTTGTGGCAGTGCTGGAAATAAGACAAGCTCCAGACTTTTTCAGTTTTTGCTCTGTCCATTCTGCATATCAGCTCTCTTCCCTTCCTTTCCAGGATGCCCTATGTTCTGCTGAATCATTTACTGTTGTGCCACAGTTAATGTTGCTCAGAAAACCACCAACAATGTATGGCTGAGCTGAATTCCTTGCCGGGCTCTAAAGCACCAACCGATTTTCCTTTCCTTTGAAAAATGAAAACCCAAATCTAATCTTGTCCCCTGCTATCAAATTAGCAATTAAAATTGCAAACAATACTGTGGCTAGTTTCGCTGTTCTCTGTGCCACCCTGGGGCGAACTGGCCTTGCATTTCCAAAGATTTTTAAATGTCACAGTCAGAGAAGTTGAAAAAGACCATTACCAGTGACATTTTATTGTGCGTGTGGTTGTGTGTGTGTGTGTTGGTGGGTGGTATTAGAGTGTAAAAACACACATACATTTAGAGTAAATTCTGTTTGCCCAAATTCAAATACTCAACACTGGGTTGTTTGAGATTGGTGCGTTCATCACTTGTTTTGTAGTCCACTTGTGTGGTTACTGTCGACCCCAGTCTCACCCCCTGAGGTAAGCATTCATTTACTAAAAAAGGTAGCAGATATGCCCTTCATTGTGTCCTTTCCAAATACATAAATATAAAACCATTACAGCTGCTCCTGCAAAAATGCATGTGCGCACGTGGATATTGGACTGCTAATGAAGTAAATAAGTGGATTATGTTTCAAAGATATCTCTCATTTGAAGCCACACTGGTTGCTATGGTTTAACTTGTGTTAAAATGTTAATACATTTCTTCTAGAACAGCTGCAGCCAAAATGTCCTAAACTTACCTGTCTTTTACTGTCATAAATCTGTAGTTTGATTTGAAGAAGTTATACTAACCCACAGGCACTGGTAGGAATTTATAGGGACCCTTAACAAGATGTTCTTGGACACATTAAAAACTCCATCAATTTCAGACTTTATGGGTCCCCCCTTCCACCCTTCTGGAGCCAAGGGCTGCCTGACTCATTACCTTCACTCTACTCACTCCACTTCCTTTATGTGTTCCCTTCAAACATCCGGAACCCATGAGGTAATGTACTGTATGGTATGAACTGTCGTTGGGGTATAGTGTAAAAGTGGCTATTAAATTCAAACATGAATTTAGATTGTTAACTCTGAACTAGATTGAACAACAATCTGTTTCTCCAATCTGAATGGTGATACCTGTAGCAGTGGGGCTATCGCAGTAACTTGAGACCATGCTTTCATATTTCTTGACTGTGGATAAAGTAGATCCTGAGGGGATCCTGAGGCTTTCCAGGGCAAGATCAGATATGTAATCCCTCCAGCGTGCTCTGGTTTTGCCCCATGGTCTCCTCCCAGTCAAACATTCTCAGCTTGCCTGAAGGGAGTTGACATCCCAACCTGATGCCTCCACGACCTCATTTGGCTTCTTTAAATGCAAAAAAAGCAGTAGTTACTCTGAGGCTCCTCTGGATTTCCACATTCTGCTATTGAAACTGGGATTCTCAGACCATTTGAGCGCTCCGCTTACAGCTCACCACAACAGTTATGGTGGAATTCCTGATCTATTTCCCAGTTGATATCACCGATCTATGTGCATGGTGTGAAGCGGTTGGCGCAGGTGTGTTTAGGGCGTGTACAAATCCACTTTAACTAGTTTAACTGCCGTAAAAAGGGTCTGTGCGTCAGGCGCATGGTTCAAAAGGGTTGTACTTAGCGTCTTAATGAATCATAGGTGTGTTTTGGGCGTAACATGCAATAAACCAATGAGTGTCATCTCCCATTCCCTTTAAAAGCCAGGTGTATTTGTGCCTTTCTATTATGATGGCATATTTGCCAAGCAGGAAGGAGAGATTTGTAGGAGAAGAAACTGGTCTGCTCCCGCGTGAAGTGAAAGCGTGCAAGCAGATCATATATGGCACGAGCACTATGCCACCAAAACTCAAAGTGAAGCACACATTAAAATAACAATTAAATGCTGCGTTATTGACTTTAGACCAGGTTTTTGGTTTTTGTTGGTCAATGGCACAATCACTTTCTTCTTCGTCAAGATATCAATACACCAAGAATTCACCTGAACATACCTCCCTGTAAGACCAGCACACCCATGGGCGCACAGATGGGTAGGTGCATTTGCTATTTAAACAACGTGGGTGCTAGACGGGAAATTGACAACTGCATTGGTCTTAAACTAGCAAGGACACTTGTGTTGGGCTTTGTGCTGCGCCGGGTGCAAGGCACTGAGTCATCAACAATATTTAAATACATTTGAACTTAATGCGTTTCAATCTGCCAATCTCCACGAAGATCACAGCCCCAATGAAGTCTTTCCCTTTGGCCTCTCAAACTCTACTTACACCTCTGTTTTTGCTTCCATAACCCCTGAGGTATTATTCTGCTGTTATACTATTTATGAATGCTGCTTAAAGAAATAGTTTGATATTTTGGAAAATACGCCTCACATTATTGCTAAGAATCAGTGGAGCTTGGAACAAACAATGGAGCCAGAGCCAGAGCCACGGGGCGATTATTTTTGACCTAAATACTGTGTCTTGTCATTACCGTGAGACCAGCAAAGACTCCAGGAAGTCACTGTACCCAGCTGCTGTTTGTCAAGAAGCTGGTAACTCCTCCTAAAACAACATCTTGTCCTTTTTACATTTTGGTTTGTGTACATTAAACAAACAAGACACAACCTGTAAATTAGGGAGCTGTAGGGGTGCTATTGTTTGGGAGAGCCAGGCTAGCAGATATGAAAAAGTGGAATCTAGCCAAGAAGAAGAAGAATCAACATATTTCCCAAAACGGCCCACTCCTTTAAATAACATCTTAACATCCATGCATTTTTTCAAAGAAATAAAAAAGGCTTCTTTCCAGCATTGTATTTACATCTCATTGATGTTTAGCACCTCTATGGGTAGACGATAGCAAGCGCTGTCATGATCCTCTGTCAATCATAGCGAGGATTTACGGTATATCCAGTAATAAGCCCACTGACCCACAGAAAGATATGTCAAACCCCAGTAATAAACCTGTAAACCACCAATCATAAGGGGGGAAAACAACAGCAATACTGGGTTGCATCAGCTGTGAATCAACTTATGGATTGAAGCAGGAGGCCAAAAGCTACGGTGCAGGATATAAATTCTGCAAATGAAAATGGATAACATGGAGGTGGATATGGAAGTGTGTGTGTGTGTGTGTGTGTGTGTTTGTGTGTGTGTGTGTGTGTGTGTAGCTAGCTGTGAATAAGGAAAAGGAGGATCCTTGGATGACATCGGGGCCGCTACGAGTCATCAGTTCCCAATACTGATTTTCATGAATCACTTTAACAAATGGCCGTGTAGTGTGTGCATTTTTGAATGTGTGTGTGCCGCTTCAGGAAATCCAAAAAAAGAACCTTACACTTAAGTGTACTGATTATAGACATAGCTACACGTGAACTCCCTTGAGTTATGGCTTGACTTTCTCTAACTGTCCACTCATCCAACTGTTTGTCTGTCAAACCTAAAATCAATAATGACAAGGTAGAACTTTCTGGTTCTGGTTGGTCTGTGACTATGACATAAATTATGTATTTAGATTTAAAATGTTAAAGGATCTCCGACATAACTGAAATCAACTCGCCGTCTGTCTTAAATTGTGATTAGTTCCACTTTAAAAAAGGGAAATTGCAGTGGAGAAGAAAACCCCTTCTAAGCAGATAAAAGTTAAATGAAAGAATAACGGGGGAGGATCCTGTCTGTCTTGGAGATTACCAATTAAGACTGGGCTTAATTTGTAGTGAGTCTGCAATCAATGTTAACTTGTTCCTTTGTTGGAATAATTAGTTGGCTCTTTGTAAGTTTGACCTCCAACCAATGTACCCTGTAAAGTCACTGCCAAGTTTCTTGATTACAGGTCCAAAGAAGTCTCTCAGGACTCCTTAATAGCTGAATTACAAGTGAAAAGATTGATAGTTGAGCTGACTTTGTGCCTTTAATTGCTACATCATGTCGGCTTATTTGAGACTTTTTTTGTGGTGTAATTTTACCCCCACCTTGCCATGGGTATATATATATATATTAGAGGTTAAGGGTCCATCGCAATACCTTGTGAATCCCAACCATTCTCTGCAACTGTATTTGTTGTCCTTGCTCTTTGTTCTAGAGATGTAAACAGATATTTGCAATGTAGTGTAAATGTCCATTAATCTGTTAAGAAATCATAGAAAAAGCTGCCCCCTTTTAAATTCACAAGTAAACATCAGATTCCAACTTTTATCAAAATTAATCCAGGTGATTGCTACAGTGTATAGTGTAAATAGAATCTAGTAGCCAAACAAGCATGATTTTTTCTGATGCAGATTTTCCCAAAAACAAATATAGCTATAGGCTGGGGTGTAGATATCTTCAATAACTTTTAGTTAATGCAGGATAAAGCTTGGCCAGTGTCACACAGTGTTATTTTTACCTCATGATTTAATATTGAAGCCCGCCACTTTAACTTCACCTTGAGTTTTTGACTTGGTGATGCAAACCTCTGCTGCGCTCTGCTACATACTAAAACTACTATATCTAGTAACTCTTCCATTATCTTTTATTGTGACTGGTATTGCCACTATTCATTACACCCCCAACCGGCCCCATCATACACCGCCTACCAAGACCTTAGGTCTGTCCGAGGTTTCTTCCTAAAAGGGAGTTTTTCCTCGCCACTGTCGCACTGCTTGCTCTTGGGGGAATTACTAGAATTGTTGGGTCCTTGTAAATAACAGTGTGGTCTAGACCTACTCTATCTGTAAAGTGTCTTGAGATAACTGTTGTTATGAATTGATATTATAAATAAAATTTAATTGAATCTGACAAAATCACCCCCGTCTCAAAAGCACATTAAAAAAAAACTAACCCTATTTTTTATTATCACTCCAGAACAATTTTACATTAGCATTCCCCTGCTACCATTATATACATTACCTTTAGTATGTTAGAAAAATCCTGCAATTCTGACTTATATTTTCCAACTTTTCAAACCTCCAAATGTTAATTTTCATCATTTATTTTCATTCTTGGTTGAGTTTAAATACAAATCATTCTTAATAATTTGATTCATTTATATACATGGTTACTATTATTTTGTAAACTCGTTATTTTGTATAAACGGAAATTAAGCAGTGTAGAAGACTTCCATTAGGATTTTGACTTCTAAATCACACTTTAGTAGAAGGATAGCAATAACCTAGAGCTAGTACCTAGAGAGGTTGTTGGTGTGAATCCCCGGAATGGTTTTGGAAAAAAACTGGGTGAGCAAAGTAAAAGATCTCTCTCTGTTTTACTAAGAAGCTATTGAACTCAAAAACCTTGAGCAAGTGGTTCAGACAAGAGAGTAGACACTGCACTTTGTGAAATGGCAAAAGCCAACTTTGCTTTGCTAAAACGGAGGGAAAGACCACTGTCTATGGATAACCCAGTGATACTGTAGTAAAGCTGCTGTTATAAAGTCAGTGTTGTGAGACAATGGCCCTACGACCTAAAACAGGGATAGGACGGGCGTACGCTGATTTCTACGCATAGCTCGGCATTTATCAATTTGAACGTGAGCGTAGCCTGCGAAAAAATCTCACGTCTGGTCTGACCTCGCAAGTTTTCAAGTCAGTGTGGACTTGCGGTGTGGACAATGGCAGATCTGGCTCTTTTAGAAGAACCTCTATGAGCCGAGTAACAGTGCATCGGATTGATTAAGGGCAGATGGCTCTGTTTTGCAACAGCGGGGGGGGACCCTACTATACATGCCAGAAAGTTTGCAACATTATTTTAGCATGCGGGGTTCTACACAACATCTCGCAGGAAAACAGGGTGCTCAAAACGTAGGCCTAGTGACGGAGCCAGCTGATGTCCAGAAAGCAGTGTCCAGCACAGCCCCAACCGGGGGCTATACCAAGGAGAAAGGATGGAGGACACGCGCTCTCCCTCACAGCTGTTGCCTGGCTCTGACTCATGACAAAAACACTAGTAAAATAAAATAACAAACTGCATAAACTCTGCTACTGTGTGTTTATTTAATTATAGGTACACCTACATGTAGGCCTATGAGATTGTAATATAAGCCTATATATTACTGTTAGGAGTATACATATGTCAAGGATGTATAAATTAAATACACTTCAGCTGCAGTCTGATTTAATAGGGCAACACTGTTGACCACATCAGTGATCTGTTTCTATTCCTACAGCTTAATACCAGTTTTTTGGTTGCCAAATAGGACACACGTCAAATTAAACTGAGATGTCAAAACCAAGAATATATTGGGGCGTAATATTTAAATTACGATTTTTTCCAGCCGCTGCATTTATCAATGTACGACCGTTCTTACGCTCTGATTGGTATGATACAAACGTTTCATGAATCCCACGTGAAGCCTGTTGTAAAAGGGTTTCTGCGCTCATATCTGCGCTGGTTTCTACATTAGGTTGATAAATGAAGGCCAGTGTGCGGATCAGCAGGCAAGTGCTTGCACTCTGAGGATGGGAGCTCTCCGTGGTGCTGCTGCACACACTGCTGCTCCTTGTGAAATCGCTTGATGCTCTGCAGTCAGTTGAGAGTTGTTGCTCCACAGCCTTCTTGTAGTTTAGGCCGAAAGCTATCCCTGGTATTGACAGCCTTGGTGCTCCCTACTAACATTCAACTCATAAACTGGTGCACTCACGGCTTAGACAGAAATTTATTATTTTACCTAAACAGTCCTATGAACTCATCTGATGGTACAGCAACTAGTTCAAAAGTTTGTTCATGAGATTTTGGAGTTTGAAAAGGCAGCAAGTTTTCTCCCTTTTGAACAACAGTGACCAATCTGCCACCTGTCAGGTACAGAATCGTATTTATTTTATTGCTCCCCAAGTAAGATGTAAAGAATTGATTTGTCCACAACAGTGGGTTAAGGGACATATTTACATATTTACAGCTGCCAGTGTCTCACAGGGAACAGAGCTGCTGAAGCCTGGTCTCCATTCATTTTCTCTCCAGTAGTCCTGTCTTCACAGTGAAGCTGCAGAGTTTCCAAAACTGTTGTCCAAGTCAAAAATGTAAGCATACTTGATATTTGACATTTACATACTGAGCATGTAAATGTGCCACTTTGGAGGCCCATTGGAGCAATTTGCAAGCAAGTAGGAGGAGTAACTAGGCTTACAGACAGCAGCCCAAAGAATGACATATCATGAAAAGAAAATAGCTTTAAAAAAGTTAGTGCCAGAAACCAGGGTGGAGCCCCATCACATCCCATATGGCTAAATTACATTTTTGTTTAAAAAAACAATGGCTGATGGAATTATAAAAAAACACCATCCAAATTAAACTCACCGTGTAGAGATTATTGTGCAGTTCCAACTTGAAACATAATTTATTTTAATTTACACAAATGAATTTCAGGCACACATTCACAGTTTTTCTCAGTAGTTTTAT
Organism: Etheostoma perlongum; assembly: GCA_026937815.1. Lineage (NCBI taxonomy): Eukaryota > Metazoa > Chordata > Actinopteri > Perciformes > Percidae > Etheostoma > Etheostoma perlongum. The sequence continues at coordinate 17,038,692 of CM049393.1, read as the reverse complement.
TTTCATTTCATTTTTTAAGATCCTTTTTTAAAATGTTTTTTAAGATTATTTTTCTTTAATTGATAGGCTAGCTTGAAGCCAGGAAAGGGAAGAGAGAGGGGGTTGACATGCAGCAAAGGGCCGCTGGTCAGATTTGAACCCATGCCGCTGCCAAGGACTCAGCCTACGTTGTGTTCACACTCTACTGGGTGGGCTAGAGGCCGCCCCCTCAGTAGCTTTTTATTAAGATTACCGAACCACCAAATCTTGTAAATATTAAAACTGACTGAAAAAAGATAGTATAGAAACATTGCCCACCATGTTTCAAGAACATAGTGTTTTATCAAGATTTAATTTTTTTTGTCAACAAGTTCTAAGTCTAATACTTAAAGCTACATTGTGTAAGAATTATTCCATCTAGCGGTGAAACCTTATATGACAACCAACTGAAATGGACTAGCCCTTTCCATTCCAAGTGTGTTATGACTCCTACGGTGGCCATCTTATTTCAATAAGGACAACCTCGACAGTGAGTGTTCCTTCCAGTGTAATATTAGTTTTATGTTATTTTGTTACCAAATCAGCTATCAGGTTTCCAAACATATACAAGCTAATGTTAGGGTGAGCTAGTGGCCGCCCCAGGTTTGTGCATTCGTCACAGTGCCACCCAGTGTAAAATCTCAAAAGGCGGAGGTTTGTTCCTCTTTGTCTAATGTATTCTAAAGATGGAGGCGCAACATGGCGGTTGTCGTTCGAGCAACTCTCTCTTATGTATTCTGAACGATTCTGAATGGCAGATTCTACGCTTACAAGAATACTTTGATTTAGTTGGTGGAAGTAATCACACATGAATGAGCACATATTTGTGAAAAGGTTTTTTTTCTAAGAATAAACTAAAAAAGTTACACAATGGAGCTTTAAGAGCTGTGTGTAAAGCCCCACTTTATTTATTGGCAGGGGGGTCAGACTGGTTTTCTAATCAGTTCAGGGATGATCTCATTTTCAAATGTATTTTCTCCAGTTTTATCCTCTTTCAATGCAGAAGAGTCTTGACAGTGTTTGAGATCTGAAGGGCTTGCTGAATAATAAGTGGAGTCCCCCTCCTTAATTCTGTCTGCAACTCTACCTCTCTTTTTCATTTTTGCTTTCTCAGTTTCTTCAGCTTCTCTTCCCATTTTCTCAAAGCTTCACTCAAGCTGAATATAGTTGTTTTGTAAATATTTTCAATCCAGTTTTGATAGCTCTCTCTCTCTCTCTCTGTATATCTCAGTGTAACTCTCTCCCAGTCACACACATACATAGCCTCAGGCAAAACACAGGCAGTTGTCTATTGTTCAACACAAGAAATAGAGGATAAACGTCATTTTGTTGGAGTTCTCCAAGGTTTTGTGCAGTTACCAATCTATTTCTCCCCCCAGTTGACGCATTTGCTCTAGTGGCATCTTTTGTGCATATTGGTTCCAGGGCAAGCAAGAAGAGATGTGAAATGGAATTAGGACATTCATGACTTCATCTTACTGAGTCATATAGGAATCATTTGAAAGCTGGAGGCACCAAATGTTTAGTGTTTTTGCGTGAACAAAGACTGAAATACCTTAATAGTTGGCAACAATTTCCATTCATTGACTAAGGGGTACATCGACGAACCGTTTCAAATGGAAAAAGGGTGATTTCCAATGTATTATTATTCTCTATACCATATACCATTTAAAAAAAAGACATCTTTTTGTTAAGAAGTAAATGCGCTGTTGCAATTTTTTTTTACTTTTAGATGAATGGATGAAAATAAAATGGAGATAGCTGGATGCACATTCATATCCCCTATTTCTGACTGCATTTGTTATACTGTAGTAGAGAAGAATAATAGATACAGTACATTTATTGTGTTTATACGCAAGGACGCAAAAGACTACAAAGGCACCACTGCTTGATTCTGCCCGTTGACAGTTTGCAGCAATAATGTGGAAACAATAAGGTACTCACAAGATCTCAAAATGACTGTAGTAATAATCCAAATAGGGAAGGAAACCACCAAAAACTGTCAATACCCAACCAGTACTCATAAGGAGCAAAAAAAAGTAATGACATCTGCTAGAAGCTCTGCAGGAACGTGCAGCTTCTGAAGTTTTTTCCATTGTCAGTGAATACAGAGCAGGAGGCTGTAACATGTTCTGTTTACCAAGATCACCGTGACAAACATTAAATCAGTCCTTCAAGTTGGCTGCCATCTTAATACAATGTGACACCTACTCTCACAAAATAATGTGCGTCATGGAAATAAAATTGAACATAGAAACTCAGTAATCGTGTTAGTATGTCCTTGCTGAAAGAATGATTTGGCTTTTAGTGTGGGTTAGAATTTCATCTGTTGAAGTAAAACGTAAAAAAGGTGCTTTCAGAATAACTTAACAATAAGAGGAAATATTCTTTATCAAAAAAGAATGGGCATACTTTTTCACAATGTAGCCAATTCTTTAAAGAACACAAAGAAATTGAAAGAACCGGAAAGCTTGTAAACACACAAAAAGTTTAATAAATCTATAGTGCATAGTTTCTATCGCCCCCATGAGGAGTAATGACACCTCTGTGGGCTCATCCACAAGACCCGAGGCTTCCTTGGCCTCGCACTGAAGCTTGAAGAAACCACAGACAGCACAATTATCTTTGAAGATTAGTGAATATTGTGACAGAGTAGCAGGTACCGAACATGTAATGTGGCAGTAGCACAACTCAAACAAACCCTCCAAAGGCTGAAATTAGGCTTCATATGTTGTGAAATACACATATAAAGGCAGGTGTTTTAATGAAAACCGCTATTGAGCTCAATCAATTACAATGAAAATGGTGTAGACAAATTGTGTTACCTTACACTGCATGTCATTTGTCTGTGTAATTCTGTTTCATGTGAGCAATTTTCTGCAAGGGGCATTGTTCTGCTTTGCACAATCAATGGTATTGATCCCACCTACGTCATTTTAGTTAGTTAGACAGATGCAGCACTCGCATAGATTAAGAGTTGTTACTTCCGTTAGTCAACTTACATCACCATGTGTATAGTTATGGCAAGTCATTTATTTCTAAATTTCTTATTTTCTAAACTCAAGGATCAAAAGATGGCTCAGTTATTCTTCCAACCAGGGAAACATTTGACTAAAAGCAAAACACTATACCTTTCTTTTTTTTCCCAAAGTATGTTTATTGCTCAAACCTCATAAATTATTACAGGCTGTATTGGGAATAACAAAAGGTAGCAGGTTTGACATTTTTTTGCTTTTTTAAAACAGAACACACAGACATACATACATTCCTACCCATTCCCTCCCTCCACCACCCCTTAACCAGGTACTGAACATGTATCTTCCATTCATCTAACTTGCCCACCCATCTCCCTCCCTCAAGAAGGAGAAATGAAAAAAATAAAATAAATAAAAAATACAAATAAAAAATATAAAAATAATAATAAAATTAAATTAAAAAGAAAAGGGAAATGTTGGGGGGGGGTGACTACCATTGGCTCAGGATAGATAGTTTGCATAAGAAAGGAGCGGGTCCCAGGTTTTATGAAATTTCTTCAGGGATCCTCTGACAGTATGTTTGATTTTTTCTAGGTGTAAGAATGACAATACATCTTCTAACAAGGACTTTGTGCTAGGCGTCTTTGGGCTCTTCCACTGTAGCAGTATTTGACGTTTGGCTATCAGAGCGGCAAATGCAATAATATCAGCTTGGTAGCTATTAAATCTTCCTACAATAGGAGACACACCAAATATACCAATCAAGGGGCATGGGGACACAGGGATATTAAGGACTACAGAAAGGGTGTCAAAAATGGATGTCCAAAAAGAGTATAGCTTAGGACAGGAGAAAAAAGTGTGTATGGTCTGCTGGAGATGGAGAACACCTGATGCAGAGATCATCTGTATCAGGAAATAATCTTTTCAGTCTGGCCCTTGTGTAGTGAAGTCTAAAGACCACTTTGAATTGAATGAGTCTCATACGTGCACAGATGCAAGTACTATGAATTCTGAGTAAAACTTCCTTCCACCAGTCCTCATCTAGTGCAAGACCTAGCTCCCTTTCCCAAACACCCCAGAGCCCTGAATGAGGGGAGAGTTGAGATGAAAGGAGACTATAGATTGAGGCGATGCTATTTTGTGATGCTGAGGAGGACATGATACCTTCTAACAGAGTTTTTTCAGGTAGTGCAGGAAATTAGGTGAAGTGTGTTTTGGTGAAATTGCGCAACTGGAAATATCTGAATAGATCCACTTTTGGAGTCCCAAATTTTGCAGAAAGGTCAGCCATATTTCCAAAGGCCTCATCTAAGTAAAGGTCACTAAAAGAGACCAGGCCCATCCTCTTCCAACGTGTAAATGTTTTGTCTATGCTGGAGGGTAAAAACAGATGGTTGTTGCATATGGGGATGAGGACAGAAGGGGATTTTAATCCATAGTGAGTCCTGAACTGTTTCCAGATTTTCAGTGATTCGCAATCCTACTTATAGCACCTTTAAAGCAATTCAAAGCACTTGGTTAAGGTAAAGGAAAATCGTGGTATGGGTTAAATGTTGAAAAAGTCAATGCCGACCTGAAGCAAACATTTTTCAGTGTGAAAGTCCTGTGCTTTAGATGCCTAACATCCGCCCTAACCAGCAGAAGAAAAGTGTTACACGTGTTTGCAGTGAAACATAAATATAGAATAGGGAGATTTTTGTTGCCTAGATACACCTATAGATTATAAAAGCATGCAACCTGCACACTCATAAAAAATAAAGTCCCACACATGCACACCAACACAATTAAACCACAGCATCTAAAACTATTCTCTGTCTCTCCCAACACGCCAGGAAATGTTTTTCTTCTCTGAGGCAGCCTAAGTGGAGTGGTCTACTGAAGCCAACCCTCAGTAATTAACTGTCACAACGCTTCAAAACTAACAAATGGACTTTGTGTCAAGGAGGGCCCATTAATTTACTGGCCTCCACTCGTCGATCCAGAGCCTATTATCTCCATTACGGCAGGTTTTCATGTCTAGGCATCTTCTCCTGCTAAACCTCCATTTCTCTGTCTCACTTTGCACAGATTCCCTGGAACATGCAGAAAGGCCTGGTGGAGAATGTGTCTTTTTAACATGTGTAGAAACACACCCTTCTTCAGTCACATAAAGGTACATGAACTATATGAACCCCACACATACTGTATGCTTCTGAACACATTTGTTTCATCTATCATGACTGCATAAGAAAATCACAGAGGCGTGACTCGTATTATAACGTAAAATGCAGCGATGCTGGGCACGGACCAATACACTTCACATGAACACACACGACGGATCAAATTCTCATGCACACATTCCTCTACACACTCCACAGAGTTCTCTTTCCCTTCCAGTTATATTTAAAAACTCATACTGCACTTACACATTGGCATGACGACCTGAGGGGAGAAATCTTCCATATGTGACACTAATAAGTGCTGCTCTGAAGGAATGGAGAGCCATTTCTCCATGAGGCATAAATAACCAAATAACCACACAGACTCTGGCATTTGTGTGATTTGTGATTCAGCCCACATTTATTGCTCTTCAATGGTAACATATTACCAGGGTTCGGCAGACAGAGAGGGACTGTAAGACTGTATTTTAGTGGCATTCAGATCTGATTGGTCTTTCCCACTGAGACCAATGCATTTTTGATGCTCTTCAATGCATTATCAATGGCTCGGTGTGCTCTCAGGCTCTAGAAACATTTTTAGCTCCTCTGAAGTAATTTCAGCTTCCAATTGAGGTATTAAAAAGACAATATTGCATCCAGAATCCATTTTAAAGGGTTGGTTCACCCATATTTAACAGAAATCATACAGTACTTACTTACTGGTGTGAAGGTACTCTATTATAAGTAAAGTCCTGCATTTAAACATTAACATGGCAAAAATACAAAAGTATTATATTGAAAGTATCAAAAGGAAAAAATAATTCTTATGCTTAATGACCCATCAGTGTTATATTATTGGATATTTATTATTGATGTATTAACATGCTTCTTACTTTAATGTTGCAGTTTGTTGAAGTAGAACAAATTTTAACCTCCCTAACTATTCATCATATTTTATAAACTGATCATACGTTTTGGATGTAAAACCTTAATTTGAAAACCAGTAGCAATTTTTGTTGAATGTACAGTAGTGGATTATAAAGTATAATAAGTGTTACATAGTAGAAGCACCATGAAATGGAAATGCTCATACCCCCAAATTATTCTGTAGTAAATCTACTTACTTCCCACCACTGCACTTACATAGCCTATAGCCTATTGAAATATCTACACTTCCACCTCAATACAATGTTCTTGCATAGGATTGTGTTTGTGATACTCAAAGAATTTAAGTCACTTCACAAAAATTAAAAGTAACTGAAAATGAGAAGGTACTTATATATGATTTGCCAGACATGTCATCCCTCTGTGAGTTCTTAAAAAAACACTTTTTGTACCTTTAAATAATTCCAAAACGGTTTCATTGTTTCATCAACTCGTAACAGGGTGAATGGCACTTTGCATTCGCTTTGCGGCTCTCTACCAGCTATAACCGCACTATGCAAGTTTGCCAGATTGGGTAGCGGATCTGTAGTTCCAATGAGACAATAATGATGGGACAATTCCGCTTTCAACCTGTAGGGGGACCAAAGCGGGAAATGTTTCCTAGTGTTGCTTTAACTATCATGACACCCACCTCATTTGTCATTAATGCTGACGAAAACAAAGGCCCCCTTCTTCCAAGGAAAAGAATCTTGTGGGACTCTCCAAAAAGCAACCTGCAAATGATGCCAATCCATAACCATCCAAGGCTGAGGCCCTGGGCATTACGATGCAACGGCATTTAATCACCTGTGCTCAGGGACGTCACTAGGATTGAAAGACAGGGAGGGCTTAGCCCCCAGGCTATGCAAAACTTTCCCTTGCAAAATCTTACTTACAAACTCTAATGTTAGCTTTTAGATACATCAAAGCTGCAAGGGGGGATTTACTTAGGCCAGAGAGTTTTGCTGCTGCTGTTTAGTTCTGTTTTAAGCTAAGACTTAACCGCTATCTGTCTGGCCATGTAAATGATTGGTAAAGTAATACTATACCTAATTCCTCTCTCTATTAGATAAGTTGCACATCAAAATAAGACTATTTATTTATGTATGTATGTACTGTATGTATGTATGTATGCTCATGTATAGCCTAGTCTACAATTAGGCATCATCTACATACTAATTTAATTTATTACAGCAAATGAATGCAGAATGATAAGTTGGTCAGAATATAGCAAATATAATAAATATTATGAAATAATTTAGTTTAGGCTATGCCTTGTTGCCTAGACCTATCAACAAATTCATGTTAGAAGAAAACAAAACACCCCACACTCTTTTTAGCCCTGTAGACCACTACTGATCTCAATCAAGCTGCCTTCCTCAGAATCAGCTGCCCTGCCAAACTCCTGCTCTCTCTCTCTCTCTCTCTCTCTCTCTCTCTCTCTCTCTCTCTCTCTCTCTCTCTCTCTCTCTCTCTCTCCCACCCCTCTCTCTCTCTCAAATTGAAGGATATACCGGTACAACAGCATTAACAGTGACACTATGATATTTAGGGCCTGATATTGTTTAAATAGAGATAACAGGCAAAGAATAGAGAGCTTCGGATACCTTACTAGGAGAGCTATTTCTTGTATTTCACTCATTTACACTAGCTAGACTATTGTTTTCTATAGCCAACTAAAATATTCCTTTATCTTTACCTCAAGTAAATGTAAATGTAGTGAAGCAAGTAAATGTCAGTTTAAACCAATGAGAAGAGACAAGAATAATGTTTCGTCTTCATAGCCATTGACTCTTTCTAATTATGAATTTGGATAACTTTAATGATAGTGAGATACTTGCTACAGTTGCAGTTCAAGTGATAAATTGGCAAAAACATTTTATTCCTCTGATTTACTGCTTTGTTTTGATGCTGTAGATTTCAACACAATGGTTTACCTTCATGACGATTTAATGTTAAGTTTCTCTCTAAAAGTAGCTTACCTCAGGCTTTTTAAACAAGTGGTGAGAGACGCGTGTGTGTTTATGTGTGTGCAGATGTGTTAAAGAATGTTCTTTCCAGCTGTAATAGCGGTTACACGATTGGTCGTGGGTGGGTGGATGAGGACATTTCAGGCTTTGTACTGACTAGGCATAAGCTCTGTTGCACAATGTTGTACATTATGCATCAGTGAGTATGCGCCTGTCTCTCGGTCAAAGTGTGTCTGGGTCTGAAATGTGATTCAGATCACTGACTGCCCTTTCAGAGTACTGTCTCTTAGGCCAGGAAGCTACAATGAAGCTTACTGTATCTAATTGTTAGGGTTTGCGTGCATTCCCTCACGCCTAAAGATGAAGAAAAAAGTAAATATTTAATACTTAAAGAACTGCACATGTGCCAATTTGAAAATGTACATTTAATATGGATGTCTCCAAACAGTAAAACAAACCCTTAAATGTAGAGTTCAGGGTCTGCATACTTAGGACTATGTTCTTTTTCAAGAACAAAAATGGCAATCTCCAGGGTAATTACAGTTTTAAATGATGTGTATTCAGTAAGATTTTATTTGCAAATTTGTTACTAAAATGAAAAAGTCAATTTACCAATGCTTTTAGTTTGTAATTATTGTAAGGTATTTTACAGTAATTATATTGAGTACAAAGGAAAACATGCAGCTTGGCACAAGTGAATACATCTTAACAGATCTGTCTTTGTTGGTAATATTGTCAGTAGTATTTTTATCAGTGTGCTAATTCTTACCATGATGGTTACCAAATTGTTAAGAGTATAGAACATCAGACTTTGAACACTTTTCACTTGTTGGTTTCAGTGTGATTTCAGGTTGGCCTGATAATGTTCTCAGCCGTAATGGGGCAATGGCTGTCAGTGTTAAATACATAAATGACAGCATGTAGGGCTGTCTGCAAATGGTTCTCTATTTGCATGACTGTCTCCATCTCTCTGTCACAAAAAAAAATCCTGTTTTATTTTACTGCGGGATTATAGCAGTCAAAAAAATAGTTCCTTCTTCATAGCTTTTTGGTTTGGAACTTTGTTGGATGATTTGGTACTGGGGATGTGACACAGCTGTCAGGTAATCCTCTCTGAATATGAATTATTCTACCTACTGTACTGTATCTCTACAGAGTTTCTTTAAAGTTCCAACCCCACTCTTCTCTAAAACGTGGTTCTGCCTCACTTCCTTACTCTTCTTTTACTGTCTTCTTCTCTGACTTTTTATCTCCCTCCTCTACAGGGTCATCAGAGGATAGAGAGAGAGGACAAAACTAGTGGTGGATGTTAGAGAGGGAGAGAGGAGAAAAGAGAGGAAGCAGAGGAAAAGGTGGGGAGACAGATGGATAAGAGGAAGACTTTTCTAAAAGTAAGGAAGCATAAGAAGAGAGATCATGTTAATAATCTGTCACCTTTAGCTCCCTTAGGCAGTTCTTTGCTTCTATTCTTTTCACTTGGTTGAGGATGTTTGCGCATAATGTGTTAATGTGGCTGAATGCACACTCACACACACGTATGTGTAAGTGTGCCTGTGTTTATGCTAACACCAATGTGAAACTTTTTCTACCCAGCCATCAGGGGACATATGAGGTCTGATGTGAATGGCATCACAGCTCGGGGAGGTAGGTCCTTGTGTCAGGATACACAAGGGGACATATACTGCAACTGCTCTACCTAACCATAATGACTCTAATAACCATAATAGACCTGTTAATACTCAATAAATGTGCCTGGGGAGGTTTGACAATGTGAAAAGACTGTGTGCGGGCTGGTTTGTTTTTGCTTTAACTAAGGTGAGCATTTTAGTGATTCTAGAGTTATTCAAGGAATTGAAACCACATCTAAAGCAAATATGATGCATATTAAATATACAAGAAACATTGCAACAGCTCCACTTCACTGTGCCCAGAAATCAGGGACATCTTGTCTCATTAATGGATCCATGTGGGAACACACAAACATCCCTACTTCATTCCACATGTTCAGTGTTCTTTATCTATTTCATGCGTCTTTGTATATAGCAACACAACTATGCTCCCATGCTTGAGGAGTAAGCAGCTACTGCAGCTGGATAACATTAATGAGTGAGGTGAGTTAGGATCAAATGTTACTGCCTTCATGCCTCTGTCTCCTCTCTCTCTCTCTTTTTTTCCAGGTCGCTCCTCTTTCATGGCTCCCTGCTGAGTGATTTTTTGGTTGGTACTGTTCCTGCCCTCACCTTTCTTTCTGCCTTTTGTTCTCCATTTATAACACATATCTCTGCCTCTCTTCTTCTCCCCTTCTCTGTCCACTTGTCTTCTCCTGGCTCACACCCCTCCCAAACTTAAAACTACTTATCTCTGGTTTCTCTTCTCTCCTCTTCTGTCCTCCTCCTTCTCTGTCACACAATCAAAAACTCTCCCTCTGTCTGCCAGAATACCGATAGACCAATAGACCAGAGCCCTCTGTCTCCCCATTATCCAGACCCAGTCTTACTGTCTGCAGCGCACGCACACACACACACACACACACACACACACACACACACACACACACACACACACACAGACTGCATATACACACACACACACACACACACACACACACACACACAGACTGCATATACGCTCACACACACACACACACACACACACACTCACACACATTCACACACATTCACCCATACAGCCTCTTTCCACATACATACAATACTCACACACTGTTGCTGGGACTTACAGTACATATACACATAGGCTATAAAATGCACACATACACAGAAACATGCTTAAATACATTACACACACTCACAACTTCTAGCCTATCTAGCAATTTGCACTTAAAAGAGAGTTCTACCTTTCCCTTTGGTGTTTTCAGCCCCCTGCCCCCTTTTTCTCTCTCTCTCGTCTGTTTCTCTCTCTCTCTTTCTCTCTCCACCCTTCTACTACAGTAATGTACAGTATTTCCCCCCTGTAAGAGACTCCCTCCTCCTTGTCCTGCTGCAGTCACAGCTACTTCCTAATGTGGCAATGCTCCTTTGCTCTCTTTTCTCACTCATTAAAGCTGCAATTCTATGTTAGCATCAAAGGGGTTAGGGCATACAGAAACAAGCAACACAGCCTTTGTATGTCTCTGATATGCACCCCTTCAAAAATGTCACTAGACATTCAGGCTAAAGCGGCTCTGGATCAATACCATGTGGAGAACACAAGAATGGTGATTGTTCAGCTTTTTGGTGTTTTCTCACCAGTTTCTGATGTCAGTTGAGATTGGTGATGCATCGTACACCATTATGCAAGAGAAATGACAAATAGAAATTCAGACTTAAAACTCTTTCCAAGCACCCAAATATCCTTAATATATCAATACGTATGTGTTTGTATATTCATCAAGAGATAAAAGCCTGAAGAAAACCTCAACACTAGTCCCAAGTATTTTACCAGCATGAACCTCAGTGCTTTATCATCGAAACAATGAACAACCACCTGTGGCTGCACTTTCTGATTGGGGTGAAGGTTTGATGTATAATGTATGGTATATATAATGTATCTTGTTATTTCTATGATACAGCTTTGCTTGTGGTTGTTTTAACCAAGATGTGGATAGAATGAGGCGAACTATCTATCACTTCCTCTATTTCCCTTTCTTTCTTTCTCCATCAGGTTATTTCTTTTACTACCACTTTTTGTATACTGTTATATCTAATTTCTCTCTCTCAATACCGCCTTCCTTTCCACATATTCCCCCCATGTCATACTTTCCACTTAATCTAGTTCAATTCCCTCTTACTCACTTCTTTTAATCTCTTTCTACCCTTCATTTACTTTTAAAATTATGCAAAATGTAATTATGTTGCTTGTAGTTTAGGGTGCTTTCACAGCTGTAGTTTGGTTCATTGTACAAACAAACCAGAAGGGTTATCACAATACCATATGGACCAACAGGTAACTTATTCATTGGACAGTTTTTGTGACTCTCCTCCTGAATCATCAGTGTCACTTTTCTCTGTTTTTCTGCCCAAAATATCCATCTTAGTCTCAGATTGGAGCTTCTGACTTTCATATCTGTTATTTCCCTCTCTCAAAGGTTAAGTTCAGTGGCTCCTCTCATGCTTTTTCTCGTCTACTTGCTCTGTTTTAACTAAAATATATATATTCCACCTCACCACTCTCTCTCTATCCTCAATCCCTCCCAGTAGCTGCAGGGCTCTGTTAGCATTCTGCTGAGGTGCATCCATTAAATGTCACCTAGCTGGAGACGGAGAAAAAGGAAGAAATAACTGGGTGGGTTCATTTTCTAACACCATTGAATGTCTGTAGATTCAATACTCTCCTCTGATCTATGACAGACTTTGACTCAGATAGACACAAATGTGCATGCATAGCAAAAATGCTGAAAACCAACTACACGTAACCTGTCTTACTTCCAAATGGTGCGTTTTGGATTGATTTCCTGCTTCATTGCTCTTCTGCGCCTGCCTATTTGTAGTTACGCTCAAGTTTTAATGGATTGTTTATAAAGTTAAAGTTAACACAAGAGTTTGCGTCCAGACAGATGGTGCGAAGCTAATGGAGAGAAACTGACCTTTCAGCTAATGGAATTCCAAACTGCCCTTTGATCTTTCTACTACTACTCTGTGTGTGCGTGTGTGTGCGTGTGTGCAAAGGAGACAGTGAGCGTTTGTCTGGTGCAGAGATGAGCTTATGGTGTGTGTACTACTCTTATGTGACCAAGCATATGCTTTTTGGGGCCCACATGGGGGTCAAAGGCTTGCATTGTTTTACTTAGAGAAAGCTAACTACATGGAAGAATGTGAATGAGTCATACGAGTGACAAGCCAAATGAAAACAACCATAGGAGAAAAGGTAAGAGGCATTTCTTCCACTTGCACCCGCTCCCACAGTTAATTTGTTTTTTTCTGGTAAATACATTTAGTGGCAAGAAAACCCTGAATCACAAATACACATCTCTCTCCAAGAAGTCATTCGTTCAAAAATCAATCAGCACAATCCTCTGTTATCTTAAATTGAACTGGGAATGCATACGAGCGAGCGGCGGTAATAGAATTTGTTTCTACAGTGATTTGCTAGGTTGTGTTTGGAACGTACATTGTCATCGCAATGCATGGTAATAACCCCAAGGCATCCTTGCATTGAACACTGTGAGACCATGGCACTGGCCATTATAGAGGTCTCATATCATGCATGTTTTTATTGCTCTCCACCCCTCAACTTTTCAAAATCTCTGTTATTTACCATTCGGCTCTCCGTTGATTTCCACCTGTTTCCTCCCATCAGCCCTTACTCTACATTGCAAAAAATCCTCATTAACATGTAGGAACCTTTTTTTCTAGTGCAACTTTAAGAACCAGCAATAGTGCAGATCCAAACCCACCTCCAATTCCCTTTTGTTGATAAAGAGGCATTTTGCTAAAAAGGTTGGATGAAGTCAAGTATAAATTGGATGATGGGGTGATAAAACATCTCAGTCACATTACTGGAGTACATTTCCTCAAGCACTGTAATATTTGGACATACTTGTTCTGTACTTCCGAATTTGAAGTTTTTGATACTTAATGCTCCTTTTTAACTACCTTTTCAGAGCGAAACATTGTACTTCTTATTCCAGTACATTTATCTCACATTTATTGTATTTAGTTCATTTTAGTTTATTATTTAACATGTGATAATCTTATGAAATGTAATGCATTAAGATTAAACCTTTTTCGGCTGGTGAAAAACACTTGGCACCCCATTAATCATCTCATGATTCATTATGTGACCCGTCAGAGGGAGGCCAACCCCTATGTGGGAAACCACTGGACTGAACTAGCTAGTTATAGATCAGGATGAACAATCTAATAATGTAATATACAATGGCATAGTACAGTGGTCACATGGACCATTTTACTATATGATGAATAATTTTAATACCTTAAGTACATTTTGATATTAATAATTTATCCTACTCAACAAATGATTTGAATGCATGACTTTTACTAATTAAGTAAAAGATCTGTGAACTTCATCCACCATTGCTTTTATTTCAAACAGCTGTTACAAGCACATTGGTTCACTAAATGTACGAATTTCCAAGCAGCCTTCTTCAAAATAATATTGTGGTCCAGGAGGTTCACAGTGACTATGTTTACTTGCACACCAATATTATTACTTTATTATTAATATTATTATTATTATTTTACCACAGTTTACTCTTGTCTGTTTACAGCTTATGGTCAGCTCTGTGCGTTGCCATGGTTGCTGTACGCAAACCAGTTTGCAAGGCTGCAGACCCAATAAGAAGGAGAAACACAGCTACTTTTAAACATTATCAAAGACTTGGATATCAACAGGTTTTTGGATATGGCGCAAACATCGCTACGCCAAACTTTTCAAGAAGCTTGTTGAAGGAATGAAAGAGGGAGGCTGTATTCGCACGGTCTAACAAGTCCCCCGCCAATGGAAAGCTTAGTTGGAATATTGTCTTTTTCAGAATAAGGGCAAACATTATATATAAATATTATGTGCATGTAAACATAGTCACTGACTCACAATAAAACCACAATGTGAAGTTGGTGACACTGTTAAAGACTACAGAATTGATTTATTTACTGTATATTTACCTGCAACGGTCCCAAAAGATGTATATAAAAGAGAGTTAACAGTTTTTTTTCCCATTATATCTACCTGCCTTCTGGTTAGTTTGCTCAACCTGCACTGGTGGATTGTCTTGTTCCAGTCAAAGTCAAAAATGGGGATGGAGGGTTGATGCCCATCCATTTTGTGGTGTTAAAGCCTCAGGGAGAACAAACAGTCCATCAGCATGTGGCAGAAAATATATCTTCCATGTCATTCTTTCAACTTTCTAACAAAAAAAAATGCTCCTCGTTTTACAGCAAAGGCAGCAATAAACCCCTTCAGCTGTTGCTGAAATTAATAAAATATATCCCCTGTAAAGTCTTAAATTGGCTTTCACAGTATTAATTCATCATATTAATTATTTTCCTCTAAATTACAAACAAGTACATCAGTTCACCATGGCTGCCATCCGTAGCACCAACAAGAAGATCATTTACATACAAAATGCTCCTATTCCAGCCACAAGCTCCTGTAATGTTCTGAAAACTGGGACTGTTAATCCCAACTGTGGCATTGTTTTACTATTTGACATTATTGTATCCTGCATGTAACAGCTAATGACTGAAGAAATGTCTTCACCTTGCAGTCAGATGACAGCTTGACAGGAGCCACAATAAAAGATCACCTATATAAGCAGCTGTGTGTCTTAATTGATCTCATGATTAATGGCAAGAACAGTCAATGTGCTTGTGTTGTTCAAAAAAAGGGATATAATGTCCATTCTCTGCACCACTGTTGACTTCTTCCCAGAGATGGAAGAAAAAGTATAGCATTAGAGAAAGAATAAAGGGTATAAGATACATAGATGCAGAGAGAAAAGATGCAGATCAGTCATTTCCCTAACACAAACCATTTGCTTCACTATATAAGATAATTACAGACATAAGAAATCTGCATTAGTGAGCCTTTTTAAATTTCACCCACTACTTGATTTGGATAAAACTTTAATTCCATAACTCAACCTATCCTAATATATGACCATGGAATTTGATAATTTCACAAACTGTGTTAACATGGGACCATTCCTCAGACTCTGGGGTCTTAGACATGGTCTGCTCTGCTCTGCATATTCACTGCTACTCAATAGGATAAGTTGTGTTACAACATTTTTATCCAAATTTAAAGTGGTGGGTTAAATGTATATTTTCAGAGCAAAATGAAGAACCATCAAGGGCCACAAGAACCATCTTTCCCAAAACCATCCAGACTCTAAAGAAGCCTGAGACCGAGCTGCTCTAACAGCTGACTGACAAACACCAGCTCAATTTGTCTTTACCACCCACAGCCACCAACAAATCAACAACTAATCACTGTCTTACCTAATTGTCAATAGAATGCATTCATGTGTTAAGAAAAGGACAAGCATGTATAGACTCAACGGACACAGCTTAAAAGAAAACAGAGCATAAAAACAATGTCAGTTGCAGCATTTGGCTATATTTCACCCTAAATATATAAACATATGATAGAAATACATTTCCAAATTTTGTGAAACAAAGTGAAAAGAGATCAGATCAGTATTCTACTTGGTGAAAATACCGAAGCAAAACAAAAAGCTGGCCTCAGGTCAGAGAAACAGCTGTCAAATGATAATCCTGTAAACCTAATGTACAGTGTGTGTGTATTCATAGTATATATGACTATAATCTATAAATATGCATTTATGTATGCACTCCATCCCACTTAATACTGTCATTAATTATGTATCATCTGATTAATCAATGTTGGGTTTATATATGTTCTGTTTTTTCTTTTTACATTGTGTCAGATACTTGCTTTTGCCAAAAGTATGTTTTAATTAGACAGAAGAGATTGCAAAAAGAAACAGAGAGAGTGAACAAGAGGGGGCGAAAGAGACACTTTGCAAGCTATCGTCTTTCTCATGCTGGAATTCAAGCATGTTCGTCCTGCGTTACCATAGCAACAGCCCCCCATTAGGTGGCAGGAGAGTGAACGAATGAATGGGCAGGCATGTGGACAGGAAAGAGAGAAGGGGTGAGGGTAGGGAGGGAGTACAAAAGGAGATGTGGATGGAGAGATTAAAGACTAAATCATGTAAAGAGAGAAGGTGGGGAAAGCAAATGTAAATGTATAGTGCTATCTTTAAAGGAAAGGAGAGATTGGAGCAAGGAGAGAAGGGGGAAAGGAGGGGATGATAGAGAGGAGATAAAGATGGGAACTACAAAAAAGATGGGGAGAAGTAGAAGGAGACGTGGATGACAAAGTGCTAATGCAAACTCTTGTTTACCTTTTTCTTGAAAAATTCAGTATAATATCGATTTCCACAGCACTCATTTTATCAGTTCAGTAAGAGTCAAATTGGGCGTTTTTTCCCCAAAAGATGTTAGGCAACCTTGAATGAAACACAACACTCCCTCCAGGATCTTCACATTAAAAGTCTTGCGGCCTTCCTTTTATCAGAAAGTGATTTGTTGGCTGTAGCTTAACATCATGAGGACAGCAAAAAAGAATTGCCTTGAGACACTCAGAATGAAAACATTATCTTTTTAAAAATAAAACAAATGATAAATGTATGCATGTGAACTGTTATAGTAGGTTACAGGTAATGCAATTTTTGTTCACTATCATGCCTAACCCTACTTCTTCTTTTTGTGTATATGTGCACAAATGGTAAAGTGTTGTTATTGCACGCTGCCTGGGGGGCAATGGAATAATCTGTCGACTGGCACGAAGAGGAGAGTACAGGAGAGGAGAGTGGAAAGAGGGAGGAAAATGATAAGTGATCACCAAACAAAGGAGAGACAAAAGAGGGGTCAGAACAAAATGGGACTGTAAAGCAGGCAAAGAATAACAAAGTGCGAGGAGATTGTAGAGAGGAAAAAAGGAAGGAATACACAGAGTGAAAATAGATCATTGGAAAGAGGAGAGTGCAGGATGAGCGAGGATGATGGAAAGTGTAAAGAGTAAAAGCCAAGAGGAGAGTGGTTGAACGGAGGGATATGACAGAGTCTTTCATGATGGCTGTAGAGCAGAAATGGGTTTTCAGATCACTCTTGTGCACTCTGTGCCAATTTATTTGCTTCTATGCCACCTACAGGCTGCACAGAGGGGAGTAAAGGAGAGCTACTGCAATAGAAGGAGGTGAGAAAAGTTGCGGTAGAAAAGGGAAGAGTTGGAGAGTAAAATAAATGTAGGAGAAGAGATGGGAGGAAGCAAGTGAGGTTAAAGGAGAGTGGAGAGGAAAGGGTAAAAAGAGGTGTGACAGAATCGGGAATAGTTATCTCCAACACATTATGAAACACATTGTCAGATAATTTATAAATGATGCTAAAAAGTAATACAAGAGGTCTTACATTTCCTTTAACATTGTTGCCAATCCAAACAACCTGAACTGAGATGAAAAAAAAGAGAAAGTATAGTAAGTTAAAGTAAACCCTTCTCTCTGCCCGCAAGTACACTACTGGTGCAAAGTTTGTGGTCACTTAGAAAATTTCCATCGCAGTCCATTATAGACAGAATACGAGCTGAGATTAGTTGCATTGTTTTTTTAACCAGGGCAGCAGTTTTCAGATTACATTATGTGCTTACATAATTGCAAAAGGGTTCTCTGATGTGTTCTCACTTAGTTTTTTTAAATGATATCAGATTAGTAAACAGAATGTGCCTTTGGAACATTGGATGAATGGTTGCTGATATTTGGCAATGTAGATATTGCATTAAAGATCAGCCACCCACTCAGATCAGGTATTCTGTCTGTAATGGAATGGTATGGAAATTTGTAAGTGACCCCAAATTTATGAGTGGTAGTGTATGATCAAACCAGGTTGAGACCACACACACTCTGTACTGTTTTGTTTGTGATGAAGCCATATCTCTTGTTCAACACACTCAATATAGTCATCACAAATGAGATGCCACCGAGGCAAAACAAAAAGTAGCTCTTTTTTTTGAGTCTTTTCTTATGTAATTGTTAACATCTGTGCATAACAATGTGATTTAACACTTTGTCCCTTGAATTGTGGCATGTGGCAGAGAAACAATACTAAGGGTTTGATAATTAGATGAAGTCCTCTCTCATTCTCTCTATCTCTCCCTCTTGTTTCCTCTCTCTGTCTCAATCACATAACATGAGTATCTCTGTGTGCTTGCTGCCTGTCTCTTCTGCCGTTACCCTCTGGCTCCCTCTCATTCTGACAAACTAGGACATGAAAATAAGCCTCCACAGTGCCAAGAGAATGCTAAATACAGGTCCTTTTTTCTTTGGCAGTGCCTCTTTAATCAACTTCCTCTTATCTCTGCCTTGCATCCCTTGTTTCTCTCTTTTCAGAATGTAATGGAAGAGAAATCTGTACCGCCAACGTCTTTTCCTCTCAATGCTCATCCTCCACCTCCGTCCTTGCTCGCTTGTTCATTCGTCTACCGTTGTGTTTCTCCCTCTCTCCCTCAACCACTGCCGTTCCTCTTGCCACCTTACTTATTCTCTGCCATGCAGTATCTTTATTCTATCTCATTTCCTCATGCTTTCCTTGCTTTGCCCCTTTCCTATTTCCCTCTTGCCTCACTGGTTTTCTTCTTCTCTATGGCTCATCCTTCTTTGTTCTCCAATGTCTGCATTCCCTCTCCCTAGTTATACTTCTTCTTCTTCCATCTATCTCTTCTATCTACCTCTTCAATTGTCTTGCTGCCCGCATTAAGAGTATTACAATGCGCTCTCATGCACAATTTAGCATGGCTGATGTAGCCAAAGCATGAGTCAGCTCTACTCTGGTGGATATTCACATACCAGAAAGTAGCACAGTGTGCATAGAGGTGTAATTGAGTCAGTGGATTAATTACTGTGATTTCCTTTGGACCTAAAGGGATCCTCTTAAGACCATAGAGCTCTGCTGTAGACAAGAATCAAAAGCTGAGGGAAAAAAATAACAATCTGTATGTGTGGGCACACTGTAATGTAGAAACTGTACAGGATCCATAGGTGACTTGTAGGGCTTCATTTTGTAAAGTGTTTTAAGTGAATTATTATGTGTATGTGTGTGAGAGAGAGTAAAAACCAAGACTAAAGCGAACTCTACCTGAATGCAAAACACTCTTAATAACAAAGTGCATCCTCCACCTTTCCTGTGCTGTTTTCTGTTGTATCCCTTTCTTTTGTTCCTGCCTGTTCTCAGTTTCCTTCCTATGTTTCCACAGCAATATTCATTGTTGTGTATGTGTGTGGTATTTATGTATTGGCTAATAAATCCTAGTTGAATGGACTCCTGTTGAGCATGCCTGCTTAGCATCAATTAAGTTTGCTGTGAACCACAGGGCCATTTTCTCTGCTATTATCTCTGCATTCTCACCCTTTGTCTGTTGCTCAGTGGTTTCTCTTTGTTACTTTTCTTTTCTTTTACACTCTGCTTTCCAGCTTGCTCTCCTTTTTATTCAGTATCTTTCCTTCATTTCCTCATTTCTTTCATTTCATTTTTCCTTCTTTGCAAGCCAACGTTGACCCTTCTCTCTACCGCACTCGCACTTCTGTCTCTTATTGATTCAATCTGTGTTTTTGAGAACATCAGTAAATCGATGTGGGAGGTTTTCCTTAATAGTTAGGAAGAAGAAATGGCTTAAAAACAGATTTGTTGTGTATGTGACCATGTCTTACAGAATCCTACCTTCCTATGAGCTCTTTGTAACCGTTAGAGGAGATAGTTAATACTTTCAACTGCAGTGAAGTGCAGTGTAACTAGCTGTCAGTCACTGGAATGAAATCAGTTTAGATTTTTTCTTATGTGTTGACAATGCAGACAATGATTTACCTGTCAGCATTTGTGACTTAATGTTTACAAATTCTTAGTTTGTATTCAGTTAAAGCAATTTCTTTTTGGCAGCATTGAGCAATTTATCCATAAAAACCTTTCAGCAGATTATACTTTAATAATAGACTTCTGCACCTCCTCTTGGCTCTGTTTTCAGGCTAAATAATCTAGCCCGTGCCGGGAGACTTTATCCAATCACAGGACATTACAGAGAAAAAGCTGTTGTTCCTCCTCTTTCAATCAATACACTCATCCTTTTTATTTAAAACCAATTCCTTGCTGCCTTGGTAAAACCAAAATTGGCTAATTTTCAGGATCTCTGGCAGACTGACTATCTCAACTGGCCATTACAATGAAACCATTAAAAAGAGGAGAAAGTTAAGACTTATAGCGTAACAATCTGGATATACACTTTTTTATCTCACTTGCACTGTCTCTCATGCTCAGCTGTCTCCTCTTATCGTTTTGCCTATTTCTATCACATTTCTCCCACTTCCGTGTCTCTATGTAAGAAAAGGCCATAGCTAATTACTCCGTGAAAGGGGTCAAACACTAGTTCTCCCACTATCACTTAACTCCCACCACCCCCAACCCTATCTTTCCCTCTTTTTTTCTCCCAGTGGGGTCAAACATTACACCGCTGCTATCAAAGAAGGCCAGACCAGCCAATAACATGTCAGGTCAAGCCCTCCCTTTCTTGCTTCCACTTCTATCTTCTCCTCCCCCTTTCCTTTCTGTTTCTATCTTCTCTGTGTTATCCTTATCATAATGGATGGATTAAATAATGTATTAAGCTGAGCTAAATTGCGGATGTCCAGGGGATGTTACAGAGTGGCTTAAACATTTTGTCTATGAATGAATGTTTTTAAAGGGCAAATGATTGAAAATCCCAGACAGCCTGCCAGTTTGGGAGTGCGGATAAGTCCAAAGGGCAGGCGACAATTAAACCTGAGGATTTGATCCCTATAGCTGAAGCAGATGGGGAAACGAGAAAGTGAGAAAGACAGGGTGATAGACGTAAGTAGGCAGACTGAGATAAGAGACGTGGTAACATAAGCAGAAGAGAAAACAGATTGACAGGCAGACTCAACAGGGTTCCTTTACACCTGGAAACACTGTAAAATGCATGATATCCAGAGGTAATTAAGCTGTATTGTATTTACACATGGGATACACTGCAGTCTTAGTTGTCCTGCCAAACACAGGTGTCACTTCCTCAAGTATAATTTACATCTTTTCAAATCGACAGGTAACATGTTTTTTTGTAACTATGCTGTCCATATTTTTTTTTAAACAAGCATCAATTTACATATCCAAATGCCACCAGCTAGTTTTGCTTGTACTACTCTTCTTATCCTCACACATAGATTTCCAATTAATTTCTATACACAGGCCAATGTGAAGTTCTTTCTTATTTTTTTAATTTATTTTTTAAAAATACTTTTCATGGCAGTCCATCTAGTTATTGAGGCAAAGTCAGAGCATCACCAAGTCAGTAGGATCCATCTTCTGAGGACCATAAATATCTGCAGAAAACCAACCGACATTGCCCTCCTTATTCAAAAGATAGAATCATGTAGAAGTCAAGGCAGCCATGGATCAATGCTGCAAGACACACTGATAAAGAGACAGACAAAAGGTAGGAAGACAAATAGTTGAAAAGATGTCCCATGTAGTGAATACTTATCATCTTTTAATAATATAATGCAAAAGGGCATCTCTTTTTTTGTCCTTATGTCTCCTGATGATCATCGAGGAAACAAAAGACCTGCAGACTAAGAGATGAATCCCTGTGGAGCCAGATAGTTGCAATGAAAGGAAATATGGCACATATTTCATACATATACCATCACAGATTTTCTTTCTACTACGGAAAGCTTGTATTGTATCGTGTCTTGTTTAATTAGTGATTGTATCAGAGTTAAGTGACTTGGCCTGTGTCTGTGTGTTGATGCCTCATTGTTGGATTACACAAAAGGGATTTAAAGGTTTGATCCCATTGTTAATAAAACATGTTATTGATGATTTGAAATTAGATTTTTTAAATAGGCTTTTGCCCATCACGACTGACTAGAAAAAGACCATATAAAAGACATCAATGTCTTTGAGCATAAAACAACTCTAAAAGGTATATCAGTAATTCAATGAAACTTTTTTTTTATCATTAAAAAGAGGAAAACACGTTTTTGAGCTTTTACACCTAAATCAGAGTTCTAATATTCTTATGATGGCAGTTAAAGAAAATCTAAATATGTTCCCATATTTCTTTAAAATACGGAATATCAGCATCTTATGTATCATCAGGAAAAGTGTTAAGTTATTGATTTGATGAAGTGATGATTTGATTCTTGGCCCATTTTCTGGCTTTCAGATTCATATTCACTTACTGTACATAGGTAACTAGAAAATGTCAGGCACTGTGCATGAATTGAATTCTGCTCAAGGTGAATGTTGCCTCTATAGGCAAATCACCAAACAATGTCATGTTAAATCCTCTCTCTGCTGTTTTCCATTGAAGCACTCTAGACCTCTCCGGCACTGACATGAAAAGATTCCATTACTTTGAATTTAAAATGTGTTATTAAATCATAGAATTATTTCTGGAGTGATAGGAATGTCTCGTGGGAATTTATGTTAATATTTCATATGTCAATATTTGTTTTGCTGTCAGCAAATGATTAATGCATAGAAACTGAACTGAGGCTTTTATTTCTCCCTATGTTGCCTTTGTTTTTTTGGGGCTCAGTATTGCCATTAACATCATTGTTAGCTGCATCACTAATTCATACACACATACAAAAGCACATATGCATGTACACTTTTATGCAATCCTTTATACACTTGTGCGCACACACAGACACATTAGTTTTATGGAAATAATGTTTGTGTAACAAAGATCACACCTCATTCTCTCTTTCTGCACAGTTAAACAGACAGATGCAAACACACAATGGAAACGAAGCTTGAAGGTTCAACCATAAAAACAAAAGCACTTCACTAAACTCAACAATTATTACATAACAGAAACGCTCAATAGACTGAAAGGTTTGATGTGTCTTCATACGAATTCTATAGCTACCAGGCAGATCAAAGCATGCAGCAAACAATTTGAGCTTGATTGTAAGTCTGCGTTCATTTCCATAATCACTATTATAAAAACATGCTGCTAATTTTGTATACTTTGGCCTTTGTGTTGCAATTAAGGGTAACAATAATTGCCATAATCACGTTTGAAAATACACTGGCCTCAATGTTTCACACTTATGTGGTGCACTATTTAGTAAAAATGTTAATACTTTCCAAGCTGCCTGTGATGTGAATGATAGTATTTATCTGATATATATATATATATATATATATATATATATATATATATATATATATATATATATATATATATAAGGGTTTTGCTCATCTGAACTACAGCTAAATACTAAGAGTGCTTCCCATCTCTTTTTATGATTTCTTTTGTACTTACGTATATTCAACCCGTTATTTGAACAGATGCAAGACATCAAACAGAGACAAATATAGAGGAGACAATATAGCAGCCTAACAGACACATACTAAATAGGAGTTATACAGTATATATTGTTGTGGTTTGGGGTTTTGCTTTGGGTTCTTTTCCCCCTTTTTGGTTCTGTTATCCTGTCTTGTGCGTTCTCCCCGTTTTTTTTTTTTTTTGTTGTTGTTGTATCATGTTCCCCTGAGTGTCTGTATGTTCTGTTTCCTGCTTTAATTTGAAGTCTGGTTTTTGTCTTGTCCTGTCTTTAGTTTTACTTCCTGTGTCTTCCCTCTCTTGTGAATACCTGATGTTTTCCACCTGCTTCCCTGCCCTCTTGTCACCTGCCTCTTGTTACCTCATTATCTTGTGTATTTAATGTCTGTGCCTCCCTCGTCTCTTGTCAGATCCTTTTGTCCGGTCCTCGTGATCCTGCTATGCTGTTTTTTGTCCTGTCAGTTTCTTTCTGTTTAGCATGTTCCTGCCCTTTTTCCATCCTATGACTTCCCTGCGGTTTGCCTTCCCTGTGAGTTTTTTGCCAGCCCATGTGCTCCGGTTTTTGTTTTTCTGTTTTGTCAAAATAAATCTTTTTTTGAAACCTCTCCTGCCCGCCTGCTGCTCTCTGCTTTTGGGTCCTCCTTCATTCCGCATCATACAGAAGCATCTGACCAGATATGGACCCAGCTGAGTATGTTTTGTGGCCTCTCCTCCATCCCCTAGACCTCGTTACCCTGACCTGACGCCCAGCTTCCCTGACCTGACGCCAGGGACACAATCCCTGGTCTGGACAATAACGTGACCATTCCACGATCTGCCATGAGAGTGGGCTGCATTAGAACAGACCATAATATAAATGTTAACAGAGGTCAACAAACTAGCCAAACCTCATCACAAAGTGTTTTCAGTATATCAAAAGACCCAAATCCACACAAGGGTAAAAACAAGGATGATTGCATTACCTACGTAAATATGTGAATCATCCACTAATGAATATGCAAGGCAAATTAACTGCAGTTTAACTAATTGCAGATTTATACATAAAGCAGTATTATGTGTTGTGAATGATCAGTGTAGCCACATTAAAGTCTGATAGATCTTTGTCTAATGAGGATGGAATGTTTGTGACCTGTGAGCTTGTTCCCGACTCAGTTGAGTACCATAAATAAACACTTATTAGCACACTTGTTTTTAATTTACTGGCTCAAAACAATAATTAGCATATGATTTTTATTAATATGGAAGTGGGCCATCAGCATCACTCATTAAATAAATGGAATGCTGACTTGTTTGCTCCTCTTGGTCTGATTTGATATGACATGATAGACCGAAAAGAAAAAGATGTGCGAGACGTTAAATATGCAAATGAACCTGCTACCTCTCAACTATTCTGCTGAAATAACAGGCATACTGATGTGTTTAATGTTTACAGTCTCCAGAAACCTAAAACCTTTAAAGTATGACTACACATTTATAGTACATAACTGTAACTCTTGAAAATAAACGTTTATCATAGGCAATCATGGTTGTCAGCGGTCCCGTATTTGAAACTGTGACATTAAAAAGTGTACTTTTGCTGTTCTA
The DNA here is from genome assembly GCA_026937815.1 of Etheostoma perlongum. NCBI lineage: Eukaryota > Metazoa > Chordata > Actinopteri > Perciformes > Percidae > Etheostoma > Etheostoma perlongum. Next base: position 17,013,189 of record CM049393.1, on the reverse strand, counting down.
CTAGATACCTCAGCTCTCTTTCTTATTTTTGGAATTTAGAGAAGTTAAATTAGGTTTTGAACAAAAAGCTAATAGATTTCTGTAATTCAAGAATACCCCCATATCTTTCTTATAGCCAAAGGCAATTATAGGGGACACTGCTTAATCAGCTGAATTCTAGAGGCCTGGAAAGATATTATCAGGTCGACTTATACCCCCAATCCTATAGCTGTATACCACTAAAAGTAGAAATTACATTGTCTCAGACCAATGATAAAGGGCAGCCTGTAAAGGCAGGGGAGTTATAGATAAAATAATCTGATAATGGGATGGAAATTTGCAAATGGTATTAAAAACAGTAGGATATAAGGAATAGAACGAACTATTATTAAAAAAGTGAATTAGTAAGCCACCATTGGTGTTAAAGCGTACAGGAATGCATTGTGATTAGGGACGTTTTGAGGGCCAGCAACACCAGGATTTATTCATTCCAACAGAATTGCTGCGATCCGAGCATCCACTCGAGGTGGCGAAATAAATCAGGGCGAATGTTTTGCATATAGCTCAACTGTTTTACGCAAATTTGCAGTGTTTGCTTACTGACAGTTAGCAAGCTCAGACAGCTTTATTGTCGTCCTTCAATCATTTTTTTATTCAACAAAATGGTGCCAGGAAGAAGTAAACAGAACAGTTCTAGAGATAAAATAGAGAGAAACTCAAGGGGCTATTGTGACTGACTAGCAGTAGCACAGCTGTGCTGGTTAGCTCGTCAGCTAATCTCCAACTAGCTCTTTGAGTAGTCACAACATTGCAAGTTCCAGCACTACCTATTTCATATAGATGAGTGGTTCTTCATGGTGTGTTTGCTTAATACTGTGACAGTGGGATTTAGAGCAGGTGAGGTTGAAAGAGCTGCTCAGAGAGAGAGAGAGAGAGAGAGAGAGAGACATATTTGGGGTATTGCCCATTATAATCTGAACATTAAAACGAATAAGCTTAATTGGTTCCATCAGTCCTTTGTCTATATGCCTTACAAAGCACTTACAAAATTTTGAATTTCTCTTTTTGGAATCCGCTAAATATTTGCACAAATGTACAGAAAACACTATTTATTCACATGCATTTACTGCAGTATATTAATGTTTGCTCAGAATACTGTATGTTTGCTATACATGATTGCAATGTAATGCAATGTGTGTGTGTCTGTGTCTGTGTCTGTGTGTGCGTTTCAAGTTAAAAGGAAAGTCAGCGTTTGTGCAATTATGCAGCAACTATAAATAGACCCATCTTTCATTTAAATGAGAAAAGCCTAAGAATCCCATTATCATAGTGTGTGACAGATTTACATTTACATTTTACAATAGTACCATTGGGCAGTTGTCCAACAGTTGTCAGTGCCGACACAAGCACAGCTGTTACTTATAACATTAACAATAGCTCTGATAAGCATAGCAGTAAGCCAGCATGCACAATACCAGGACCCTGAGACTGAACCCGCTAAATTGGATTCAGCCAATATTAATTTGATCATTTTCAACTGTGACATTGTAAAAAAAGGCATATTATTATGTCCAATGGTACTATTGTAAAACACATACAGTAGTACACTGTGATAATGTGTTTCCCAGGTTTTTCTCATGGTTTCAGTTTGTAAAAAAGGTTGTTTTTTCCACACAGGTAGTATTTTTGATAGAGTTCTGCTGCTCTGTTTTCCTCTATATTATGCTCACACTTACAGTACAAACATCCAATGGTCTGATGGTGCTGTTATATTTTCTCTAATGGTGTAGTTCTTAACCCTTGGTTCATTGTCAAATGCATTAAGTATTGTATGCTAATGTGTGTTTAGAGTAATCTAAATGGAAGTATGGATTTATAGCAGTACATTTCATGTTGTTTTTTGCCTCATGATATTTATAATGTAAATATGCAGATGACACATAGTGTGTTTAGGTAGGGTTAGCAGATGCTGCACTGTGCTTCACCAATGAGGGAGAAGGATCGTGTTACAGTAGAATCGGGGGTGGCAGTAGCTCAGTCGGTAAGGAGTTGGGTTGGGAACCGGAGGGTTCAAGTCCCCGTACCGACCAAAGTGCAGCATGTGGAATGGTAGCTGGAGAGATGCCACTTCACCTTCTGGGCACTGCCAGGTGTCCTTGAGCAAGGCACCGTATACCCCAACCGGGTACAGGGCTTTGGTTCATATGGCAGCCCACTCACTGTAACTCTCTCCATTTGTGCATGAATAGATCTTCAGTATGTGTGTGTGTATTTCAGGCCTGTGTGTAGTGATTACTAACATTGTTTTTTTTAATTTAAGTTGTGCCTGTGTTTTAGGCAAAGAACATTCACATTAACATACACATTCTGTCCCAAATTCATACATTGTATTCATCAAGGAGACGCAACAGACTTTGCGGGTCATTTGTGCGAGTGTTTGCAAGGTGTCCCTCTATCCTCATATGCATTAGAGGGAGGATTGCTCAAATATTAGGATGATGCATGTTAACAGAGCTTGATTGTGTATGCCACTGGATATACTGAGATCACGCAATTTGTGACTTTCAGTTTTGCGAGGAAAGTAAACACAGCTCTGATGGGGTTTACAGTAGCCTCAAGAAAGCTTGTACAGGCGGAAATAAACCTGCATTAAATATGGTCTAGAACCTGATTATTGGAAACAAAAATGAAGCAATTAAGCTTGTATTAATGGACACAAACAAACATGTGGTTTAAATTAAGCAAATTTGAATTTGAACTTAACTATCAATGAACTGTAAAGTTGCAACAGACTGCTTTGTTTTGACGAGATATTTAAGTGAACGTTTGGCTGCATTTATCTCAGTATCAACATCCATAACAACACCATCTCATCCTCTACCTGAGGAGACCAGACACATCTGCCAGAGCAAATAAAAGATGGGCTTGCAGATTTGTCTGGTTCCCAGGCAAGGCCATTTTACACACAAATGCTGTCCCATATTCACTTAGTCAAATACACACTTTTTCCCTCTTTCAACCCTGAGGTCAAGTGTGCAATAATGATGTATGAAATACTGCAATCATATAGCTTCTACTCAACATTTGAAGGCACTCGACCAGCCAATTTTAATTAGCTGATAAGTGCTTGTGTAGTGAAAGCACTCATCAAACCCATACAATACATTCATTTAAACTCTTCACAAGCTGAACATAAGTGCTTTTTTTGACGCTTGTATTCAATTACCATGCTGCTTGTTTTTCAGACTGATTCTGATTAAAAGTGATTCAAGTACTATAACTCACATTAGATCAATGTCAATGAACACAAACTTAAATGTAAATCAAATGTAAAAAAGAAATTCTAAATACATTAACTATAAGAAAGGGTTTCTCATTCTTTTAACAATTGTGAGCCAGATAGTGAAGTACATTTTATTTCCTCCATTAAAGCATTTATCGTAATTATATTGTAGGAATAAAGATAGAGGATGTTGTATGTTGTATGTATTTTAAATCCCTCCAAGCCTCGTGTGATTTGGGGCTGCTTAGCTTAGCACAAAGAGTTTAAATATGGGGAAAGAGACAGATTGTTTTGCTAAACTAAGCTAACCACCTGCCGGCTTGGTAAGAAAGCAATTAGGTGTATTTCACAAAATGGCCAACTATTCTAGATTCAACATGCCATAGTTGGTCACTTCCTCAGAAGTTTGATAAAAAAAGGGAAAAATAAATGTGCTTTTATTGCAGCATTTCTATCCAGTGTTTTTTTTTAACAATTTTTTTTTTTTTGATTTCTGTGAAAAACTCTTCATGCGTGAACTCAGTTTTGGAGGTGCATTTTTCTTTTGCAGATGTTCATTAAGAACAAAGCCAGTAATTTGCATCTATATCTTTTTATCATTTATGATAATGAACACCCACACAGGTTCACAACCTGTATCTTTTCTTCAGTTGCTTCTGTATAGTACATTATAGACACATAATTTGAGTGACAGCTCTGTGTCCAGGGTGTTATCGCCAAGTTACTCTTCTTACAGTATGCTTAGTTGTTGCTATGGTGATTCTGAATAATCTGGGATATATACTGTAGTTTGTTCCTGGTGGTTGTATACTGCGTGCACGCTTGTCATCACATATAAGCGGCCTATATTAGATGTATCGCGAGAGCTTCAGTGTTTTTATTGTTGTTAATGTGTTTGTGAACATTGCATGTGAGAATGTGAGCAATGTGTGGAAGCCTAATGCAATATGAGCAAATTTGTATATCTGTGTGTGTGTGTGTGTGTGTGTGTGTGTGTGTGTGTGTGTGTGTGTGCCTATGTGGTTTATGAGGACATTTTGTCTGAATACACGCCACACTATGAGGACATTTTGAATTAACGGGACATGGCCGATGTCCTCATAATTCAGACAACGTAGAAGTGTTTCTAGTAGCCTAAAAAGCTAGAATTCCAAATTTCAGCAAAAGTCTTCATAGTACACAATTATCGGATTTTGTGTATAAATTGTGTATCGACAAGCGCCCCTGTAGGTTGGTCTTGGTACTGCACCCCCTCATTAATAATTCACACAATGTGTAAAATTCACAGCTTTTGATTGGCTGTCAGCCGGAAGGTCCACATAATACCGTGTTTTATCAGACAAGCTGTGTATTCTACATTTAACAACACCGTATCATGCTGAGCTAGCATTGACACCTGCACCTGCCTGTGTGAAGAGAGGAGAGCAAGAGGTAAGACTCACACACACGGCTACATATCTGGTCCAGAAACTTAGCAAACTTTATGTTGATATTGGTCGCTAGTTTAACGTGTTTTTTTTTTTTTACCTGTAATTGATAACTAACTCTATATTAGTTTAGGTAACGCTAGCTAACGCTAACGGGTTAGCTAATCCTATAAACACTGCCTAAACTAAGCGTTAGCGTTAGCGTTAGCGTTAGCGCTAGCGTTAGCGCTAGCTAATGCTAACGCTAACACTAGCGCTAGCTAATGCTAACGCTAGCGCTAGCTAATGCTAACGCTAACGCTAGCTTATTTTGGGCAGTGTTAGCTAACGCTAGCTTAGTTTTGACAGTGTTTATCTCGGGTAAGTGTTTCTAATTCGAAAGTTTGTGTTAGCACAAAATTATAATGTTAAACTAACAGTCTGGGCACGGATTTAATGTGAGTTAACCCTCTGAAGACACTATGATTTCAGCCAGTGTTACTGTCTTTCAGAGGCTGTAGTGGGCCTGATATTTAATGTATTATGAAGTGCTATCATATGAAACTAGCTAGACAAGCTAATGCATTCATTGGTGCATTAGGTGCTGCACTATGTCAGAAACAGGGATAAATAATGCTCCAAAGTTAGGTTATATTTTGTTGAGGGAGAAACCAGCTGGCTTACTAGTGAAGCAAGGCAGGTTGATATGAATTGCTTATTTGTTTGGTACATTTCCTATACAGGCTGTACTCTTAAAGACAAAGTCAACCATAAATAGTATATGTCTGCAATGAGTTAGTTAACATAATTATGATATTTCTTTTCTCTCTTTACTAAAGGGAGACAGCATGTCTGTAGTGAGGCCACAGAGAGCTAAGATTAAGCCTAAAGAAGAGGCAGCTTATTTTTCATCATTGGGAAAGGACAAGGATGGATTTAATATAAAATATATTAATTCATTCAAAGGTGAGTTGCCAAGGTAGCTATATATATATATATATATATATATATATATATATATATATATATATCATCCTTTTAATTATTGTATTAATCTCATCACACTGACACATCCTCTGTTCTTTTTTAGGTCGAGGAGTGTTTAGTTGCCGCCACTTTCAGAAAGGGGACTTCCTCATAGAATATCGAGGGGAAGTCTTAGGCAAACTGGAGTATGAAAACCGACTAAGACTGTACCATGATGCTCTAAAGGTTTTCATGTTTGAATTCCACTACAATGGGAAAAAAACTATGGTATGTGAATTGTCACACTTAATTTGTAGTATCTTTTGCCAGTTTAATTTTCTCAGAAAAACAAACTGCTATTTCATACAAACTCAATTTCAGTACATGTAGTAGTAGTTATTGTTGTGGTGGTGATTTATTTATTCATTCAGCATAGTGTGCTTCTGTCATTCTACTTTTACATTTTGTCATCCTTATCTTTTGCCTTTCAGTGTTGATGCAGCCAAAGAGGATGACTCCTTGGGCAGACTTGTCAATGATGACAATATAGACCCAAACAGCAGAATGAGGACAATCACTGTTGAAGGAAAGCCTCATCTGTGTTTGTTTGCCATCAAGGACATCAGGCCAGGGGAAGAGATCACCTACAACTATGGAGACTCTGACTGGCCATGGAGATCAAAGGTACAGAAAGAAATGTGTTACAGAGATGTTTAGATTGTTTCTCTCTCTGCAAACAAGTTGGATTGTAAACTCTCTGCTATCAACAACAAGTGTTGTTGACTTATTTGTGCATTTCAGCTTGACCTACACTTCATTTTCATTTAATGAAAGGTGATGTTTGACTCGTGTCTGTCATGCAGTGCACTCAGTGTAATGGCCCAGACCCATGACGTTGTGCTGTTTCTCCTCCACCAAATTACAAAATGTGTTTGCTGACAGGCACTTGTAATATCTAAACAAACACAAACCAAATTTGGGAAATCATTAATCCATCATTCCTTTTAACAACATTGGTGATTGAAATTAGCCAACTCTGTGTTAGAGCAGTCTAAACACTATCACACAGCAACACTGCATCATGGATCAAGCTTCTCCACTTTATCGCTAGTAAGTAACTAAGTTTCATACACATGACGTGTGTATCCGCCATTCGACCCGTGCTGCCCCCCCCATTCATAATGATCAGCCGTCTCTCTGTGAGTAGCGGCCACCATACTCCCTCTCGCAGTTATAAATAGACTATGTGACGATAAAATTTGTTTTGGTTAAAATCAAGAAATAATCGTGAGAATAATCATGATCAAAATTTTTATCAAAATAATCGTGATTATCATTTTGGCCATAATCGTGCAGCCCTGTGTCTAAAGTGGTTATTTATAGACACTCTAGGGACAGTGTATTTGTGACTACATAGTATGATTGAAAATTAATTTTCAAGGCTAAATGTTGTACATACACAGTCCTCAGTGTACTGGTCAGTTGTAGACATCTAGATGACAGGGTATTTGGACATTATCCCTCCATAGTAAGATTATTGGAAAATGTCACTCCGTATGACGTTAGCTATGTAGTATAATTAGTAGTTTCAACATTTCTCTATAATATTATATCCACAAAAATTGAAGTGGAAAGAAATCACTTACATTTTGTGTTTGAATCAAAACTTTTAAAAAACCCAGGCTATTTTTAATCATCCCAGTGTGGATGTGGTTTATCAGATTTAATTGACAGTGACATTAACAGAAGACCAGTTCACATGGAATGCCATGAAATATGTAATCACAAGAGAAAGGAGTTAGGTATTGCAATAGAAACTAAACGGATTGCTTCAAATGTTTTTAGCTATAATTCAAAATAAAACTGAATTAACAATTGGTGTAAGAACAGTTTTAGTTTCTTTTTATTGTATGTGTTTATATACAGTAAATGAGACAGGAATGTAGTGTAATGATGATAGTGAGTGTAAAAATCATCTGTGCATACTCCCAATACAAAACTTAATAGTATCCATACACAGTCCTCTTAGTGTATACACCTGACCAGTACATACACACTAAGGACTGTTTCTGTATAAAGTGTAAAAATCATCTGTGCATACTCACAATACAAAACTTAATAGTATCCATACACAGTCCTCTTAGTGTATACACCTGACCAGTACATACACACTAAGGACTGTTTCTGTATAAAGTGTAAAAATCATCTGTGCATACTCACAATACAAAACTTAATAGTATCCATACACAGTCCTCTTAGTGTATACACCTGACCAGTACATACACACTAAGGACTGTTTCTGTATAAAGTGTAAAAATCATCTGTGCATACTCACAATACAAAACTTAATAGTATCCATACACAGTCCTCTTAGTGTATACACCTGACCAGTACATACACACTAAGGACTGTTTCTGTATAAAGTGTAAAAATCATCTGTGCATACTCACAATACAAAACTTAATAGTATCCATACACAGTCCTCTTAGTGTATACACCTGACCAGTACATATACACTAAGGACTGTTTCTGTATAAAGTGTAAAAATCATCTATGCATACTCACAATACAAAACTTAATAGTATCCATACACAGTCCTCTTAGTGTATACACCTGACCAGTACATACACACTAAGGACTGTTTCTAAAGTGTAAAAATCATCTGTGCATACTCACAATACAAAACAGTATCCATACACAGTCCTCAGAATGACCAGTACTTTACACACTAAGGACTGTTTCTGTATACACAGTCTTCAGAATTTAACCTTTCACAAAAATATAAAACTCAAGAATGCTTTTTTAAACTTACCTGATGAATGTTGTCTGGGCAATATTCAGGTATTACAAGTGTCATGTCTGGTCAGAACAGGACAGGGGACTTGACTGGAGAATCTCCCTCGCCAAATAGCCTTATATACATAATGACTGTGTATGGATACTGTTAAGTGTTTTATTTAACAGACAAGTTGTACTTTACTGGGTTCCCTTGAAACTTGGTTTCTCACATTTAGTATATCCTTGTAATATTAGATGCATAACAACTTCAATTGGTTCAAATAATCTATTTATGGTAAGATTATTGAGAAATGGATTTTCAGGGCTAAATGGTGTACATAAACAGTCCTTAGTGTGTATGTACTGGTCAGGTGTATACACTGTGAGGACTGTGTATGGATACTGTTAAGTTTTGTATTGTGTGTATCCAAAGATTAATGTTTACACTCACCATCATCATTACACTACATTACTGCCTCATTTATTATCATTATCTTTACCTTAGTATGTAATTGTATTGTTAACTTTCAAGATATCAGTAACTTCACTCATTTGTTGTCCATTAATTTTCCAATAATGGATGTCACAATGCTGCACTGACATAATTACTGTGAATGGCTGAACACATTTTTATGTTTACATACTGTATATTTGAGCCCTTGTTGTTCTCTTAAATAGATGGTTATTTAATTACTTTTTTTTTCCAATTTTCTACGCAAGATTTCAACGGAGACAGAGGATCACCCTGCCGCCGTGATATGTGACAGCCTCAAAGATGTTGAACAGGTGACTTCATTTTAAATGTTGATATTGATATCATATCTTTTCTGTAGAAAAGCAGTTTTTACGGTAATGATTTTTCATGGTTCCGATACACAGTCCTCAGCTTACAGGTATTTTTCAGGTGTATACTCTATGAGAACCCTGTATGGATACTGTTAAGTGTTTCTTTATTGGTGTGTATGTCAAGAAGATTTCTTCCCCTTACTATCATCATTTCACTAGATTATCATCTTATCACAATCATTTATCATTTTCTTAGTTCATAATGTTATTATTAGCTTTTAGGATATCAGTAACTACAGTCATTTGTTTAACACTGGATGTCACTGTGCTGTACTAAGTGTCTGTGAATGACTGTACAAATATTCATGTGAATATACTGTAAACCTGAGGCCAAATCTTACTCCTGTATAGATAATTAAGTTGTTATCTCACTCCATATCAACAAGCATAATCTTATTGTGCCTTACTGGTTAATTAATGATAATTTCCCCATTTTTTCTACACAAGATATCAACTGAGGCAGAGGGTCACCATGTGGTCGTGGCATCTGACAGCCTCAAAGATGTTGAAAAGGTGACTTAATCTCTATTTAATGTTGATTTTGACATCAGATCTTTTCAGTTGCAAAGCAGTTTTACTAGATGTTGATATTTGAGGGAGGGGTATGGATACATAGTCCTCAGTGTACATGTACTGGTCAGTTGTAGACATCTAGATGACAGGGTATTTGGACATTATCCCTCCATAGTAAGATTATTGGAAAATGTCACTCCGTATATATGACGTTAGCTATGTAGTATAATTAGTAGTTTCAACATTTCTCTATAATATTATATCCACAAAAATTGAAGTGGAAAGAAATCACTTACATTTTGTGTTTGAATCAAAACTTTTAAAAAACCCAGGCTATTTTTAATCATCCCAGTGTGGATGTGGTTTATCAGATTTAATTGACAGTGACATTAACAGAAGACCAGTTCACATGGAATGCCATGAAATATGTAATCACAAGAGAAAGGAGTTAGGTATTGCAATAGAAACTAAACGGATTGCTTCAAATGTTTTTAGCTATAATTCAAAATAAAACTGAATTAACAATTGGTGTAAGAACAGTTTTAGTTTCTTTATTGTATGTGTTTATATACAGTAAATGAGACAGGAATGTAGTGTAATGATGATAGTGAGTGTAAAAATCATCTGTGCATACTCCCAATACAAAACTTAATAGTAGCCATACACAGTCCTCTTAGTGTATACACCTGACCAGTACATACACACTAAGGACTGTTTCTGTATAAAGTGTAAAAATCATCTGTGCATACTCACAATACAAAACTTAATAGTATCCATACACAGTCCTCTTAGTGTATACACCTGACCAGTACATACACACTAAGGACTGTTTCTGTATAAAGTGTAAAAATCATCTGTGCATACTCACAATACAAAACTTAATAGTATCCATACACAGTCCTCTTAGTGTATACACCTGACCAGTACATACACACTAAGGACTGTTTCTGTATAAAGTGTAAAAATCATCTATGCATACTCACAATACAAAACTTAATAGTATCCATACACAGTCCTCTTAGTGTATACACCTGACCAGTACATACACACTAAGGACTGTTTCTGTATAAAGTGTAAAAATCATCTGTGCATACTCACAATACAAAACTTAATAGTATCCATACACAGTCCTCTTAGTGTATACACCTGACCAGTACATACACACTAAGGACTGTTTCTGTATACACAGTCTTCAGAATGTCTTTAACCTTTTCACAAAAATATAAAACTCAAGAATGCTTTTTTTTAAACTTACCTGATGAATGTTGTCTGGGCAATATTCAGGTATTACAAGTGTCATGTCTGGTCAGAACAGGACAGGGGACTTGACTGGAGAATCTCCCTCGCCAAATAGCCTTATATACATAATGACTGTGTATGGATACTGTTAAGTGTTTTATTTAACAGACAAGTTGTACTTTACTGGGTTCCCTTGAAACTTGGTTTCTCACATTTAGTATATCCTTGTAATATTAGATGCATAACAACTTCAATTGGTTCAAATAATCTATTTATGGTAAGATTATTGAGAAATGGATTTTCAGGGCTAAATGGTGTACATAAACAGTCCTTAGTGTGTATGTACTGGTCAGGTGTATACACTGTGAGGACTGTGTATGGATACTGTTAAGTTTTGTATTGTGTGTATCCAAAGATTAATGTTTACACTCACCATCATCATTACACTACATTACTGCCTCATTTATATCATTATCTTTACCTTAGTATGTAATTGTATTGTTAGCTTTCAAGATATCAGTAACTTCACTCATTTGTTGTCCATTAATTTTCCAATAATGGATGTCACAATGCTGCACTGACATAATTACTGTGAATGGCTGAACACATTTTTATGTTTACATACTGTATATTTGAGCCCTTGTCGTTCTCTTAAATAGATGGTTATTTAATTACTTTTTTTTTTTCCCATTTTCTACGCAAGATTTCAACGGAGACAGAGGATCACCCTGCCGCCGTGATATGTGACAGCCTCAAAGATGTTGAACAGGTGACTTCATTTTAAATGTTGATATTGATATCATATCTTTTCTGTAGAAAAGCAGTTTTTACGGTAATGATATTTCATGGTTCCGATACACAGTCCTCAGCTTACAGGTATTTTTCAGGTGTATACTCTATGAGAACCCTGTATGGATACTGTTAAGTGTTTCTTTATTGGTGTGTATGTCAAGAAGATTTCTTCCCCTTACTATCATCATTTCACTAGATTATCATCTTATCACAATCATTTATCATTTTCTTAGTTCATAATGTTATTATTAGCTTTTAGGATATCAGTAACTACAGTCATTTGTTTAACACTGGATGTCACTGTGCTGTACTAAGTGTCTGTGAATGACTGTACAAATATTCATGTGAACATACTGTAAACCTGAGGCCAAATCTTCTTCCTGTATAGATAATTAAGTTGTTACCTCACTCCATATCAACAAGCATAATCTTATTGTGCCTTACTGGTTAATTAATGATAATTTCCCCCTTTTTTCTACACAAGATATCAACTGAGGCAGAGGGTCACCATGTGGTCGTGGCATCTGACAGCCTCAAAGATGTTGAAAAGGTGACCAGAGGACAGGACTGTTTAAGGGCTTATGCAAATGAGTGTGGCGCTCAGAACCCAGAACTCCTTAGGTCAACACAGTTACGCAAACATGTTGCAACCTTGTCCCAGGTCCTGAACCTCAAAAACCACGAGATGGACCAAGTTGCCGACTTCCTAGGCCATGATATTCGTGTCCATAGAGAGTATTACAGGCTTCCAGAGGCTACAACTCAGCTGGCTAAAATATCAAAACTACTACTTGCTATGGAGAAAGGGTCCCTTACAAATCTTCAAGGCAAAACACTTGACGAGATTGAGATTGAAGGTAATCATTGTTGTTGACAGTTTAGGTTAGGTTGTAGTTTCATACATTTAAGGTTAGTGTAGATAAACCATGACTTTATGTCTTTAAAAAATAACCATGAAGTCCATATTTCACATGCTTATCATTGATTACAGTGGTCATGTATAACTTTTTTGCTTGTCAATTTTTTTGTTAGATAACATTGACTTCACTGATTCTGAACTAAGTGAAGAGAGCGACACTGAGGAAGATGATAACCCTCCATATCCACGGACAGAAATGGGCAAGTCCAGCTAAATCTATGAAAAGATTGAACTTATATCAAATGATTTAAGTCTATGAATAGAGTGTAGGTTATGATGTACTCCTAATGCATTATGTTAGTTCAGATATACAGCTGTTATGTATACAGTATGGAATCAAAACATTCAGGGTATAAATTGTGGCCGTTTGCAAGCACACCTGTCTATAGAACTATTTGTTTTTGTTTATGGAATATTTCAATTAGCATGATCCTGCAGTAAATTGATATATAATAAATATTGTGCAGGGATGAAGAGAGACAGGCCAGCTGTTGAGGAACCTCCAGGCCCCTCAGGCGGTATGTTCCTCTACCTCAGTGCATTAGCATGCTTATTGATGTTTGATTTATTCAATGTAATGCTACTGTATGTTTCAATGTATACATGAAGTTTTTATTTTTCATTCACAGATATTGACTCCGCCCTAGAAGGCACATCTACAGGTATGACAAACTAGCAGAAATAGCAATAAGGGCAAAAAGCAAGCTCTTTGAAAAGGTTGTTTGCCAAAGATAACAGGCTTTTTTCTTATTAGACATTTTGACATGACTTTGCATTGAAAGTAGATGTTAATGTATATTTCTAATGGTTACATCTCATTAAGGCATGTAAGTTCAAGGGGTCTGTTATTGTACAGCATTGCTAGCTTACTGGGACATTTAAATAAAACATTACAATCATTAATGCTGTAACTTATATGTACTGTTTTTGATGTCAAATTGTCATATGACCTACATTATGCTATACTTAATATTGTGCAGGGATGAAGAGAGACAGGCCACCTGTTGAGGAACCTCCAGGCACCTCAGACGGTAAGTTCCTCTACCTCAGATTGTATGTTCCTCTACCACAGACTGTATAATCCTCTACCTCAGACTGTATGTTCCTCTACCTCAGATTGTATGTTCCTCTACCTCAGATTGTATGTTCCTCTACCTCAGACTGTATAATCCTCTACCTCAGACTGTATGTTCCTCTACCTCAGATTGTATGTTCCTCTACCTCAGATTGTATGTTCCTCTACCTCAGATTGTATGTTCCTCTACCACAGACTGTATAATCCTCTACCACAGACTGTATGTTCCTCTACCACAGACTGTATAATCCTCTACCACAGACTGTATGTTCCTCTACCACAGACTGTATGTTCCTCTACCACAGACTGTATGTTCCTCTACCACAGACTGTATGTTCCTCTACCACAGACTGTATGTTCCTCTACCACAGACTGTATAATCCTCTACCACAGACTGTATGTTCCTCTACCTCAGACTGTATGTTCCTCTACCACAGACTGTATGTTCCTCTACCACAGACTGTATGTTCCTCTACCACAGACTGTATGTTCCTCTACCACAGACTGTATGTTCCTCTACCTCAGACTGTATGTTCTGTATAATCCTCTACCACAGACTGTATGTTCCTCTACCACAGACTGTATAATCCTCTACCACAGACTGTATGTTCCTCTACCACAGACTGTATAATCCTCTACCTCAGACTGTATGTTCCTCTACCTCCGGTATGTTCCTCTACCTCAGACTGTATGTTCCTCTACCACAGACTGTATAATCCTCTACCACAGACTGTATGTACTGTATGTTCCTCTACCACAGACTGTATGTTCCTCTACCACAGACTGTATAATCCTCTACCACAGACTGTATGTTCCTCTACCACAGACTGTATGTTCCTCTACCACAGACTGTATGTTCCTCTACCACAGACTGTATGTTCCTCTACCTCAGACTGTATGTTCCTCTACCACAGACTGTATAATCCTCTACCACAGACTGTATGTTCCTCTACCTCAGACTGTATGTTCCTCTACCACAGACTGTATGTTCCTCTACCACAGACTGTATGTTCCTCTACCACAGACTGTATGTTCCTCTACCACAGACTGTATGTTCCTCTACCTACCTCAGACTGTATGTTCCTCTACCACAGACTGTATGTTCCTCTACCACAGACTGTATGTTCCTCTACCACAGACTGTATGTTCCTCTACCACAGACTGTATGTTCCTCTACCTCAGACTGTATGTTCCTCTACCACAGACTGTATGTTCCTCTACCACAGACTGTATGTTCCTCTACCACAGACTGTATGTTCCTCTACCACAGACTGTATGTTCCTCTACCACAGACTGTATAATCCTCTACCACAGACTGTATGTTCCTCTACCACAGACTGTATGTTCCTCTACCTCAGACTGTATGTTCCTCTACCACAGACTGTATAATCCTCTACCACAGACTGTATGTTCCTCTACCACAGACTGTATGTTCCTCTACCTCAGACTGTATGTTCCTCTACCACAGACTGTATAATCCTCTACCACAGACTGTATGTTCCTCTACCACAGACTGTATGTTCCTCTACCACAGACTGAGACTGTATGTTCCTCTACCTCAGACTGTATGTTCCTCTACCTCAGACTGTATGTTACCCAGATTGTATGTTCCTCTACCTCAGACGGTATGTTCCTCTACCTCAGACTGTGTACCTCAGACTGTATGTTCCTCTACCTCAGATTGTATGTTCCTCTACCACAGACTGTATAATCCTCTCAGACTGTATGTTCCTCTACCTCAGACTGTATGTTCCTCTACCTCAGACTGTATGTTCCTCTACCCACAGACTGTATAATCCTCTACCACAGACTGTATGTTCCTCTACCACAGACTGTATGTTCCTCTACCACAGACTGTATGTTCCTCTACCACAGACTGTATGTTCCTCTACCACAGACTGTATAATCCTCTACCACAGACTGTATGTTCCTCTACCACAGACTGTATGTTCCTCTACCTCAGACTGTATGTTCCTCTACCACAGACTGTATAATCCTCTACCACAGACTGTATGTTCCTCTACCACAGACTGTATGTTCCTCTACCACAGACTGTATGTTCCTCTACCACAGACTGTATGTTCCTCTACCTCAGACTGTATGTTCCTCTACCACAGACTGTATAATCCTCTACCACAGACTGTATGTTCCTCTACCTCAGACTGTATGTTCCTCTACCACAGACTGTATGTTCCTCTACCACAGACTGTATGTTCCTCTACCACAGACTGTATAATCCTCTACCACAGACTGTATGTTCCTCTACCTCAGACTGTATGTTCCTCTACCACAGACTGTATGTTCCTCTACCACAGACTGTATGTTCCTCTACCACAGACTGTATGTTCCTCTACCTCAGACTGTATGTTCCTCTACCACAGACTGTATGTTCTCTACCACAGACTGTATGTTCCTCCACAGACTGTATGTTCCTCTACCACAGACTGTATGTTCCTCTACCTCAGACTGTATGTTCCTCTACCACAGACTGTATGTTCCTCTACCACAGACTGTATGTTCTTCTACCTCAGACTGTATGTTCCTCTACCACAGACTGTATGTTCCTCTACCTCAGACTGTATGTTCCTCTACCTCAGATTGTATGTTCCTCTACCTCAGACTGTATGTTCCTCTACCTCAGACTGTATGTTCCTCTACCTCAGACTGTATGTTCCTCTACCACAGACTGTATGTTCCCTACCTCAGACTGTATGTTCCTCTACAGATTGTATGTTCCTCTACCTCAGATTGTATGTTCCTCTACCACAGACTGTATGTTCCTCTACCACAGACTGTATAATCCTCTACCACAGACTGTATGTTCCTCTACCACAGACTGTACCACAGACTGTATGTTCCTCTACCACAGACTGTATGTTCCTCTACCACAGACTGTATAATCCTCTACCACAGACTGTATGTTCCTCTACCTCAGACTGTATGTTCCTCTACCACAGACTGTATGTTCCTCTACCACAGACTGTATGTTCCTCTACCACAGACTGTATGTTCCTCTACCACAGACTGTATGTTCCTCTACCACAGACTGTATGTTCCTCTACCACAGACTGTATGTTCCTCTACAGACTGTATGTTCCTCTACCACAGACTGTTCCTCTACCACAGACTGTATAATCCTCTACCACAGACTGTATGTTCCTCTACCTCAGACTGTATGTTCCTCTACCACCTCTACCACAGACTGTATGTTCCTCTACCACAGACTGTATGTTCCTCTACCACAGACTGTATGTTCCTCTACCACAGACTGTATGTTCCTCTACCACAGACTGTATGTTCCTCTACCTCAGACTGTATGTTCCTCTACCTCAGACTGTATGTTCCTCTACCACAGACTGTATGTTCCTCTACCACAGACTGTATGTTCCTCTACCACAGACTGTATGTTCCTCAGACTGTATGTTCCTCTACCACAGACTGTATAATCCTCTACCACAGACTGTATGTTCCTCTACCACAGACTGTATAATCCTCTACCACAGACTGTATGTTCCTCTACCACAGACTGTATAATCCTCTACCACAGACTGTATGTTCCTCTACCACAGACTGTATAATCCTCTACCACAGACTGTATGTTCCTCTACCTCAGACTGTATGTTCCTCTACCACAGACTGTATGTTCCTCTACCACAGACTGTATAATCCTCTACCACAGACTGTATGTTCCTCTACCACAGACTGTATAATCCTCTACCACAGACTGTATGTTCCTCTACCACAGACTGTATGTTCCTCTACCACAGACTGTATGTTCCTCTACCTCAGACTGTATGTTCCTCTACCTCAGACTGTATGTTCCTCTACCACAGACTGTATGTTCCTCTACCACAGACTGTATGTTCCTCTACCTCAGACTGTATGTTCCTCTACCACAGACTGTATGTTCCTCTACCTCAGACTGTATGTTCCTCTACCTCAGACTGTATGTTCCTCTACCACAGACTGTATGTTCCTCTACCTCAGACTGTATGTTCCTCTACCACAGACTGTATGACACAGACTGTATGTTCCTCTACCACAGACTGTATGTTCCTCTACCACAGACTGTATGTTCCTCTACCACAGACTGTATAATCCTCTACCACAGACTGTATGTTCCTCTACCTCAGACTGTATGTTCCTCTACCACAGACTGTATGTTCCTCTACCACAGACTGTATGTTCCTCTACCACAGACTGTATGTTCCTCTACCACAGACTGTATGTTCCTCTACCTCAGACTGTATGTTCCTCTACCACAGACTGTATAATCCTCTACCACAGACTGTATGTTCCTCTACCACAGACTGTATAATCCTCTACCACAGACTGTATGTTCCTCTACCACAGACTGTATAATCCTCTACAGACTGTATGTTCCTCTACCACTGACTGTATAATCCTCTACCACAGACTGTATGTTCCTCTACCTCAGACTGTATGTTCCTCTACCACAGACTGTATGTTCCTCTACCACAGACTGTATAATCCTCTACCACAGACTGTATGTTCCTCTACCTCAGACTGTATGTTCCTCTACCACAGACTGTATGTTCCTCTACCACAGAGTGTATGTTCCTCTACCACAGACTGTATGTTCCTCTACCACAGACTGTATGTTCCTCTACCTCAGACTGTATGTTCCTCTACCTCAGACTGTATGTTCCTCTACCACAGATTGTTAGCGTGTTCATTGATGTTTGATTCATTGCATGTAGACTTGTCAATGCTACTGTATGTTTCAATGTATTCCTAATTAAGTCTTTATTTTTCATTCACAGATATTGACTCTTCCCTAGAAGGCACATCTACAGGTACGATAAACTTTGAAGTGATTTTAATAATGTCCCAAATGAATGAGCCTCTGCTTGCTGTTTGTCCCATAAATCAACTGGTCTGTTTGAGGGATCTCACTCTTTTGCTTTACATTGTGTTCCCCTCAGGCACTCTCCTTTTTTGCTTTACACTAATATTTGGTCAGATTACTTACATATATCTTGAGATTACCATCACTTTTATGATCTCCATCTCTAGCCAGTTGCTGTAGAATGCTCCAAAGCGTTTGAAAATGAAGTTTACATTGTTTTGTAGATTTATACTAAGCTGTAAATGAAATTACAATTGAAATGAAGATTAAATATTAAAAACAGTGTTTTAGTTGACATTGATAAGTATTTTTTCTCTTTTGCAGCATTCAATGCATACACAGACAGTGTGAACAAAGAGCGTGGCAGGACAGCAGAGGAGCATGACCAACCTGGTGAATGCAACAAACACACACCAAAAACCCTACTAGTTTGTCACCTTTTTAGAGTCAGTTGGTTCCCACTCTGCTCTGTATGAATAGAAAGCTATTGATGATAGTAATTCTTTCATTCCTTTCATTAGCATTTGATCACTACATGGTATTTACCAGTACCAATACCGTCAGATGGGAAATCAAAATCAGGAGAAAAAGTCAGATTTGTGCATGGCTAGTTTACAACACTTTGAAGTTTAGATTTACTAGGTGACAACATTTATGTGCATAGGTGTTAACTCTAGGCATGTGGATTTTCACTGACTTGACCAAATATGTTTTATCACTTTTGTAGTGTCTCCTGGAGATTGCCGGAGAGACAGAATCAAAGAAGGAAACAGAAAAGGCAGTGGTCCCCAAAAAGAGGTTGCCGCTATAATGAAACATTTTAAAAAGCACATTGCCAAGGGAAAACTGGCCACAAGAATTGAATGTCAGCAGTGCAAGAACGCTGAACATCCTGATCTCGATAGGCGGTCACTTCAAAACATCAGAGACTTTGTTAGAAATCGGGGCATAACTCTGAAAAAGAAAACCAGCCAATAATGTTGCTGTTATGATGCAATTATGTTGTAGTTCTTAAAAAAAAGGGCAAGTTTCTGCTGATGCCTCAGTTTTTTTGTTGCTGCTGTTTGTATTAAAATGGCACCTTTTTCACTGACTGATGTCATTTGTCTGTTTGTATAATGTATTTTACAAGGTAATACTGGATGTAGGTTACCAGTCATATCCCACTAATAGGATTGTATTTCAGGAGACCACTGAGCTTTGTGGGCCTACTGCCTCAGCCATGTCATGGCTGCATGTGTAGAAGTCTAATCACTCATGCCCTCAAAGGGGCAAGAAACATAAATCAGACAATAAAAGTGGTTGCACACAGTGACCTATCTATATCTATTTGTGTATGTATATCAAAATAAATATAAACAGAGTTATCTTGTCTGTTAAAATCTGTCCTCATATGTTAGGTGTGTCCTTTTTAATGCACATTCACTTACTGTGTATGTGTGTGGGCATGTTCTTTAATCGTGATTGACCCTTTAATGCGCCTCAGTGACAGTTTTGTGTGTGTGTATAGCTGATGTCCTCACAAATAAGCCTAGTCCTTATAATTTCGATTTGTGTCAGGGGCGGGGCTTATGCACCTCATTAACTTTGTCCTCAGAATTCGGCATGTTGTCAGGTTGTTACATGTTGAGTTGTGTTGTGTGTATTCAATATTTGAAGTGGAATTTGTGTTGTATGGCTTAAAACAGATTTTTTGATACCAACCACATCTTTGTGAAGCAAGTGGAAAGGGGAGCCCCTCTAATGTAGCAAAAAACCTGTTTGGGCTGCAGTGTCCCTTTAGTACACATAAACCCGTATGTGTGTGTGTGTGTGTGTGTGTGTGTGTGTGTGTGTGCATAATGTGCATGTGAGCGTCTGTACTCTCTAGATAAGAATATGGTGTTATTGCTGAATAAAAACCCTTTAGAATCTGCCCTGTGGGAAAAGTGGACCCAGTTATCATGGAGCCAGAGACCCTGACAAGATGTCAAGACTGTAGAAATAATATAGCATGAGGATGGATAAAAGAAAATCTCACTAACATTATCTGTGTTGCTTTCCTTTATTCTGTCTCTTGTTCTCCTTCACTTCCTGATACTCCCACATGCTTATGGCATTCATAAAATATTAAACTTGACACTCTGAACATCTTTTTCTTTAGCATTTACATGAAACCAGAACCCGTAAAAAGGCGTAATGGGAGGTAGGACAAACTGCAGGCTTTCAGTATGATTATTTTCTGGAAATCTTGCACACTGACTGAACTATGTCTGAGGCTTCCTGTCACACAATTTCTGAAAGTAGTATTTTGTGTGGCAGTGGTATAAACTTTGATGCAGTATTGTCTAAAATATGTATGATATGGCATTAGGATACATAATATGTGTATAATATACAGTAGTGGTATAATGTATGACATGAGATGTGAGATATGCCAAGTATAAAAGCCTATGAATAAATTTCCCTTGATTTGACTTCCTTTTTGTTGTTTAGAAGAAGACAAAACATCTTTAAACATCTTTAGCTGAATGCTGCTTCATGACTGTCTCTAGTCCCAAACAACCCATTGCCTGTCTCCTGTACCCGGGTCCCCAGTATACTATGGCTCTACAGTATCTAGTGTTGCAGCCCCAGGCTATGCATTCCAACCAGCCTAATTTCTTAATTCCCTCTAGCAACAGCTTCTCAAGACCATGCCAATCGACTAAAAATGAGGCAAATTATGAAATGAAAATTCACAATTTCCCGAATTCTTTGATGTCTTCATCTGAAAATAAAATTAACTGTGAGGCTGAAAATTCATTAGCTCCCTCATCATGACACAGCTTTTAACCCAAAGTTTATTCCCTGAATAACTACTCTGTGTGGGTAAACATAAGAGAGAAGAGGTTTATATCTAATGTGAACAGATGTTAAGACGTGTCTCTCTGGGTTGCCTGTCACCATCATCACAACCCCAACCCCAGCAAACCACTGCTACACCTGCTGCCACTCCAATAATTGTATTTATTTTAATTGTCTTTGGGGAGTGTCAACAAACTCCTTGTTTTTCATGACCCTTTCAAAAAAATGTGTACAGTACATAGAAAAATGACAATTTAAGTACAATTATATTCTATGTTTGTATTTAAAAGAATATCTGTATAGGACATAGAAAATGTCAATTTAAGTAGTTTCTTATATTCTATGTTAGTAATTTTTGTTGTATTTGTTTTGGCTTTATGTGAACAAGCCCAGCGAAAAATTAAAATACAGTCTGCTAACAAGTTGATACATTGGACAAAAAATGAGCTCTTGCGGTAATGAATTTCCTGTCTCAAGCAAGTTTCAAGAATATAATTGTCTTTCATATTGTTATAAATAAAATGAAAACCAGTGGAGGGTGGAAAGTAGGAGAGATATTTTAAGTTTAGGTTGTTTTAGGAAATGGTAGACATGGGTTGTCTACAAGATGATTGTAGTGTGTTCAAAGACAGCCCCAGGTATTTGACTAGATAATTTTGAAGCCTACTGGCAGCTTGACACTTCCCCTCTTTTGCCATAGGAAGACAAAGTCTCATTCAGCACATAGCAGTTCTAACTATCTATACTCATCAACAAAAATGATGCACTGCTATGATTCCTGGCATGTACCTTGGTTCCTAAAAGTGAGATCTGTGCAGGTCAGGCAGGTCAGCAGCAGTGTGCACAATAAACCGAGGAAACACAGGTTGAAGTGGTTTCTGCTGGCAGAGCTGCTCAGTGCGTACAGCACAACAGCAGGTGGAAGCAAGGTGTCTGACTGAGCAGTCTGATTCACTTAATGAAAGCGGCAACTAGTTGTCAGCTCAGCAGTGTTTTGCTTGCGGGAAATAAGTTTCCAGTGAAGAATCAAATATAGCTTGTGAAAGCTATTGGTTTCTTTGAGTTTCTTAGCTCTACACAAACACATTTTTTAGAAGAAGCAAGATATTAAATCTGCAGTTTAAATGCATGAACTTCCCTTAAGGGCATATAGGGTAATCTTAAAGTACTATATAGTAGTAGTAGTACTATGTACTATGGCCATGTGGGAGCAGTGACATTGTTAGCCTAATATCTGCTAAATAGCACAATTGCATTTACTAATGCGCTCACTAATTATATTGGCATTATAATTGGCAATATCTGTTCACTATTGGTCAGCTAGTTTATTAAGATGATCTACTTGCATATTTTCTTCAATGTTACACTGCACAAAATCTGCAGTTATGTTGACTCAGGTTAAAGACGTAACCGAAACAGCTACGGCATCCACACATCACACAAAATAGCATTGGTAAAAAGTAACAAAGTACATTTACTTAATTACTGTACTTAAGTGTGAATGTGAGGTACTTGTGTTATACTTGAGGGTTTCCATTTTTAAGCTATTTTATACTTAGATATTGTACTTTACTCCACTACATTTATTTGACACTTTTGCAGGTCCAGATTTTAGATACAAAATAAATGATCAACAAATAAAATACAATTAATTTTTTACATCAATTAATATTATCATCCAATAATATTATGCACATGATAATAAAATACTTTGAACAAGATCATTGTGCCTAGTTAGTTCTTTTGATACAGGTCCAGCGTGTAGGAATTTATCCCATCTAGTGTTGATGATTTATTGGAATAAACTCTCTCTCAAGTACATGTTACAGCTACGGTAGCTTTGACTCTTCAAAAAGCTGGTCTTTTTGCTCTTTTCAGTAATTTTTCCTGGGTGAAGAAGAAGACTCCTGTTCCTGAAATTTGGATTTTGAATATGTGTGTTCCTCCATGTTTCCTTCTTCAAACTTGCCGGGGCCGGGAAATGACAATACCCATTAACAGCATTAGGAGCACTTGTGAGTTTATCAGTTGACAGTGAAAACACAAAGCAGTATGTCCTGTATGTCCCTTACCGGCTAACATATTTCAAGATGGCAGTTCATGTAAATGTAAATGTAAAATTTAAAGCCAAAAGGAATACTTGAACAGGCAACACCGATTTTGATAATCAGCAGCTAAACACGTTCCACACTGGACCTTTAAGTATATTTTGCTGACAAAACCATTGACTCTTACTGAAATACAATTTTGAGTTTTTGGCTTTTACTATAAATTTATTATCACAGTATTTTTGCATTGAGATATTACTACTTTCATTTTAAGTAAAGTAGTACTTTTACCACTGCAAAACCACATATATTCACTCGGAAGCACATATGTTAGCTTATGTTTACAAAAAGCATGATTCTGCATCAGTAAAACAGACAGAATAATAATCTGCATAATGTTTATTGTCAAATACTCTGTTGATTATTCCTAACATTTGCTAATGGAAACAAACATAGACTATAGGTGGTATATATGGTAATGGGTAAACTAAAGCTACTTGGTTAAGGGTGAAAAAGAAAAAGGGTGTTTGTATAAATAATACAAATGTAAGCACTGAGTATAGTATGAGATGAGATGCAGCCCCACGTTTTATTTATTTTATTTTTTGCTATGCTAAACTGTATTAATGTCGCACAACTTCCAGCACTGGTACAGAATGTTTGCTATAAATTAATAATTTAGAATACTTGCATAAATGTCATTTTTATGCTGAAACTGAATTAGCATGCAGGTGTATGTCCCACAGGGCTGTTAAATGATAACACTTTTGCTGAGCCTTCTGTTTTTCCTGTTATTTTTGCATTTATATTCCCCTTGCCAAATTTTTCATTTATACAATCTCACTTCTATACTTGCTCCCCTGGCTGTCATATCAAACAGTACTGTTGAGTCATTTTCATGATTCATTCAGTTTCTTAATTTTATCATTACAGTGCACACACATGCGCAGTTATGGCCTAATTTATTACGAGACAAAGTCCTCTCCCTGGTGGTACTGCTGGTGCAATGGGCTTTCAACTAACCATTTAAAATGCTTCATCTCTGATCATGAGGCAGCACATTAATATGTCAAAGATTTTATGTCTATACGGGCATGCATGTGTGTGGCTGTGTGTGTGTTTTTTTGTCAGTATCTGCAGTATGTTCTTGTGTGTGCAGATGAGTGTATTGGCATGTACTGTATGTGTGTAATAATGATGCAGTGGTTTGGCAGCATTTCGCCTCATTAACGCCTCATAAACTATGGCCATCAAAGGTCCTCTTGTCCTCTTGCCACTCTCCATTATAGCCACATTTTTGCTAATTCAGTCACATTATTGAAATTACATATTACTCTTGTGTTTATTAACTATTTGTTTTCTTGTCAGTTGTCAAATAATCACTTCTCATCCATTTTGCCTGATTTTTTTCTTAACTGCCAAAATGAAATTCATAATGAAATTGGTTTTGCCTGTGTAAAGACGCACTTCTACATACACACACATACACATTGACCAACTAATTTCTTGTAGCCAGCCCATTATTGAATGAATGCAAGGAATACTATACCATCTGCTTGTTCTGCTGCTGAATGCTAAGTGGCATTCTAGCATGTTTGTATTTTTTTCCTTTCGGTTTATCTTGATTTGTGTTTCTGTTTTCTCACCTTCTCTGTTGGGAAGCTCATGTCTGTTGCTTCTTTGGAATCCAGTTGAATGTTGGCATAAAAGCTGATTTGGTTGGCTGACAGACCGGGTGAGGGAATACTTGGCCCTGCTAAATATTTAAGCAACTTTTCTGACTGGCTGACTGGGATTTTTGGCTGGATAGCTGACTAGGAGACTGGCTGACCACCAAATGACGTAGGCTTCTTTGTGGTTGACAGACTGGCTGGCATTCATTGAGCTTGCTGTACGACTGGGTGATTGATCGACTGCCTGTGGGACTGACTAGCTGGCTAGTCCTCTGGTTAACTGAATAAATGAATATTTGGCTGGCTGACTGGAGGCTATCAGAGTGTTTAGTTTGCTGACTTAAATGCTTGTCTGTCTGTTAGAGTGATGACTGACGGTTTGTCCATGTAACTTGAGTGAATTCTAAGTGCTGACTTGTTAATAAGTAATGGGTGGCAGGCTTTGCGGCCTAGTTTAAAGGAATTGTTAGACATTTTGGGAAATGCACTTATACACTTTGTTACCTATAACCTATCTATAACATAGGTTATATAAGAAAATCAATACAACTATCATTTCTGAATGTTAAATATAAAGCTAGGCTTAGCTTAGTGTAAACACTGGAGACAACTAGCCTGGCTCTGTCCAGAGGTAACAATAACCATCATAACCATAAGATATAACCATCGGTTAAAGTTGGCCAGAACAAAGAGGAACAGCGTAGAGCGTCCCTGTTAGCTTAAACTATGATTTTTGGATATAACATAAATTCTTTACCTTTAACATAATAGCTCTTTGATATATTTTTAGTTTGGGTTTGCTGTCATTGTTTTGTGGTTATCCATTTGTTTGCTTTTTAACAGTTAATATTTATTCCAAACTGTATGTAACGTCTGTGTCATAGCTTGAATAGTTGGTGATGTTTTGGCATGCTCTGCAGTGATGTGGCAACTCATTTTCATTCATACTCATTTTTTAAAGTGTTTGCACTCTTTGTAGAACTCCCCCCTCCGCCTCCCTCTCAACATACAACAACAAATATCAGCTTTCATAGATCTCACTGATGTATCTGGATGTCCCAAACATTTGCCATTATTTTACAAGCTGTAGAAAAATATCAATCGATCACCCACACTAACATTAATGCATTTCTAATTATCCAAGCAAAGCCATTGCGTACCTATTCAGGATTCTTACAGTAGCACTAGTATTTGCAAGAAATTCTGTTGTTACATTTTATTTTTTTAGAAGTCAGTCAGTGGAATTTTTTAAGACAGCCTAACTGGAAAATCTTTGTTTGTTCTGCAAATTGGCTTTCTCTGCCCGCTGTATGCATTTGATTTGTCAGGCATCAGATCAATAAAAGGCTTTTGTTGTGAACATTTGTCTCTCTGCCTTTCTGTTAGTGAAGAACTGCTGAGTCAAGAGGAAAATAATGCTACTTAGGATTGCTTCCCCAACCTGTGTGTGTGTGTTGTGTGTGTGTGTGTGTGTGTGTGTGTGTGTGTGTGTGTGTGTGTGTGTGTGTGTGTGTGTGTGTGTGTGTGTGTGTGTGTGTGTGGCAATTGGAGTGCTCTTACAATTGGATGAGTTGTTTATCACTGCAGTATAATGACTGAATCGTTCAGGTTAAATAAAAAAAAAATTCTCTTTGTCTCTGGGCCATTTCAGCGTAATTTTTCAACATTAATAGAATATATGAAATGGTTTTATTTATGCATACAACACCTTGATAATTTCAAGCGATACAGACACCACTGTGAATACCCATGTAACATAGCACATGTTACTTCAAATTCAAGTCAATCTTCACTGTCGAGTTTTGGAGGTAATGTTACCACAAGGTGAACAAGTGAATTTGCTGAAGCTGATTCACTGGTGTTACAGAAAATTGCCATTGTGGCTCCTTGTTGACACATCACCAAAATACTGTCAAATTAACAAGAATAACGGCAAAACAACAAACTTAAATGCTGGTGCAGTCACCCAAGCACTCAAACTTGCAATTTCTTCTATTCTATTATTTAATGTTAAAATAAATGACTCAATGTCTAGAGAGACGCTTTATTTGTCCTGTGACTGGATGTTCATCAGTGAGAATATTTATCAGTGTCCTGCAGCATTGACTCCTTTTTCATTTCTTACTGTTTTCTTTCTGCCAAAATGTGTTTATGCCCCAAGGCCTTCTCAGTATCAGGTCCTTTGGCCTCTTAGTCTTTAAAAGTATCTCTTTTGCCAAAAGCCTCGGGTAGTTATTTGTTGGCAGTGTTTTTTTCAAGTAGAAAAGATGGTACATTATTTGTGAAGTTAAACAGTGGTAGGTTCAGTTGTTGCTCAGCACGCCAGTTGTGGAATCTAACCAATTATGTTATTTAAGTAATGCACTGAAGTTTTGACGTTTTGAGATTTGACGTACTTGTACTTAATTTATTTATGTGTCATGTTATTTTACTACTCCACTCCATTTAATTGACAGCTGTAGTTACTTTACTGATTCAAATGTAATTTGATTAATTCAATTTTACATGCAAAACATTTCATGAATTAATAAAATGCGATGCACTGTTACAGATCAAGGTTTGGTTAGGTTTAGGGAAAGATCATGGTTTGGGTTTCAGTGAGTACTCATGCTTAGGGAAACATGGTTTTCTTTATATTGACTACTTCACCTTTGTCGTCATGATTACAATAATTAACGTAGTTAAGGTTATGGAATGATTGTGGTCACGCTTAAAAAAAAACAATGCTGATGTTAGGTTGGAAACAAAAACAGCAATATATCATGGTCTGATGTTTTGTAGACCCATCCATCCACCCAACCTGGACTTTCTCGTTCACTAACATTAGCAGACACCCATGTCTATTTTTTAGTCTGAGATTGGTATAAACTATTCATGACATCCTGGAGACTGTTCTTTTACAGGGAGGTCATAGGTCTGACCACATCTGACTTCTGACCCCTGTGATGAAAAATAAGAATATAATTGGTGTCTTAAGCCCCTGACACACCAACCAGACAACCGACTCTCGGCAGAAACGGCAGTTTGACTGATCAGTCTCCCCAAGTCGGTCAAAAAAGTGCCTCGGACTACACCAAAGCGCCAAGACGTAATACGTGGCGCTAATCTGTACTGTCGCCCAAAAATGAAAACCGGCAGTTGATTGGATGAACGCGTCACACGGGACAGTCACATTGACAAAGGTCAGTTTAAAAGATTTGTCAGATTTTGAGAGACTCTTGTCACGCTCATCCCACTCCTTGTTTCCGGGTTAGCACTCCACCAATCAAATTGGTCAATTGAGTCCGGCAGTGCCCTCCTTCCGTCCGAGCATGTCAGGTCAGCCAAAATGAAAGGCCAACGGCCACTCCAGACCACTCCGGACGGATGACTGCACAGAAAACACAGAACAGACTCAAATCACTGACCTTGCCAGACTGTCCGACGGACAATTATTGGGTTGGTGTGTCACAGCCCTTAGAGGGACTAATATAAGAGCAAACGCATAGTCACATATCTACAAAATAAAATAATAAAAAATATTTATCCCCTAATAAACATATAAGAGAACAATGGGAATGGAAATGGATGGTGGAGATTGTTGTTGGAGGCATATGCAATACAAAACTTAAAAAAGGAGAGAGATTAGGAAGGGTTTGAGCTCTTGCACGCAGCTATAGAATACTTAAATCTGAGGCCTTAACTTCGCCATTAGGCGCACACATAGCCCTTAGGGCATCTCTCTTTTCCAATATATAAAATCTGTCTGCTTTATTGAATTTTTGTGTTTATAATTTTTCATTTTTTCCTTCACATTATTTTTAACTTGCTCTTACACTCCACTGGCTTTTGTTTCTTTTCTTTTTATAATCCTGTGTAAATGCTCATCAATCTAACCTCTTCTTGCTGTCCTGTTTTCATTCCCACATTCCCATTCCTTGACTCCGGCTCTGCACAGTTTACATTAATTTCCCATCGGAAAATTACAATGACAGACACACCCCCACAGTGGCCGAATGGGTAGTGTGAGCCAGTGAGATATCAAGCAAAATACACTTCTCATTACAGCGTAACAAAGCCAGGTGAGGGGAAGTGCATTACCGAGCTCGCTGACAATAGAAGATATATGTTTGGTGTGTCACTAAGCTCTCGCAACAACAGGCAGACAAGCATATCAAATTCTTATTAAGAGCAAGACATGAATTTTTCAAACTAATCCGTCCTTACCCCTGGTATTCTGTTTCTATGAAACTCAGCTGTTGAGTCTTACACTCCCACCCCTCCTGTGGTTTCCATGGGAAGGCTGCTCTGCTAAAAGATTTCATTTGTATGGTTTCTTTCTGTAAATTTTCTTCTCCATTTTTCTTTCTCTGGTTTGTTTTTCTCTCCCTTTCTTACTGATGTCTCTTATTGTTGATTATTATAGTCTGTCTTGCTGTATCAGTTTAAGTTTCCTCTTCTTATAAATCTATATTTTCTTCCAATGTCTTCCCTCTTTGTACACCCTGCTTTTCGATTGGTTTGAACTCTCTTTCTATCTTAATTTCTTTCCTAAAACTGCCTTAATGTCCATGAATCTAATATGTAACATCTTTTCTTCCACTTTTCTCTGAGCAACTTTATTTGATACGGTACAGTGACAGATCTCTTGGCAGTGCATCAGTTAGACTTGTCAGACAACTGTGCTTAATTCTTTTTTCCATAAAATTGTCAACCTCTCAGTGATTTACTGTGATTATTAACACACACAGTCACATATAGTCACACTTAACTTACCCCTTGGCTTTTTCCGGTCATGACTGTGTGAGTGCTCTGTAATGTACCCAGGCACATTGGCACAATCTCCTGGCAATCAAGCCAACCATGATTCACCAACAGGACAGTCGTCTCGCACCAGCAGGCGCAGCAACACGCATATACAAGCATCACTAAATCCAGTATACGTCTGCAATTTAAAATCAATATATCGCTTCAGAGGCTGCAGATTTTTGTGATTAGTGTGTTTGAATGGTCCACAGGAGCATATAATGCCAACCCTTGAATGCATGTAGCTAGTTTCCACCAACATAGATCTTTAAGTCTTCCCAGTCAAAAAGCTACTGAATGTCAAATGTGATGGACAACACATCACACAAAAGGTAGACTACTACTCTACTATAATTATAACTTTACTATTAGACATGTAATGTCTAAGCAACCCTGCAAATTCCTACAAGAAAGGAATCTATTTCCTTCCATTAAGAGCAGTCATTTTGCAAAGTTTTGCAATTGCAGTGCCTTCTTCAGGTAGGGAATGAGTCTTTACCCCAAGTGAAGGAGTTTAAATACCTCGGGGTCTTGTTCACGAGTGAGGGGACATTGTAGCGGGAGATTGGTCGGGTGCAGCGGGTGTGGTATTACATTCAATTTATCGCACCGTTGTGACGAAAAGAAAGCTGAGCCAAAAGGCAAAGTTCTCGATCTACCGGTCAGTGTTCGTTCCTACCCTCACCTATGTCATGTCTGAAAGAACGAGATCCAGGGTACAAGCGGCCGAAATGGGTTTCCTCAGGAGGGTGGAGATAGGGTGAGAAGCTCAGTCATCTGTAAAGAGCTCGGAGTAGAGCCGCTGCTCCTTTGCATTGAAAGGAGTCAGTTGAAGTTGTCGTACAAAGATGGATTGAGATGCAATTTGAGTGGAGAAGTAAAAGAAAACAAAGAAAATTATAAATTTTTACACATACACACACACACACACACACACAGAAACACAAACATTATCATGAGGGATTTTCAAGGCTTTATGCTCCTTTTCACTCTCAGCCCCAAAGCTCATTAGAGGCACACTCCTGCTCTGCACACACACATACTGCTCTGCTCACATACAACAAAAATGTACTTAAATGCCGTAAACAAACACATGCACACAGATCCATACACAGATGTATGCAGAGTATTGCTAAGACACACTCTATTTTTCTCTTGCTTCTTTCTGACAGCCCATCTTGGGTTAAGCAGTCTACAGAGAGCTGGTGTGAAAACAGCCAGGCCAAGAGTTAAATGACTGTGGGATTTCTCCTAACGTCAGTTAGAAATCCCCACTGGTCAGCAAAACCTACTTGCACATGTCAAACTGTCTTGTTAGCTTGCTGTGTGGGTGGGCGGGTGTGTGTGTGTGCGTGCATGTGGTTGAGTTGGATGATTTTAGGTACAGGCAAAGAGAGGAGCATTCAGGTATGTTTCACACATGACAAGATACATAGAAAATAACGTAATTAAGGCTACCAACCCACAGTCTCAATCTCTTGTGAACCTGAGTCATGCGTGCAGTAGTTGTAGTTCATGTCTAGCACAGCTCACCTTGCGCTTGGGAGAGCAAACAACCTCAGAGCAAGAGAAGGATGAATGATGAAAAATGTTTGAAAAATTGTTGAAAACAATGTTATTGTTTTTTTTTGTGAAGCCCAGGTCAAATGCTGTAAATGCTGACAGATTTCAAAACAGTGATAACAGTCTTGTCTACTTTTGCAGTATTCAAAAGCCAGTGTTACAAGTTATCCCAAGTACATTTGTGGTTACCTTTGAGCTCATTTGAGAAATCACTGATAGTTTTGAAGCAATAATAGTATTTAAATGGGCTCATGCTGCATCTTTGTTTTGTATGTTAAGGATTCTAATGTGTGTAGTATAGATAATATAAGCAATTCAGTATTTCACTCACGTAAATGGCACAGTATGCAACTCATAAGAGACTTTTTGAAATTAATGCAATTTTGTTAGACTTTTCCTACCTGGTAAACAAAAGTCTCAAAAATATTGATACTGAGCCCAACAGTAGAATGTTAACATATTTTACCTGTTATTTTTATTCATGCAAATTTGTTATGGTTATGTTGAGGTACTGACAACTATTGGTTAATAAGGGAAATATGTCATGCCTGCCATCTGCCCTGACCACCTCCCTGGGACTCACATAAACGTAGTACTTCATTCACTCACAATAACTTTCCCCTTTACCATAATCCAAGCAGGGATTACAATGTTATCCTAAGGTTATTGGGAAAGCAATTTAGTACTATATAAATGTAATTTCTAGAAGACAGGATTGCCCTGCTGAACTCATTAATATGACTTGAAGCTTCTCCAGAGCCACAGAGGACATAAAATTGTTTTCACAGATTGAATAGTATTCCCTGTGACTACTTAATTTATCTGGATCAATACAATTGGTGGAATTTCCAAGTAGAAATCTGAAAACACTAAAACAAAACAATAAATGAAGCTGCAATGCTGCTGTTCTCACATGGAAAAAATAGCAAAAACCCAGGGCAACTACCAGGTGTGGGTGTGTTTATATTTCTGGATGCTGGAATAGAGCTTTCATGTCCAGAAAAACCTTTTCAAACCTTCCCCTGGTTCACATACAGGAGGGGGAGAGTAAAATAGTCTACATTAAGTCTAATACCCTGTGGTGTAGCATAGTGTACAATAAGTGAATACCACTTCTCCTGCAGTATATAAATAATATATACAGTATTAGCACGGTATGGCCCACCACAGCTGAATGAAACAATCCATATGAAGAAAAGGATGTGGGCTCTTGTTGTTGTTGATATTATTTCTTCCCACAGACAAAATATATGCAGTACACATTTAAATTTACATACAGTGGGTACGGAAAGTATTCAGACCCCTTTAAATTTTTCACTCTTTGTTTCATTGCAGCCTTTTTCCAAAAATCAAAAAAGTTCATTTTATTTCTCAGTAATGTACACTCAGCAACCCATCTTGACAGAAAAAAACTGAAATTTAGAAATTTTTGCATATTTATTAAAAAACAAAAACTGAAATATCACATGGTCATAAGTATTCAGACCCTTTGTTCAGTATTTAGTAGAAGCACCCTTTTGATCTAATACAGCCATGAGTCGTTTTGGGAAAGATGCAACAAGTTTCTCACATCTGGATTTGGGTATCCTCTGCCATTCCTCCTTGCAGATCCTCTCCAGTTCTGTCAGGTTGGATGGTAAACGTTGGTGGACAGTCATTTTCAGGTCTCTCCAGAGATGCTCAATTGGGTTTAAGTCAGGGCTCTGGCTGGGCCATTCAAGAACAGCCACAGAGTTGTTGTGAAGCCACTCCTTCGTTATTTTAGCGGTGTGCTTAGGGTCATTGTCTTGTTGGAAGGTAAACCTTCGGCCCAGTCTGAGGTCCAGAGCACTCTGAAAAGGTTTTCGTCCAGGATATCCCTGTACTTGGCCGCATTCATCTTTCCCTCGATTGCAACCAGTCGTCCTGTCCCTGCAGCTGAAAAACACCCCCACAGCATGATGCTGCCACCACCATGCTTCACTGTTGAGACTGTATTGGACAGGTGATGAGCAGTGCCTGGTTTTCTCCACACATACCGCTTAGAATTAAGGCCAAAAAGTTCTATCTTGGTCTCATCAGACCAGAGGATTTTATTTATCACCATCTTGGAGTCCTTCAGGTGTTTTTTAGCAAACTCCATGCGGGCTTTCATGTGTCTTGCACTGAGGAGAGGCTTCCTTCGGGCCACTCTGCCATAAAGCCCCGACTGGTGGATTGCTGCAGTGATGGTTGACTTACTACAACTTTCTCCCATCTCCCGACTGCATCTCTGGAGCTTAGCCACAGTGACCATTGGGTTCTTCTTTGCCCTCTCACCAAGGCTCTTCTCCCCGATAGCTCAGTTTGGCCGGACGGCCAGCTCTAGGAAGGGTTCTGGTCGTCCCAAACGTCTTCCATTTGAGGATTATGGAGGCCACTGTGCTCTTAGGAACCTTAAGTGCAGCAGAAATTTTTTTGTAACCTTGACCAGATCTGTGCCTTGCCACAATTCTGTCTCTGAGCTCTTCAGGCAGTTCCTTTGACCTCATGATTGTCATTTGCTCTGACATGCACTGTGAGCTGTAAGGTCTTATATAGACAGGTGTGTGGCTTTCCTAATCAAGTCCAATCAGTATAATCAAACACAGCTGGACTCCAATGAAGGTGTAGAACCATCTCAAGGATGATCAGAAGAAATAGACAGCACCTGAGTTACATATGACGGTCACGGCAAAGGGTCTGAATACATATGACCATGTGATATTTCAGTTTTTGTTTTTTAATAAATATGCAAAAATTTCTAAATTTCTGTTTTTTTCTGTCAAGATGGGTTGCTGAGTGTACATTACTGAGAAATAAAATGAACTTTTTTGATTTTTGGAAAAAGGCTGCAATGAAACAAAGAGTGAAAAATTTAAAGGGGTCTGAATACTTTCCGTACCCACTGTATGTATGACCTTATGGCTGCTGACTGATTATCATTTCTCATCCTTCATGCAAACCATGAACAAGCTTCTGGAGATGCTTGATTAGACAGATGGACTCAAATCCATCACTAGGCAGATGGCATAAAATTGTTTATAGTTGCAGCCACTGAAAAAGCCCACAGATACAAAAAGGCCATCTGGGTACATGTGAGGTTTCCAACATGAACTCATCTTTTCGTTTGTCATTTACTATCACAGAATCCAACGTAGCGATCCCCAATACTCTTGTAAGTAACTACCAATGGAGAATGTAGCTTATAACTGCAGGAAAAGGGGTGATTATGTTTGGGGTTAAAGGATAAATCCGGTTTATTGCAACTTGGGTGTTATTTTTGTAGTTTTGGCAATCATTTCTATTGGTCATAACATTGGGATAATTGTTGGGAACTGGGAACACGCCAACATTACCACAATGAAGTCCAATGGGTTAGGAAACATTAGGGAGTCTGTAAACTGTGATGGATGTTTACCATTGACAGTTTAGGTCTTGGCCTACTTGTTTGTTCTAGAGCATTTGGTCATACAGACTTTCATTATTCTGAGCACTTTCAGGATTTTTTTTAAAGTGGAGTTAGTGAACATTTAATTTGTTTTTAAGGTCAAAAATGACATGTTAAGCTCAGGTTTTGAGTCAACATGTATAATGAATCTTTAAAGTGCTCAGAAGAATGGAAATTTTAAACATATATAGTTCTGTGAAAACTGAGGAAAACATCTGTTGGTTAAAACATACGGTCAAAAGCTCCAGAACAAACCAGGAAGTGGATTTTGAGTTCATTTAAAACCTGCATGTTGATCTGACTGCTTTTTTGTTTTTGTTACCCCATCTCACTTTTTCTCACTCTTCACTATGTACGCTATCACATTAACACAGCTGTTCTCAATGTCTTTGCTTTACCACCAATGCAGTGTACAATGTATCTACACCTAGCTTGCAACTTTATGTGCACTGACCATGTATTGGTTATCATATTTTTCAGTAATAGCTGACCCTGCAGTTCAGAGGCCAAGTTGTACTATTAGACATATACAGTATAAGAAAGCTGATTCTGCTGGCTTGGCAGCCCACTCAACAGTTCACAAACTAAACTGCTCCAATAAAGATGAGCCCCCTTATATTGAGTTTTGTATGCGAGACAGTGATTTGAATTGCAAATGCTTTTCAAATACAGGCCTGGCTAACCTGTTTTGTTTTGGTCAGCTGTTTGTTTGCATATAGAGAATATTCAGTCTGATGAAGTGTCATAGTTTTCTTTGACTCAGCGTCGAACAGTTTGCTCTGTGTTGGAGGGGACAGACAGAGAACGAGCAGTATAGCATCAGGCCCAACATTTGGCTCTCTGATCTTTTAGCTTGGACCAATCTGCCTGAACCTGTGGGAGCTTGGCTTTCTTCACGGCACGCTCCATTTCAAACACCTCTGATATCAGTCAGTGGGCTAAGGCATACCATGTTTCCATGATATCCTTTTCACAGACGCTATCATCGTCTTGTATTTGCTCTATAGTGTCAAATGATGCAGAAATATTTCAAAAAACCCTGAAAGGAACAGTTTAACATTTTAGTTGTCTTACAAGAAAGATTAATGGCAGACTGATATATCTGCGTTACAAGGCTCCATCCAGGAGATGGTTAGCTTAGCTTAACATAAAGACTAAAAACAGGGGGAAATAGCTAGCTTATCACTCTAGCTTATTAATAATACCTATCATGGACTATTTTTTAGCAGGGTGTCTTCATGCAAAGCTAGGCTAACAGACAGATGTGGACAGATTTGATCTTCTCATCCAACTCTCAGCATAAAGGCATCTAAGGCTATTTTGTAAAATGTCAAACTGTTTTATTTCTGTGCAGATCATGGCAGCCACAATCTGGACTCAGTCCACAGACACACTTGCATATTAGTCCTGCACTAGCCAACATTGGCATGCCAACCAATGATGATCCTTTATTGAATCCTTGCAGCAAATGGTCCCTAATCACCGCTGGTTATAAAGTGCCCAGGTGTTCATTACTGGCAAATTCAAATAATAACCTGTTTTATCACAGAAAAGACAGGAAAATTGGGATTGTTGAGACAAAAGTGGTGTTCTGTCATGATTTAAGTTACAATAAATTTGAAATCTTGAGTCATGCTTTGGCGTGTTGTTATTAGGCCAAAGCAGATAAAAGCTTTGCAGAAATGATGATCATGTGGAAAAGAAAGAAGATCCAAATTGGTTATATGGACTTCACACACAGCTGCACACAGTTTGATCCATGTGGTGGTCCATCACTGAACACAGTTCTCTTACATACACCAGTGGTCTACATTTACCCAAGTACTGTACTTAAGTACTGCATTAAGATGCTAGTACTTGACTTTATACTTCTAGTCCACTACATCTCAGAGGCAAATATCGTACTTTTTCCTCACCTTAATTTGTCTGGCAACTATAGTTAAAAGTTACTTTTCAGATTACATTTCTTAATATGCTTTCTGTCTAGGGAAAACCAAATATCTTCAAATTTGGTGATTTTTAATGTATTGATAAACTGTAGGATTAGATTAGATTATACTTTATTCATCCCACAGCGGGGAAATTTCCTTATTACAGCAGCAGTATTTTCTACAATAAGAGCAAAAACAAACAAATACACAAGTAAACACAAAACAAGCAAACAGCAGACAGTGAGCAGAAGGTATGGCTGAATGTAAGTGACATCAAATAAAGGTTTCGTAAAGTGCGGTTGCAATGGTACCGAAAAACAATATTGCAGTGTAAGTGAGTGACGTTAAATTAAATTAAATTGAATATGTAATTAAAATAGTTTAGCAAAAGTAGCTAACCATAAATAATATTGAAAAAGTAAGTACTTGTAACTGAAAAAATATATATAAATACAGATAGTAAAGATATCCAGAGTGTGTGGAGTAAATGAAACACAGGAGAGTGTTGTAGAGTCTTACCGCGGCCGGGATGAATGACCTGCGGTACCTCTCCTTCTTACACCGGGGGTGTATCAGTCTGCTGCTGAAGGAGCTGCTCAGGGACCCCACAGTGTCATGTAGGGGGTGAGAGGTGTTGTCCATGATGGATGTCAGCTTAGCTAACATCCTTCTCTCCCCCACTTTCTCTACGGGGTCCAGAGGACAGTCCAGGACAGAGCTTGCTCTCCTGATCAGTCTATTGAGTCTGCTCCTGTTCTGGTCCAAGCTGCCCCCCCTCCAGCAGACCACAGCATAAAGGATGGCAGAGGCCACCACAGAGTCATAAAAAGTCCTGAGGAGAGTCCCGCACACTCCAAAGGACCTGAGTCTCCTCAGCAGATGGAGGCGACTCTGGCCCTTCTTGTAGAGTGCATTGGTGTTATCAGTCCAGTTCAGTTTATTGTTTAGGTGAACACCCAGGAATCTGTAGCTCTCCACTACCTTAATGTCCAATCCCTGGATGCTCACCGGTAACAAGTGGGATGTTGTAGTCCCTTTGTGGATTCAGAAAATGCTCCCACTTTTTGAGCTAAATAAATTATATAAAAGCTGAAAATGCATCTCCACAAAGCTCTTCTGAGCTCATGAAAAGTTTACTTCTTAGAGATACGTGGTTTTCACAGGATACCGACGCTACAAACATATCTTATAGAACTATGATGCATTGCTGTAGAACAACCCAACAGCAAATAAATGAGTTAAAAGTTGCACAAACTCAAACATCAGTATAACAGTAAAAATACAACATACATATTGATGCAGCAGTAATATTAATCCATAAAACATCATATATAATAGTAATACACATGCGTATCAAACAGAGACAGACATATTTATCAAAACAGATAACGCTCACACCCTTTGCTTTGTGTCATTATTAATTCATGGAATAATTTCTGAAGGGCAAGCAGGGGGAGCGTCAATGTGATTCTTTATTAGCGGTTATCAGGAACATGAGCTGAGACAAAACCCAAAGTGAGAGACAGAAAAGGATGGAGATGGGGTTGGATAAAACCCCCCAGAGATCCCATCATATCTGCAGAACGACACTCACACAAGCCTGAATTTTAAGCTGAACACTCAGCCATGTGTACACAGACTCATTCAGTATGCACATACTGCATGATAATAACTTGTTGTGATGAAGCAATTACACTGTGTCTCCTCGGAGACTGAGCACTGTAGCTTACCTGTGTGAAGAGCAAACTGTCTCCTCTGTGATGCAACACATGTTACTGAATACGCCACTTTCATTTGTTATTGATGTACTTGAAAAAACAACTGAATTCAATGCAATAGAATTGCAACACATACTACTGATGTGGGGCGTGTGTGGAGCTATGCTGTATAAAAATCTTCTCTTGCAGTTCATTGAATTCCTGAAACCAACTAAAGACAGTGGGACGTTTTGATCAAACTGCTTGCAACTATTTACGGCGTGAGATACAGTAGAATTAAAACCGAAATTGCCTCAGATTGACGCAGTCATATAAATACCTATTTGTCAGATTAAGTATTGTTATGCAAAAAATATCTTAATAATTTAACATGCATGTTTATGTAACTGTTTTACTACAGTACTGTTCAAGAGATATTCCTGTAGTAGTTATGCTTAATATATGGGATGGATGCAGAATGGCATACTTCACTGCATTACTGCATTGGCTACTAATGTACATTTATGAGTTCATGGCTCATATTGGTCCGTTGATTCCATAGGGACAGGAAGACATGACAGGGTGAATTCATCATGTTTAACCAGGCATGAGGGAAATGAACGGGGAGGGAAATCCCCCTAAGGCTAACTGCCATCCACTTGTTTAGGCACTGCATTAAGGTGGGTGTAGGCAAGAGGTTAAGGTGTGTGTGTGTGTGTGTGTGTGTAATGTGATTGTATTTGCCATACTGTATGTGTTTATCATTTTAAAATGTGAAAACGCTTCATAATGGTAATTTTGGATAGTTTGTGAAGATTTGGTTAAATTGACCGTTACAGTTTTTCTTGTTTAACCAGAGAAGTACAACCCTACTGCTCCAATATTTTGTCATTCTTCAGTTTGCAGTTTTGTTATATGGTAACAAACAATACTACACATTTTGGTTTCAATAAGAACATATTTAGGCAATGTTAACAGTGCAATATAGGAGTTAATTAGTATTGACAATTCCACAGACTCCATGTGTAGCCCACCTGGATACTTTCTGCC
This sequence comes from Etheostoma perlongum, assembly GCA_026937815.1. Classification (NCBI taxonomy): domain Eukaryota; kingdom Metazoa; phylum Chordata; class Actinopteri; order Perciformes; family Percidae; genus Etheostoma; species Etheostoma perlongum. Next base: position 16,973,502 of record CM049393.1, on the reverse strand, counting down.
CTTCTGAAAATCAACCATCAGTGAAATTCAATTGGTTCACTGGGACTTCTCCTGTACCTTTTTCTCTTTTGCTGCTGCTCTGCAGGCTCTTTTTCCTGATTAACTCTGATATGTTTGCACAAATTACCAATGTAGCAGATAGCCTTCCTGCATAATACTACAGTTGGCGACCTTTTTATTAACAGGCAAAATATGTTGTGTTTCCGCTAAGACACCGTGGGGTGTACTGTCAGGTAAAGGCTAATCTCTTCCAATAATGCTGTTTTGTTTGTGAGCTGGCAGTAAATGGAGGAAAAATAAACTGTATTTTGCAAAATATAGAGAAAGGGGAATGATTAGTGGATATGTATGATGCCGTCCATCAATAATGTTTAAAATGGAAATTTAATGTTGAATGCTTTGCATACCCAAGCCTCGCATTAGCAAGGTTACTCAATTATTTCCATTATTTTTCATTTTACCTATGACTCACTTTTATTTCACTTGCTGTTTCTTTTACCAGCTCTCTCTGTGTCCTCGTCAATCCTGACAAGCATGCGCGCACACAAACACACACACACACACACACACACACCTGCACAGCGTCTACCATTAATCATAACTCGTACATTGTTAGATTAGCTTAATTTTGAGTTAAGGGAGGGTAATCACACAACATTCTCTACTCAGTCATTCACTCTCTTGTTTTTACAAATGCATACAATGATTGTATGGTATTGACACACCATGAATAAGTCTGTCTCATGTATGATCCATATGATACTTACAGGTCCTCTACACTCTGAGATTTGAGAGTCAGTGTGATAAATGAGCGTTTGAATGAGGTTGGACATTCAGGATTAACACAGTCTGTTCAGTTTCACACCGCTGCCAAAAGAAAACGCCTGTGTCTTCACTGAGTGCCATTCCCAACCCTAATCCAATCTTTATCACAAAAACAGGTGGGCCTTAGTTACCATCGGGGCAACTTGAAGCAGAGATGAATATTAATAAAATTGATGTCTGTGCTTTTTTCCACTTTAACCAAGAAAGTTCCTTATAGAATATATTAACTAGCAATACATTATACATTCACCAATGTCTAAAGGTTAGTTGTAGAAAGAAGAAAGGATCTCACTTTTCTGTTGTGCCTCTTTTTCTTTTCCCTTTTGTTTCTGACATATATACAAATATTTCTCTTTGAACCAAGGTCAAGCAAACATACTGTACAGGACAAATAGGTGAGCAATTTAAGTTAGCCCTAAAGTGGTTGAAAAGCGATGATTAGATCAGGGTGGGGAACCTGAAATAGTTTTCTGCAACTACAGTGTATATTACAGTTGCACATGAGCATTTATCTTTTGCAGAAAGTATGAGTATAAATAGTCAACGGGTCTCTTGACCAAGAATATAAAAGAAAAGGAAAGAAATGTTGGAGGTCTAGTTCAACATTTTGGAAATCTGATTATTTACTTTCTTACCTAAAATTAGATGAGAAGATTGACTGTCATTAGTAGAATGGAGCTAGATCAAGCTTGTATCCCCCAAACTCTAGCTTTGCATGTCAAACAACAAATATTGTGGTGATATTAGAAAATGCCCTTGATGGAGTATTATTCCCAGGACTATGGGCAGAACAATTTACACAGTAACTGACAGTTTTTAAACTGAAAATTGCACTACTGCACCAATTAATATTGCAGCAGCTGCTTCTTAAAATGGCAGCAACCAATTAATCTCCCTTCTGATCATGAAATATCTTTTTTCTCACTTCAAAGAAAAAACTCTAATCTGTAACACAGGGATTTGATATTCGAAATGTCAACAACAAAAGGCTCAATGAAAGGCTTTAATATATGTCTTTCTCAGTTTGTAATTGCAAAGAAAACATCAGTCAAGTTTTTTTCTTCCAAACTGTGAAATGTTCCCTGAGGATAGGTCCGTTTATGTTTCTTCCTGTGGATTTATTTTGACGTGAGATGATTTGAAAAGGTCGCCATCAACAAGTACAAAGGACCCATCAGTGGGAACAACTCCAATGCCTTTTTTGGCTGATTACCAATCACTGTCACAAACCTTACATAATTCTTAAATAGTGCATTCTATTTGCTAAATATCTAAATAGCACAGTAAAAACACAGAATCAACAAACGGTTATTCAGCGTTCCTGTCCATTTGAACTAATAGAATTAATTATTAGTTTTAATAAATTCATTTTTGATTCAATATATTAAAATATGTGATATAAAGATTGTATAAAACCATATGATTTTCACTTGAGTCAGAGACTACATTGACATCTTCTCTGCTAAGCTAGAGAGACAAAGTAAAAGCAAAACTTGTTTCAGAATTAAGAAAACTTGTTTCAGAATTAAGAAAACCCACACTGCTACCCACACTAGTTTTTTTTGTGGGAGCTATAGGTTTTTTTCTGTGCTCACAAAATAATTGTCCTTTAACTTTAGTAAAATCACAAAGGTTTTAATTTCTCATAGCAAATACTATTGTGGATAACAATTTGTCCAAGAATGTGAATAGTAAGCCCCGAGCTTGACTTTTGCAGAAAGTACAATGGAAGAAATGTTGAATGAGCGATTGCATTAAGTTACAGAAGCTAGTGGAGCTAGTGTAGTAACCTATATAGTTTACAAGATATATTGTGCCTCTTGCACCATGAAGACATTTAATTTGCTCTACAACAAGGGTAACATACTGTATCCATCTAAGCTCCTGAAAGATATTAATAAAAAGCCTCTTCTCACATCAATGAGTCTGAATAGGTTAGGCTTGCCAACAAACAAAACAAAGGCATATGTTGTAACTAAAAGATATAAACTGATCAACCATCCTTATATAAATGGGCTGACCTTGTAGAGTGAATTCATCCAAGGTGAGGGCCCTGTTTCCATTGCTTAGTCGTCCAGAGGGCAATCAGAGCTTCAGAACTTGATGAAATGGAGCCTGTTGTGAAGAACAAAGGCTTACTCCATCTTGCTTCTATCTGGCTGACATCTTAGGTCCTTGGGGAGTTTTAGCTTCCTGCCAGTTGTTCATTCTTCGAGTCACGTTGTGCAGCTGTTACAGACTGGGGAAACTAGAAGAGAAAGAGGAAGAAAGGATTCACTGGAGGCAAATGGTGCAGACTAGGATCAAGGGAAAGGATTTCATTTGACAATTGACCTGTTAGATTAATCTTCTTCACTTACTTGCACCCTGCGCTATTACACCACAGTTCCAAAACAAGTGCTTGAATTGGGTAAGAAAGTTGCCAGTACTCTACATCAGCCTGTACACCATGCAATTATAGCTTTTATGTGAAAGGGTATTACGAACTAGGGGGCTTATGAATGCTTTATGATAATTTATGATGATCATAAATACATAATTTATGATAATAAAGATGATAATTTACACACACACACACACACACCAAATAAAATACAGACACCCATACAAGGATCTGACCAAGGCCTAGATTTCAGAAGAAACAAATAAATACATATGATAATAAATCATGGAAAGCTGTTTTCAACTTTAACTCTTTGACATAGTATAGAGGTTCTACTCTAATGAGACAACAAAGACAGTTTTATTAGTAATTGTTATATTTTTCAAACATGTTATTTATTTACAGACAGCAGTATATCCTGGGATAAAACTGTGAAATACTGCATTCTTTTGTTTCTGGCCTAGTCAAGAAAATCAGTCTTAAAACCCCGATGACCATTGCGCTCCATGAATACATGTCACAGAGATTTAACTCTCAGCTTCAAAATATTGAGTAAATTGAGTTCAAACCTTGATCTTAAAATAAAAACTACCTTAAAGCGAATGTACAAACTCACACGCCCATCTGACCGGTCCCATCGGCTGTCTCTGTATCAGCATGGTACTGCTGATGGCACAGTCTTTACTGAGAGCAGAATGTGAAGGCCACAGCAAAGGTCTTAGATCTTATGCAGTAGCTACACAGCTAATAATGTGCCACATATTACACCTCAGACTGCCGGATAGACTTTTCACTTACATTTTTGGGGAGGAATAGGAGTAATCTAGCCTGTTTCTTACAAAACTGCAGTATGAAAGCATATCAAAAGCATGCTAATTTAGACTATTTAAGAGTTCAGTAAGTTAGTAGGTAACATATGGTGGCTTTTAAATGACAAGGCATCAGCAGTGAATTAGACCTAGGAATTTCCTCTGGGAATGACTCTTGCATCATTGCGTAACTCTACCTGTCACATATTCACTTGTCTTCTACTTCGCTCAGCGATTCTAGTTGTCCCTGTCAGATATTCTGCATTGCATTTTCTCTTGGGCATTTACGGTAGTGAATATTAGGGTTATTCAACAGTGATTAAGTGGATTTCAGTAAAATCTATTATTCCTTATTGATGTTTTAATTAGTGCTGTCAAACCTTAAAATATTTAATTGTGATTAATTGCATTAATATCATAGTTAACTCACAATTAATCGCAATTAATCACACATTTTTATCTATTCTAAATGTCCATTGATTTATTTTTGTCCCATTATTTTTTCTCATTTTAATGCTCTGATCAACATGGAAAAGTGGATCGGCTTGCTTTGTGCAAATGTTTTTATAGAAAACAACATTGGCATGTAGCTTACTGTAATGATCAATTTTACACTAACATTCTCACTTGAAGCAGTCATTTTCACTTGGAGCAAATAATCTCTCACACAGTGTAATACTGTCCATAAATAATAGGGAAAAAAAAATACTTTGACGAGGGGGCAGAGAATTCGCATCAGCTGTGTGCTTGGCCATCAAGTGGTATTTCAGACTGAACATGCTGAAAGTTCACAAGAACAAAACACACAGATCACTTTGGTCTTGTCAATGAAACCCTTTGGCAACTTTTGAAAAGTAAACTTTCTATTCTTAATCTTATTGGCATCCATTTCAGCATTTCAGCGCTTGCCATCCTCTCAAAACATAATGTTACTGCTCTTTGGCCAGGTCTCAAGCTCAAAGAAGTGTGTGTGGTGTGCCTTTTGTTTTGTTTTGTAACACTACTAGTTGTTGCAACAGCATGTGAAAAAAAACTACAACGTTTGCTAGGCTAAAAAGAACGTTAATCTTGCGATAAAAAAATTGATGCCGTTAAAATGGGTTTGAGTTAACTGACAGTACTAGGTAAGGAACCCTGGCAGATTTCCACTGTCTCTTCTCTCTTAGGAATCACTGCATTGCCTTTGTTGGGAATACACACACAATAACACATTACAATTTGGGTACACAAACAAACCTTCACACATCATAGACTTTACAAATCATAGATTTTACAAAGGATTTACCAACTCTGCTAGAGTAATTCATGCTGGGTTGTAGCCACAAAAGCTTATTGGTTATCGTATTCAAAGGCACTGACTCAGTAGGCCTTATTTTTTAATTAAATTTGAGATGTGTTTTTGTATAAGAAGTATGCAATGTGTAAGACTTAAATAAATAAATTCCTTTAATTGAAGTTGAGATATGTATAGATTAAGATATGGCATTGTTGGTGGACGTATATCGTACGTACAACTCACAACACAAGGTGAAGTAACATTTAATGCTACATCACTAACTATGAAGCTTTTACTAAACTGTCACCACAATCACTTAGGACATAAATAGTTATTTTTAATTATATGTTCCTTTTGTGCATTCATTACTTCACCATTAACAAGTACTGTTAATAATCATCCAAAGCAAGCTGCTCCAGTGTAGAAATTGTAAATAAATGCCTTATAAGGGTGACTCATAATCTTATCTCTTTACGCTGATCATTTTACACCTGCAAAGTTTGACTTTTCTGAAGAATGACTGAAACTAAAAGGCAACATGTATTTGTAATTGCGGTCTTGAACACAAACTACATATAGAAAGCCACCTTATATTACAACGTCTTTGTTGCTACTTCATCTGCTTTTTTACATTTTCTAGTTTTGTAAACAAAGTGATTGCACACAAACTGCTCAACCTTATTTGAGCAGAGACACTTTAACCTTCAATGATAAGCTTATTAGGCTGAAAACCTCTTTAGCAACTGATATTTAAATGAGAGCACAGCTCAGGTGTGTAATTCACAGACGTAGGGTCCTGTCAATGGTAACAAATGGCAGGGGAACGACAGCCTAATGTGTGAGGTACACCTCCGTGGACCACTAAAAGCTACAAAGTGGCTGACTGGAGCCCATTCTGAAAAAAATATAGTCTGTTGCTATTAGTAACTCCATATGTGCTCAGTACTAAAATACCTAAGTGAGGAAGAAAAGAGGACATGAGTGGAATTAGCAAAACAGGTGGGGGGAAAAATAAAGTTTGCAAAAGAGCTGGATTGATTCTTTCTTTTTTGTACCACAGCTGGCTGTGCCATTGCTTTGGCAACAGAAAAAAGTAAGATTTCAAAAAGAAAAAAAAATGAAATCATACAGGGATCTTCTACAGCGAGCATCTAGATAGAAGTAATTTAAAGTAAGGTAAGATTAGACAAGGTGAACTTAAGGAAATTCTTTACATCTCTCATAAGTTACACAATTGACTTATATTTCAAAGCTGCAATACACTCTCCTGTCAGAGTCAATGTTATTTATACAGTAGCAATGACCTGTCAGGTCAGTTGTTCTTTACACATTGTTGGAAACTAGTGAAAAGCTGAAAACACTAATTCACCCCACAATCAAACAGGCTGGCTTTATTTATCTACACGTCACTTCACATCAGAAAAAACATATTCATAATAACCAATGACTTACAGGTAATGAGGGTTCATTTTGGTTGCTATTTTTACTGTTGGTTTGATGTAACTATTTTTGTATAATTTTTTTAACTCATTATTGGAGAGCACTTTCTAACCCTCAGCAAGACTTTAATGATGATTGGAATACATAATATATTAATCATTAATAATGTATATTTGCTCAGTATCTCTGAGGACACTGTTTACTGCAAATTATAGGAAGGGAGAGAAACACAAATGCACATTTTTAAATAGCTGTATACATGCACGCACACACACACACACACACACACACACACACACACACACACACAGCTGGACGTTATCATTAGCCTGTGCTAATGAACATAAATTCAATAGTGCTATTTAATGAATATACAGAATAAATAAAGTAATCAGGCTACAGTCTCTCCCTGTGAGGGACTTTTTTGCACTCTAATTAAAAATAACATTATGGATGAATAACCTTCACATTATATAATTAATTGAATTACATTTAAATCCCACTATGAAAGAGTTATAGTCAGAATAGAGAGAGCAGATATAGGATAGTCTCACATTGTACTCTGTTGTGAAATATTTACCTTTTAAAGTCCTTGGAAGCACTAAAGTTTATGTCCCTTAAATATTGGGTCGCATTTAAAACCTGAGTGTACTTCTCACATAATAACCCTTTACAGCATACCTGCAGCATATCATAGCCTTGATATGATCCTGAAATAAAGACCACCCCTGCATGCATGTTAGAATACATTTTTACACTTTTATGAATTACAGTATGAACCTTTAGAGAAAAAAACACCATTTAAGATGAGAGGCTTGAAACAACTGGGTATTTAGGTGACAGGATGGTCTAATGAAAGAGTAGGGATAGAAGGAGTTGCCTTATGAGAAATGTAGGATCTATACTACGTATTAAAAGTCAGGATATATCAACCCCTGCTGCTTTGATTTGGACCTCTTTTTGTATCTTTCTCTTGTGCGTCCCCCTAACCCTTTGGAAAAGCAATTGCATAGCTCTGGAGTACCGCTTTAATCACTAATCCGGTCACAAGACAAGATGTATCAGTATCTGTCTCATTCAACACCTCAGGTCTTGATTGAACAATCCCATCATACATTCACTTAGGTAATAAATCACACAACATATCACAATGCATGAATAAACCACAGGTTGGGACAAGTAGAGACAAATGGTCAAATTAATCACAATCAGGTGGCGATATGTGAGAAAAAGGGCACTGCCTAAGCAGAGGAATTCACACACATGAAGTGTATGTCAACCTACAGACTATGTGACGATGATTTGAATAGGAGAGGCTATTTTACCCATTTAAATGTGGCTGTACCCTGTGATTAAACTAGCAAGAGAGCACATTTGAAGACAATTGAAAATATTTGAATTCAAGTTCGAGGAGATGGTAGTTGACATTAGTTGTAATGCGAACACAGCTGTGGGGAAGTGAAGCTGCATCTGTATTCATGTCAGGATTCAAAGCTGATGAAAGCATGGTGAGAGCCAAGCTTTGTAGCCTGGATCCTGGAAATCAGGGAAACAAGCACATATACACGCTTGCTAAAGGAGTGAGAATGAATCCAGAAATGCATTTTTTGTATGCTTGAACACTCATACACACACCAAGATTCTACTCCTTGCACACAAAATAGAATCAAACTGGTTGGCAGAGAAATGCAGTGTAATTTTATGGGAGTGCAAAATGGCTTTTGATTACAGGCCTGTGAAAGAATAGTTGACCCTCTTATCCTGCACAGAAGATGGAGTTCATCCACTCAGTTCCTCTGGCCCTTTACAGAGTAGTGAGAGCCTAACTAAACCAGTGGACCTTCACCCCCTGCATTGTTAGCTTCTCACAACATGAAGCAGAGCTGGCACAAATGTTTCAAAATGAGGCTGGAAGTCCCAAAGGCCGTGTAAATCATCTCAGGATTCTGCCAACTGGCAGAGGAGTACTTAACACATGACTATTATTTTGTTCATTACAACTGAGAAAAGACTGAATATTATGGACAGAGGTCAAACTAACCAGAATAGACAGCACTGCAATTATCCCCTAAATCACACCAGACATTATACTCTACACATGTGAAAGTGGCTATTTTAAGTAAGATTTTGTGCTATGGTAATGGATTAAAGAACAATTCACCTATGGTGGTAGGTAATACATCTTATTTCATATACTGCTTTAGTAAAAAAAAAATTCTGGGTTATGTGACAAGTAGGACGTAAAAAATGAAAGTTACTGTTGCACTAGTCTAGACATCTTGCTGTGCCAACGTTGCAATAAAGGTTTCCTAAATGCAATGTATATACATGTGCTGTCAGCTTACTAATGGATTGTGCATTTTGTGTAGATTTGGACTTTTATACATTTTATTCCACTTTGTTTAAACTGTGAAGTGGAGAGGCATTGTTCACATGTTTGGAGCTGGCTGGTGAATGTGACGGGCGTAGAGATACACCGTGACCCTTTTTGTGGACCTACTGATTGCCGTGGATTACTTATTTTTGTGTAATTAGATTACGTCAAAATACTGATCTTTTTTCTTAACTTGTCTTAACGTTTTATGGTGCGATTGTGCTTTGTTTCTGTGTTTGGATAGCCATCTCAATGGACTCTAGGTCGAACACTGATTGTTCACTGATAATTTAAGTGTTGGGGCATTCTGCCACCTTCTGTTTGTTGTTCCAAGGCAGCCATGCCGCGATTGGATTTCATAAGGGGGCATTGTTTCATAAATTGTTATTATGTTATTTAAAATCTGCTTTTAAAAATACTCATGTATGTTTATTTATGATCTTTTTTTGTTGTTGACATGTCTCAGCTGCTACAATGCCCCCCTGCAAAAGTCAAACTCTGCTTGGTTCTAATGCTGGTTTTTCACAGGGAGTTTTGCCCGTAAAACACCGCTACAGCTCTGAAAAAGGCAGACTAGACAAAAGAGACACTTGACCACAAAATGCAAAAGCCTTTTCTTTAAAGTAATTGTTTTCCCTGGTATTCTCACTTTGGTTCTCCTGTGACTTCTCTTTGTATCTCTCCCTCTCACAATGACAGATGAGAGGAATGCCCAAGTTGTCAGAAGCTATTCTCTACACATATCTGTCAGCTAACTGGTCTTCAAATGCAGAGAGACACAGAAAGATAGAACTTGGGAGAATGAGTAAAATGACAAACATAAATAAAGCATGAAAATGAAGGAGAGGGAGCAAAAGACAACACAATAATGGAAGAGGTAGAACAGGGAGGATGGAAAATAAGAGATGGGAAACAGAAGACCATGCCTAACAATGACACAGGGATGGTATGGGAACAGTAGTGCTTATTATTATTAAAACTGCTGGGAAAAATTACTTTTATTTCTCAATTGAATACAAGTTAAAAAGGGGGGGTGGGGGGTGGCAGTCACATTGGAGAAGATCAAACAACAGAGACACACTGTCAGCTCGGTGGATAGATGGAAAGCTTAGGGAAAGGTGATTCAAAGTGCAGCGCTCTTCCACTTTGGTTTGTCAGTGTGTTGATAAAACAGTGCTGTGTTAGATCACACAGTCACGTTACTCGGTGGAGTTCATGCTCAGGCAGCTGCTTGGGGATTGTTTCGGCTGCGTAAACCCACATTAAGTCATTTTTCTTCTCTGACTTGGCACCTGACACTGACAAGTTTTTATAAAACACAAAACAAGATATTTGCAGATAGACAGCTTGACACATTGTAAAATGACTAAATACTTTCAGTGCTTTCAAAAGAGATTGATACTGTATGACTACACTTTAGTTGTCATGTTATGGAGGCTTGCCCTCCTATAAAATCTGTCCAGTAAAGGGTTGTCTGTCTAAGCAGCAGTATAAACAATATATGAAAGATAAAGATTACACACTCGCAACATGGTGAAAAAATAAGGCACAGAATCCTTGCAGGTATAAAGTGGTCTTCCACTAGCACTTGATTAGCACACCTTTCTTTTATCACCTGTCACATTAATTTAGTCTCTGCTCCTGCTGCTTCTTGAGAGATGTGTCAGCCAAGAAATGCCGATTGAAGTCATTTTTCATAATGACTGGGAATTCGGCATGTAATAAAAGAGCTGCAGTGTTTCTATGCAAATAGTGGCAGGTCAGCAGAGAGCACATTAAACATGCAGCTGTACTGTACATCGCAGTCATTGGTTGTCTGCTCTCTATGAACAGTGAAGTTGTTTCACACTGACTATACAGTGTACTTTACATACATATAAAAAAACTTATGTCAGGTGGCGTCTTTGGGAATGTTAAGCAATCTAAACTTAGCTGAACACAAACATGCTAAACTGACATGCAGCACATACTAGAAGTGAAATGTACTGAAGTAAAGGAACAGTTTGACATTTTCTAAATTAGACATTCTTTTTGGCCAAGAGTGAGATGAGAAGATCAATACCACATATGAAGGGACAGCAACCATTTGGTTTTGTACACATTAATAAAGACATTAAACCAACAACATTAAAAAATATATAATTGTCAATTATTGGGTAATAGAGTTGGCGGTGGGTGTATTTAGTTAGTATAGTATAGCTGCTTTCACAAGTCTTTTTGCTGAACTAAGCTAACCGACTGCTGGTTCTAGCATATATGTAGCGTAGCATCGACTGTCTCATCTATCTCTCAGCAAGAGAGTGAATAAGCATGGTTCGTAAAACTATTCCTTTAATGCTATAGTGTATTGTTACAGCTGAGTGAAAAGTACAACTTATATAACAAAGTATAGACTTATTTTTAGATTGATCAAGTATTATAAAAAAAAACTTTCTGGTAGTTACCTGTAAATCACTGGACAGAAAAACAAAATATATGACTTTGCTGTTCTAAATGGGAAAATCCACCAAATCTATACATCAGGATCACTTTACTGGTTATGGGGAGTACAGTGAAAACGGGTCTTACCCTAGTGATGTCAGCAGATTGTCTCATTTTAGGTTTAGAGACTACAAAATCTGGGTGCACAATTTTAATGTTGTGGAGGGGGCCTAAACATGCTAGCTTGTGTCCTGGACCATGATCTATGCTGTCTTTTCCCAACCCTAAGCTCCTGCTAAGCTCCCCCCCTCCCCAATTGCTGTAACACATTAATTCGTGACCTTGTGTTGCCAGGCTAGCTCCATCGAGGCCGTAGCAGAATACTGTAATGAATTTAAAAAGCCGCCAAAAACCTCTCTTTCTCTGTTCTGGCCTTAGGACTCAATTTCCTTCGGCAGCATATTGAGTTGGAATCAGATAACTGCCAGAAAGTGTGGAAAATCTAATGCATATCAAGTGAAGAGCCATGCTGACACTCCCCAGTCACAGAAACACTGTGCTCTGTATTTGCAAAATACAAACCCAGCATAAAGCTAAAAGGAGTGGAGTGGAAAGGGGGGAGGTGAAATGAAATGAAGAAACAAGGCCATAGGTGGGAAGGAGATGAGGGAATGTTTTTTTATTTTCTTTCAGGAGACATTAAGCAAAATGGGCTTTGGAAGTCCATGCATGACAGGTGTAGCAATTTATTTGTAGGGGTCAGTATGCATGGGATAGAGGTTTTATTTTTTTAGTTTGTTTTAGTTTGTTGTACTGTACATGCAATGTGTGGATAGGTTTGATGAACACACAGTCCTGGTAAACCTGGTAAGTCAATGTTCAGCGGTGTCAACTTGTGGTTCTGGACATAAAGTCAGTTCCAGACCCATCTGGGTCCGTCAATCCTGAAGACCTAGTTGAACTAATTGGGAGCATGTATTTGGTCTCTCTCCAACAGAGCAGACAGTAGGTCCCAGCTGTCCAGCCAAAATATTGTATATAATATAATATAATAACAGTTATTGGTACATATTATTTTTAATCTCACTGGCATGAAAGCTCTAATATTTAACAATAAATAATAGATCAAATTAAAGGTGCTCTAAGCGATGCTGGGTGACGTTACTTCTTTTTGATGTTTGTCTTATTTTCAAACAAAACGAAACTAGCTTGCCCCTCCCTCCTCCTCCCTCTGTCTCCATTTTGTGTTTCCGCGCACTAACCCTCCACCCCCACCCCCAAATACTTCTTGTCGGTTATTGGCTGGAACGCTGGAACACTGTGTGTGTATGCTTCGTGGTGCAGGTGAGGAGTGAGGAGACGTTTGCTGTATATCACAACAAATGTTGTAGCCTAAAACACGTGTGACATTGCTTAGAGCACCTTTACTATAGTATAATGTTTGAGGGGTTGTGTGTGTATTGACAAGCCCAGACAGAAATATAACCACACTTTACAGTCCATCTCCTCTTAAGATCTTTTTGACATATTTCAACTCATCGCTTTGGCAATCTGACCGGCACCAAACAGCCGATGGACAATGTTAGCCACAAGCTAGTGAACACATTAGTTGAGCATTTAGCAGCTGAAGAGCCACATGTTTCCCTTGAGAGTAATGGAGCGCAAAAGGGAGCGAAACAAGAGTTATTGTTGGACATTCATTCATCAGATGGCCAGAAACACGACTCCAAATGAATGCTAATGTTGCTCCGTGTCTGTTGGATATGTAAATGAGCAACTGTTTATCATATCAACTTGAGAAAGATATGTCATATGTTGTGTTTTCAGGTTGCTCTACTGTGACCTAAAAATTGCAATAACAATCTAGACCGCGGATCAAATCAGCAAAGGCCCTAGTAGGCCCTTCAGTGTTGAGTTTGCATGTTCTCCATGTCTTTGCATTTTTCCTCTTGGCACTCTTTTGCCCTCCCACACAAAGACATGCAACTCAGGTGAACTGGAAATTAATAATTGCTCTTATTTCTGAATGTTAGTATGAATGTATCTATGGGTTGTCCCAAAGATAGATTGGTGTACTCTGCAGGGTTTTCTCTTTGTTTATCCCAGTGCATGCTGGGATAGGGTCCACCATTGTTGTGACCCTTCAATGAATAGGCTGGTATGTAAAAAAAGGACTGATAAGTGAATGGATGGCAGAACTTTGTCATTTTTTGCTCCTCTCTCTGTTTTTTAATAAATTCACTTTGTGACATTTATGACTTTTGCACCACTTTGCTTCTATGCTCATTACCATGGAAAATAATTACACTCTATAACCTTCATCTTGCTGAATTTGAACCTGCAAAGTGAATTTCAGCTAGTTGTGTGAGATATATTGTTCAATACTCTTGGGGCCCAAGCATAATAGGTAGGTATAGAAAGGTTTTGCAAAAGGAAGCAGGGGAGTATTTGGAGTTTGAGAACTTTAAGAGTACTGGTAAGTTGAGAATCTGAAAGAAATGTATCTACATGTACAAAGGAAAATACAGAAGAACAGAAGAGATAGGACTGCAGAGCAAAAGAGTTTTTCTTTGTGGATATCGAAAAATGAGGAATGAGGAACACAATATCTACTGATTTCCAACTAATGGCATTCCACCATGTGTTTTTTTTCCATTTTGTTCCCAGAGTTTTATTCATACAGTCAAGGATTTTCTGCTTTTCACTTTTGACCTTCATATAAAAGCACATTGTTAAAGCTTGAGGAAAGAAGCTATTATTTGTTCATGCTGTGAACAAATAATAGCTGGCATAGCCACTGTTATGCCTTACAGAAATGCATGTGCACTGTACATCTCCCTCCTACAACAAATGACAAATTAGGGCTCAAAACTTTATTTTTTTCTAATTATATAAAATAGAGAATTTAGAGTGTTTCCTGCATTACATTTTTTTTTTGAGCAACGGGAAAGAGGTGCGTCTGTTTTGCACACCAACAGCTGAATTTACCAAGAATTTTAAGGAAGCTGATAATTCATTAATTCATTTTTTAATGTAATATCACATATATCTCAAAACATTTTATTATCTGTTGGATGTTATCCCAGCTTGAACAAGGCATTCTTACTAAAAGGTCACAGCACTGCAGAGCACAGAGAACACGGTGTGACACATGGCATTTAGGCCCAAAACCAAAAGCAATACTGGCAGAGTAATATTACACTTTTGTAATACAGAGCATTGACTAAGGTGTGATGCCCCTACCTGTTTGAATCAATGCAGTCTGGTGACTGGTTACTCCTGCTGCACAGGATGTAGGATCAAGCCGTTTGAGAGTACATACAAAATAATTTGCAGCCTTAAAAGTTTGTTATCAGTAAAGATGTATGTGCAATATCTAATGTAATACCAAAAAAGATCTATATTTACTCATATATTTTATCAGCAGGGATGTCAAGAGAAACTTTCCTTCTCCTCATTTCTGCAATTTGTATTGTGATTCCAGTGAATTGTGTTCCAAATCCCCCGTACAAAATGTCAACGCAGTCTGTGAGGACATACATGTATTTGAAACCAAACCTGCACCAATGTTACCAGTTACTGTATGTTTTGAGCACAAAGAACTATATTTTGCAAGCACAAACAAAAACCTATTCTGTGCTCAATAAATGTATTTGCATGTTTGCTATTATTGTACTGTATGTACGTATAGTATTATAACGTGCAATAATAACCCCTCTGATGCAGTTTACTCATGTGCCATTTTAAAAATCTTTCTCTGCGCGCAGGTAGATGCGCCTGCGCTCCGGTCATGTCTCCCTCGCTCTTAACCTCGGAACTTTGTGCACACTCAACTCATTCTTGACACACTCGCTCAAATTTTCACAACGTTCCAAGTGTGACACAAAACCAACCAATCTGAGAATCAAAGGTCAATTCTGATTGGCAGTTTGTCTCCAATACAGTAAGTATTACAATAAGTAGCAGGGTTATTATTGCACGTTAATATGGATATTTGTTTTATATATTTACATTTATTGAGCACAGAATAGGTTTTTTTTGCTCAAACAAAACTATTTATTGCGAGTTTTAATTCCTCTTCAAAATACAATATAATGTGCTTGCAAAATATTGTTCTCTGTGCTCAAAACACAGAGGAAAAGCCAATGATGGCTATCAGCTACCACCTTTGACCATCTCAGCATTCATCAACATTTCTATATCAGTGGGCATGGAGGAATTGAAGACCGACTGTGACTTCTCTGCTGGGCATCCTGCTAGACAGTCAGCTGGCCTCCATACCTGCGTCTGTTTCCAGTGGGATTTCTGGAGCTGTAGTGTCTTTTTGCCTTGCCTCCTTTTACCCGTTCCTCTTTCCTCTGCAGCCTCTGCCGGCTAAGAGCATCAAGCCTATTTTGCTGATGTAAAATTCCATTGATGCATAAACCATGTCTTTTAGTCTAAAGAACATTCATTTTGGGAGAGTGCACTGGAATGGAGGACTACCTGGGAAGGCGATAAAACTATTTTCAGTGGAGAGAAAAAGTAAGTCATTTTGTCTTCAAGGTCAGCAGAGTAAGAACATCAGAGAAGACTGGATAATCTACTGTATGTATTCACGAAGATGTTCACCCTTTTGGCACACCTGCATGTAAGCTTTGTTGCACTATACCATGCAATATAATATCACTAGCTTGTGCAGTGCAGTGTTCAGAGCAGAGGGAATGAGAGGTCTGAGCCAGTGATGTTTGCGTGATCGTGTGTGAAATCCAGTCGGCTTTCTGCTGCCTCTATCTCCCATCAACATTGCAGGTATAACTGCGGTTTCCCCACATGGACTGTTTGCTTGTGATTCTTAACTATGTGGAAAGAGTTGTCAGTCAGATTGAGAACCTCTATCCCCTCTAAGTGAATTCAGTTCCAGTCATGCACAAAGTGTAAAATGCACACGCTCAAGCAAGCTTCTACTCCGCTGCACACACATAAACACACAATTTCTCTCACTCCCTATTGCCTTATCTTTCCTGCTGTGCTGCTCTCACACTTCTTTTGTACTTTTGCCCATTGCTATTTCCTTCTCTCTCAAGCTGGCTGTGGAGCAGGGAATGGGGAGTAGAGATCTATTAGTGACATAGTGACACGTGATAATGACTAACAATGAGATAAAAAGGCTTTTACCACCCAGCCTGAGCAGACAGGATGGCAGGATGGTAGGAGAAAGACAGGCAGGAGAAGCAGGTCAACATCCATGCTCCTATCATCACCTCCTTGCAGTATTTTGGCGCCGGCACTGCTCCACCTTACTCTCTGTGTCATGCCGTAGCAGAGATAAGAGAGGTATAGTGTTTCTTCCATCGACCCTTGTCGATGTAAAAAAATACAAGACGGTCACAACAACCCGCGCCGGGACGCGATCTGCGGCCTCTGGGGGACGCAACAACGGGAAAATGAAACACCACATGCTGGCCACAACAACAGGACAGTTGTGGTTAGAAAAAAAAATAAGGCAAAGGAACCGTCACACGCAGGAGACGATCCCCAGTCTCCCATCCACCACCCCAACCAACCTCCCTGCGTGGATTTTCGGCTTTTCAATACTACGCGCTACTGTAGTCATTCTGCGATCACGAAATAGGCTTCCCATTAAAATACTTTACTTCAAAATTTGTAATCAAAACACGAAAATAGCAACATTAACGTGACCTGTACACAAATCAATAGATTAAATAATATGACCATTCCACAAATTTCCATGAGACTGGGCTGCCATATACTGTAGTGTATTTTGTAATATATTTTCCCCATGCATAAAGTTTATCATATGTATCATTGTTTTAAAGTTGTAAAGGTAATCAAAAATCATCAAAATCAAAATCATGTCAAGTGAGTCCAATGTTTGTGACAAAAATAAAAGTTGGGCTCTATTTAGTACTTTAAAATGAGTAAAAGTACCTTTAAATTAATACTTCCACAAAGCACCCGTATCAGCTATATTTTGAAATATTACACATGCACCGGTAAAAGGGTGTCAAAACTTGATTCAGCATACAGTGTAACATTTCTAAGTCAATAAGTCATCTTACTGCATCTCACTCCAAACTTAGTCTGAACTTTTTTGCTTAATCCCTCAACAGTGTTTTATTTTACCTTCCCACTTGTTTGGACTTCCCAAAATATTCTCAAAGTCACATTTACACCTGCATTGCAATAACTTTGGGTCCAAAGAAACACAGGCAGGTGTGCTAATGCTAATTACTAATTACCCCCTTGTTGACAGACACAGTCATTCTCACACACACAAACAAGCACAGACAAACTAGCTGGTGATAACCACACACACACACAACTGGGCATTTAAGTATTGCTTTGTAAGTTTGTTTGTGTGTGTTAGACAGCTCACCATCAGTAATCTACATAATCAAACAAGCTTCCCCTAAACACATTCTGCTGCATTGTTCCTCAACTACTCATTTAGTATTAATTAAGACCTGCTTTGTTTTTCCTAGTTGAATTTGATGATGGCAAATTCTCCTGAGGTTGCTTATCGCCTCTCTTTCCCTTCCTCCCTCATGAAGTTTCTCACTATGTCATCAGCAGCTGAACTTAAAGCAACCTCAGCAAGTCAGGAAAAGACTTTATTTGTCAAAACGCTCACTATGGGGAGTTGCATTTGATTAAAAAAAACAAAACAATATGGTTCTGAAAGAGGAGGAGAGACCAATACCAAAAATGACACAACCCTTTCAACACAACAACAACATTTAACGTTAAATTCCAAAAGAAAATGAGGCCTCGCATAACTAGTTTTTTGTTAATCTTTTAGTCCTTTTCAGGAGATTTGATACAACACTGTATCACCACAAAAATGCACACCACCAAGCAAAGACACTGCTCAATAAGCATACATATTTAAGGTGTGAATACAAGAACAGAGATTTTAATATTGTAAACAGGTGCTGAATAGCTTCCCAGGATTTGAAGGAAAAAAATACTTTCTACACTGTACTGTGCTCCACATTCTATAAATATGTGGAAACCAAAGCCAGAAACACTATGTGTATACATATTACTCTCATCATACACAGAGATGAATGAACACAGACCATTACACCCCATACTGTAGTCTGTCATACATTTTGCATATAGAATTGATAAGCATGTGTTTTATATTGGAGTAAAGTTGCAGTGTGGTATTCTGTTGCAGCATAACTGCAACAGAATACCACAGTGTATTGTCCCTCTGTGTATAGTGTATGTATATTGTAAACTGAAGTTTATCTCTGCACAGGTGAGTGTTTGAGACAAAGAACAATGTGCGTGCTTGCCTGCATGCTAACAAAAATACACGTAAATGCATGAAAATGCATGGAGCTGGTGGTAGTCAAAAGTACATGCAGGACATACACTTATTCATGTGCATGCATGTCTAATGCAAACATGGGCATGGGTTGTTGTTGTTGTTGTTTTTCCATAGCTAAGGGATTTTGAAAACATTAACACACAGTTACAAGACGTGTTGGGACAAAGCCTGACATCCCAGCACTGTACATCCAGTAAGCAAGACTATGCACAAGCATACGTACAGTATGTTTGTGTCTGCAAGTGTGCGGCTATCTTACGTTTCTTCGAGTTGCATATGTGTTGTGTGTGTGTGTTTATGTGAGAGAGAGAGTGTGAGTGAGATTAAGTATAATCAGTAAAAGTACCAATACAACAATGCACTCTATGAGTCCCAAAGGTATGAAACAGTACACACTTCCTGTCTCCTTAGTGGGCGCAATCCTGATTGTAAGTGTAGTGAATCATGTGGATGGAGAGTAGATTATGTTTTTATATTTTCTTTTGCTAACATTAGATATTTGTACAGCTAAAAGCCATATTAAGCATTACGGTATTTATATATTTGTAAAAAAGGTATTTGTGGCGTTCATAAACATTAGTTGACTTTACTCTATACCTGTTGCCAGATCTCATGAGAGTTTGTTCACAGAGACATGTCTCAAACAAAGTTAATTTTCTCCTGATTTGTCCATCTGATGAATACCATTTTAGTTAGTCAGAAGTTTGCGAGATATGTACTGTAGGTTGTGAAAAATCAGTCAATATTTACTTTGGTGACTAGGGGGCAAAAGAATTGCTCATAATTTGTTTCTACATTCACTTCTCCCATTGGAATCAATACACTACGGAACTAAAGAGGCATTGCAGTGCAATTACTGAGTTGTATTTCATGAGATTTTCATATGTAACATTCCAGCTCAGCTGTAGTTGTAAAATAGAAATACTCAAATTACAGTAAGTACAAAGTTCCTCAAAACTGTACTCAAGTACAATACATGAGTAACTGTATTTACATATAGTTACTTCCCACCAATGAGTGTAGTGCTGTAGTGTGCATCTACTCTACTATGCATTACTGATTTCTTAAAATTAAAGGGTTTCATAAACAGAAATGTAAACAGCACATACTCAAGCTGTATTAATGCTGCTTTAATATTTGCACAGTACACACAGTGACAGCATCTGTACATATGACACACACATTCTCACACATACAATGTATGTACACATACAATATGCACACACATGACAATTTGTCAGATTAGATGTGTGTGCATGATTTGATTGTGGACTATGCCTGTGAGATGTAGAAGTCACAAACACATGCCCTTCATGCCAGCCAACTACAGTAACAAATAAATGTATCTAACAGAGCAAGACACGTTCTGACTTAATAACAGCCATCGGTCTCCCTCTGTGTAAACACCCAACTCTCATTACATTTGTGTATGCTGCATGAGCGAGTTAGTGTGTGTACTGTTTGTAAGGTATGAGTTGCGTTGGAAAGGGTGTATGTCTGTGTCTGAGGGTTGGAGTGAGTTGTAAATTGGAAAGAAACAGACGATGACTTTTTTTTAAATCATACTGACCACATTTTTAGGCTTTCTCTTTTACAAATCATGTCTTCCTTCTGGGTCTTTTTGCATTTTGTCCTCTTGTCTTCTTGCTTTTAGTATTTTATATTATTCGTTCTCCCTGCCATTTTTCTCTCTGTCTCCATTACTGCCAAATTCCCTTACTAGCATGTGCCCCCTTTGGCCTGAGGACTAGTGTGTTCCCAGCCTTGGCAGAACCTCTGAAGGGCCATTGTGCCAGGCAGGCCCATATTACTGGCACTAGCCAGGGTGGGCAGCTCCAAGTCAATCACTGGGACAGTCACTTGACTGCATGACTACAAACTCGCTTGGGTGTGAAGAAAATGTCATCCCAGCTCTTTTCCTTCCTCCCTCCAGCTGTATTTCTTCCCAAATGTCTTGCACAATGTGTTTTTAGCATCAGACCAATTTTTGTTTTTCTGAGCAATGTGAGTCAGAAATGTTGTATAAAGCTCTATAAAGGCGAGTCCCTGCTGTAAGACCTGCCTTTGCTTGATTTGGAGAATTAGAGGTTAGATAATAATACGTATGATGTGATGCTGATTGACATGAATTGCAAATTTGAAACAAGGAATGACAGCTGTTAGAAAATAGCTGGAATTTAGTTAAGCATAATATGCCTCTGTTTTCTTTGATCAGTTTATAAATTTGCCCATAATGTCCTGTAGGTGCAACATGACATTAGACATACCTGTTCCATGATGTTGCCACTTCTAAGCTTTTAACCAATTTATGAACACCACATTGCAATTCAGCACTAGTCTTGTTCAATGTCCAGGCTACTACTGCCAAAATTTGGATACTTAATTCAGCTTTTCAGACATCCAGCCACAACACAAATAGACAGACTGGAGTTAAACAAAATAATCTCCATTTTTTTGCAATAAAGTCTTCCATGTATTGGTGGTCTATGATAACTTTATTATAAAAAATCTTTTAGCATGCCAAAGAAATTTATTGAAAACTCAACATCTTTTTTCTGAATCACACATAGCCTACACCCTGCCACATTATTTATTACTCACTAGAGCACAACATGTGTATCAATCCACCACTAGAAATAGTTCTCAACAAATGTACCATTTAATCCTGTATGAGTTAGCGTAAAACTACAACTAAGCTTGGAGTTGAGTGCTACTGACAGGGACGTAGGGATTGTGTTTGGTTGTGTCTCGATTTGTTGATGATAAGTAAAATACAGAATAACACTGCCTTATCCTTTAACTCCTAATTGTTGATTAATCTTAAACTTACAATTGTTCTGTTAAAATAAAGTTAAGAATAAAAGTGAAGTGTCAATATGTGCTTCAGTATGTGTGCTTTACTTTTTTTGTATTTTCACCTGTATGTACTGTACTGTTGTGTTAATGTTAATGAAAAGTCTCCAGGGTTAAGATGTAAAACGTTAGCAAAACATTTTGTTCCACATGCAGGCTCAATTTCTACTCTAGTGCAAAGGTACAGGAGCAGTGTAAAAGCCTTAATACATAATTCACCACCATCTGTCCACAGCACATGTCGTGTAATAAAAGCCTTGTCTTGTACCCTCTTTTCCTCCCTCGTCTCTATCTCTGCTGCTCTCAATTTCTCTTGCTACTGCATTCTTTTTTCTTTCTTTCACTTTTGTTCTGTTGTTCTCATGTAGCATGTCAGACAGCGTTCATATTTTCTATACGTCATATATGTCTTGTTCATCCTCTTTAATTTCCATGCATGCTCTCTGTGTCTATCTCTGTCTTGCACTCTTCCTTGCCCACACATAAAATATCTCCTGTCTTTCTTTCCCCTACTCTTTCTCCCTTCTCCGTCTGCCTTTCTCTTCCTCATCCGCTTATCCTTGGACCATTTTTCTTTTTGGCTCACTCTCTACAATATAATGCTGTCAATGACTCTCTATTTCACCATACATGGCTGTAGCAGGTCTACTCCACCTAGGTGTCAATTTGCATTTGATGCACAACTCATCAGAGTTATTGTCCAGGACGGTGCATTAAGATTTTTCATGGGTTGGCCCACTTTAGCAGTGCCGTGCCAAGCTGTAATGACTTGCATCGACTACAGCCTCACAGAAGGCGATAGCCATAGGTCTACTCGCTGTACAACTATTTCTTCCACAAAGGAAAAACCTTATATGTGTCTCTGTGTGTAGGTGTGTGTATGTGTGGTCTCAATCTCATCAGGTCTATTGTGGAGGCCAACAATGCAGTGACCCTGTGAATCATTTTCTTTTGTAGTCCTTATAGAGTCAGAGGATGCAGTATGTGGGTGGATAAGTGTCTGTCTATCTCTGTGTGTTTGCAAAGCAGCAGCCCACTGTTAAGTCTACTTTACTAGGTTTAGTGCAGAGGCTCTTCATATTAGCCCAGCCTCGTGGGTGAAGAAAGGAGGAGTGCAATGGAAAAAGTGGAAAGTAGAGAGGTAATTAACAGAACTGACGAAGCCAGCTGTAGAAGTATTGGGACACATAAGCCGTTTTCTCATATCAACTCCAGACAATGATGAATCAGGTATCCATAGTTGCTCTTTCACACATGTAGAAAGGAGATTGTCCATGTCACATGCTAAAAATACTTTGTTTGGTTTAGACGAGGGGTGGCACCTGGGTAGAGCGTACAGGAGCCAGGACATGATAGGTCACGTAGCCGGCTCATAATTTGATCATAAACATCCAAGTCCCTGTCGGTTCCTTGAATTTTTCTGATGATTTCGTTGCACCTTACTGAATCTTGCCATCTCTCCAGTTAGACATGTTAATTTCTGTCTTCCTGTAAATGACCCTTCTTCTTCACCCTTGAATGGCATTATAGAAATTTTGGCGAGAGTTACGCTTTAAGCAAGACACTGAACCCCGAGTTGCTCCCAATAGCCCGGCCAGCGCCTTGCATGGCAGCTCCGCTGCCATCGGTGTATGAATATGTGTGTGAATGGGTGAATGAGAGGCAAATTGTAAAGAGCTTTGTCTGGTAAGGTGGAATATATGTAGTCATAGTGCAAAATATTCTATTTACCATTTACTTTATAACAGATAGTCAGGTTTGACTGGAGTATATAAGGCTGGCTGGCGGTGAGCTAAAAGCTAGCCAAGTTGACAGCTGGTGGTTCTACATGAAGTGAGCACATGTTGGAAAGCTCAGCCTAAAAACTTCATTTTGGAGTCTGCACTAAAATTTGATTCATAAAAAAAAATTGTCATTATTATACGCTATTTTCAATCATGTCTCCAGAGCAATATTAAAGTAGAAGCTGTATCATATGTTCAAAAAAATTACTCTTCCTCCTATGCCTCAAAAAGAGTTGGTAATGACTCCACAGTGAATTTAAAATGAAAAATTGGATGATTTGTTTATAGATGTATTTTTACTTATGCAGTAAGTAGTTGTCTGCATCCACTTTATACTTGGGGCACTTCTTTCACTCTGATCTTATTAACCCGTGCTGCTCTACTTCATTTACTCCATATGCATTCATACCCTCAAGCCCATACTAAAAACCTGCTTAGCTCTTATACACCCTGCTGAACACCATAATGTATAGTGTTATTTAAAAAGCTCAAAGCTTTTCACAGCAAATTTTGAAATGCATATCTGTGTGTTTAGTGAGTCTATGAGTTTCATGACCCTGAGGCACAAATGATACCGATTACAAGGCAATGCTTAAATGCAAACACACATTTTCAGTATAATACTGGCAGCCTTTAATAAACCACTTGTATAAATGTATTAAAACTAGCTATACAAAATGGCAGATTGTTTTCTTGGATTATCAGTTCTTTGATTAAGACATATTTGCAATCATTCAAAATGTTAATAACTCCTTTGACACACGTCTACTTCCCTGGAATAGATGTCCATTCGTAGCCCTCAATTTCCCTTTAATAGGTTGTGTAGCTTTGATGAATGCAGCAAGAAGGTGCTGGAAGAAGTAAAAAGGCAGCAAGGGAACAGCAAACCCAGTATTGTTATCAGAGGTGGAAATTTGTTGATGTCACACTGAGAGCTTTTTGTTTGTTTCTTTATATATTCTTTTAAATTACAATTTGATTTAGCTGGGGGATATGCTGCACCGCAGTTTGGGGAATTTTGAATGTGCTAACTGTTGGGTTTTAGGGACATGCTGAGCTAGATAGATAGATAGATAGATAGATAGATAGATAGATAGATAGATAGATAGATAGATAGATAGATAGATAGATAGATAGATAGATATTTATTTATTGATCCCAAAAAAATGGGAAATTATGGTGTTACAGCAGCAAAATCAGTCACACAGCACAGAACATAAATATAATTGAAATACTAGGATACAATATAGTGTACATACATACAATATACATGAAATATACATGAAATAGTAATACTAATAATAGGAATAACATATAAGAACAAACATTTGAATATATACAGGATGGTAATACAAAATGTGCAACTGCTTAAATAGTATGCGAAAATGTAAATAAACCAATTGTGCAGGTTGCACTTAGATTAGATTAGATAGATTAGATTATACTTTATTCATCCCACAACAGGGACATTTTGTTATTACAGCAGCAGCATTTTTTTCAATAACAGCAAAAAAAACAAAAACACACAAACAAGTAAGCACACAAGAAATACAGGCAAACAATAGACAATGATTATATGGTAGACTGAGTAAGCAAAATGGCGTCAAATAAAGTTTTTTAAAAAGCGGTTGCCATGATATAAGAAACAATATTGCAGTGTAAGTGACGTTAGAATTAAATTGAATGTGTAATTAGAGTAATGAAGCAAGAGTTGGTAGCATAATTTAAATGATATTAACCTGTGACCATAAATATTGAAAAGTAAGTACTTGTAATAAAATAATATAAATACCGATATTGCAGATAAACAGAAAGTGTGTGGTGTAGATGGGAGAAAAACAGGAACAGAAACAGAAACTACAACATTATCAGGTAGTGCAGGTGTTGTAGAGTCTGACAACGGCCGGGATGAATGACCTGCGGTACCTCTCCTTCTTACACCGGGGGTGTATCAGTCTGCTGCTGAAGGAGCTGCTCAGGGACCCCACAGTGTCATGTAGGGGGTGAGAGGTGTTTTCCATGATGGCTGTCAGCTTGGCTAACATCCTTCTCTCCCCCACTTTCTCTTAGTGCAGCATTGTGGTGTCTCAGAGTCTTATCTAGCACCCAGTGATGACGTGTTAAGGAGTTGTATTGCCTGTGGTAGGAATGATTTCCTGTAGCGGTCTGCGCGACATTGAAGCTGTCGGAGCCTCTTAGAGAAGCGGCTCCTCTGTTGGACCAGTATGGAGTGAAGAGGGTGGTCGGCATTATCCATGGTAGATAACAGTTTGTTCAGTGACATCCTCTCCACCACAGCTTCAAACGTGTCCTGTTTGCAGTCGATCACAGAGCCAGCCTTCCTGATCAGTTTGTTCAGTCTGTTTGTGTCGCTGGCTCCGATGCTGCTGCCCCAGCAGATGGCGGAGGAGATCGGAGCGCTGGCCACAACAGACTGGTAGAACATCTCCAACATTCGATCCTTCACATGTTGAAGGATCTTAGCTTCCTCAGGAAATAGAGTCTGCTCATCCCCTTTTTGCAAACAGAAGTGCTATTGATCCTCCAGTTCAGCCTGCTGTTGATGTTGACACCCGGGTATCTGAGTCCACCTCCTCACAGTCCTTTTGTGGACAGGCTGTCACAGGACAAGAGGAACATACACAGGAGACAGCAAGACAAGGTTGTGATCTGATTTGCCAAGGGGGGGAGGGCAGTGGCACTGTATGTATCCTTAGCATTTGCATACAGGAGGTCCAAAGTTTTATTGTCTCTCTTAGGGCAGTTAATATATTGTTGAAAGTCTGGGAGGGATTTATCCAGAAAAACATGATTAAAATCCCCAGTGATAACCATGAAGGTGTTAAGCTGCTGCATCTGGAGTTGTGAGACAGTGGTATGAATGACATCAGCAGCTTTCAGGTTTGGCCCCCAGCAGCAGCACAGGTCCACACCGTAAGCTGATTGTGTGTGTGTAAACAATATCTCTGTTGCCTTGTGTTGTGTGCCCAGTTACACAAAACGACCAAAGTAAGAATAAAACTAAAAGAAAAGTTCCGAAGTTGACAGGCGCCATCCTCAACACAGATGTACAATACTTAAAGACAAAAAAAAATAAAAATAAAGTGACTGAAAACACACAAAATACACATATAATCAGGAGCTGCTGCAACAGGCTGCCACACGACACAGCTCCATTTTGCAACACAGCACCATTTTGCCCCTGCTTGTCTGGATTAATTCATACCTGATTGGTCCTAGAAGGAAAAGTATAGAAATAGCAGTTTTTTGTGGTTTGGAAGTTTCATATCTATTTACTTTCTTCTTATATCAGGTGGTGAGAAGAAAGAGTTGTGGTGCAAAAAAGCATATTCAGTAATATAATATGGAGAACTTGTTAGGTCAAGTATGTTTGATTCAATTTGAGCCTTTAATTATTGCTGGATAAAAAATGTTTTGTGGCAGTGAATTGATGCCTTACATCAGTGAGAGCAATTTAACAGCAACACAATGTGGATTATTTTGGAAGATTATTCAACTTTGAATGTTCTCAATTTCTTATGAATTTTAACTTGTTTTAATACTCAGTGTTGTGCATGATTATGACAATGACAATGGCTTCATTACACTACTTTGCAAATGGATTTCCCTTCAGACACTTACTATCACTGCAAACTAAATTCATCATCATACTCCATATTGCAGAAATAGGCTAATTTTATCCTGTAATCATGTATGAGCTCGTCGTGTATTGAGACTGGATTTTTAGTTGAGTATTTCGTTTGAACCATGAAGTTTTAGGCCCAAAGTCAGAAATTTTGAAAAAAGTTATATTTCAAATGTTAAAACTCTGTCAAAGTAAACAGATGAGAGCTGTCTGTCAGCTTTCATGTGTTAAATCAGAGATGCTGAGGACCTAAAGTTTTTTTAAACAAATTATAATTCAAGATTTTAGAATATGGAAAAGGAATCCAGAGGTGAGGAAAGTGCCACTGTGATGAAGGAATCATAACTGTAGTTTCCAGCATGGACTGTCAAGAAATGGGTAAAGTATACACATGAAATCCAATCGACTTAAATCTAAGCATAATTTAAGACATTTGGCTCTCACCTATATTATTCTATGACTTTTTGTTCTCAACGTATTACAGCTTTTTTCTTCTAAGAGATTCCTCAAAATAGTATATAGCATAATAGCATTATGACTTCTATTCTTTCTTTTGTATTATATGGCTTTAATACTCTGTAATAGGTTTGCAGCGCAGACTGGGTTTAAAGAAACCCTAATCCCTAAATGCCAAAAGAGCCACAATGAGCAAAACTACATGTATATGCTGGCTTTCACAAGTTTTATTTCTTACTCTCAGGTGTTCAAGAGTAATTGTAATAAATGTAGAAAGATTGCATATTGAGGGGGTGAAGTCCTGTAAGGGCAAATCAGGTAATCATCATTCATTCTTATTAAAGGAGTTTTGTACCAGGTGACTGTTGCTCTTAGGAGAAAATTATTTCTCAAGTACTCTGAAACATTCTTTTTTTTATGACACAAATGACTATTTCCTTTTTTACATTCGCAAACTGTATTTGGTATGAACCTGTTTCTGTTTGATTTTCTAATTTATTCACTCTTCTGTGTGATTTGTTTTTTTCTTAAGCCATTCTAAAAGCTAGTGAGGCCAGGGAAAAGTCTGTCAAGAAGGATTCATTTCTCCAATCCCCAAAGCCTCACATTTTATCGCCAGCTCCTTAAAAGCATGTTTAATGCGCTGCTCCAAATGGAGAAGTGCCCTTGTAGATCACCACCACACAATTCACTGTCTTCTTCAGACCAATAGTGGTTTGTCTGTTTTACTTAAATTGCTATTCGAATATATCTCATTCTCCTGTGTTTAGGTACGTGCATGTGTGTGTGCATGTGTAAAAGGGGCGTTACAAATGGTGGAGTTGTTCTGGATCGGAGGACTCTAAAGGGGGTCAAGGAAAAGCACAGACCACGTACATATTTAAAGCAGAAAGAATATTCGAGCATGCCATGTCCTTGTACTTTCATTATCCCTTTGTTTATTTCTTTCTTTCAGCAGGGACACTGCAGAACTAAATCCCTCTTTATACAGATGTGAATTCCGTTAAAATTATGTGAGGTTACACAAAGTCAAATTTCTGACATTGCTCAAATTTTAAATAGTTTTATGGGGTGATGGTCTGCCAGTCAAGGCTAGTGCAGTGTGCTATATAAACATGCTCATGACAGTATAGTTGAAAGTATAAAGATACCCTTTTCCTTCTTGAGACATTCCTTCTCCTCAATGATGGACACTGGAAGGTCTACAGATGTGTTCCTCTCCAAGGTTAGTATAGGAACAAAACAAATGTTTCATATTCATGGTTTGATTGAACAGACCTCTGCAGGGTTTCTCCTTAGTCTACAGTACAGTGGGTACGGAAAGTATTCAGACCCCTTTAAATTTTTCACTCTTTGTTTCATTGCAGCCTTTTCCAAAAATCAAAAAAGTTCATTTTATTTCTCAGTAATGTACACTCAGCAACCCATCTTGACAGAAAAAAACAGAAATTTAGAAATTTTTGCATATTTATTAAAAAACAAAAACTGAAATATCACATGGTCATAAGTATTCAGACCCTTTGTTCAGTATTTAGTAGAAGCACCCTTTTGATCTAATACAGCCATGAGTCGTTTTGGGAAAGATGCAACAAGTTTCTCACATCTGGATTTGGGTATCCTCTGCCATTCCTCCTTGCAGATCCTCTCCAGTTCTGTCAGGTTGGATGGTAAACGTTGGTGGACAGTCATTTTCAGGTCTCTCCAGAGATGCTCAATTGGGTTTAAGTCAGGGCTCTGGCTGGGCCATTCAAGAACAGCCACAGAGTTGTTGTGAAGCCACTCCTTCGTTATTTTAGCGGTGTGCTTAGGGTCATTGTCTTGTTGGAAGGTAAACCTTCGGCCCAGTCTGAGGTCCAGAGCACTCTGGAAAAGGTTTTCGTCCAGGATATCCCTGTACTTGGCCGCATTCATCTTTCCCTCGATTGCAACCAGTCGCCCTGTCCCTGCAGCTGAAAAACACCCCCACAGCATGATGCTGCCACCACCATGCTTCACTGTTGAGACTGTATTGGACAGGTGATGAGCAGTGCCTGGTTTTCTCCACACATACCGCTTAGAATTAAGGCCAAAAAGTTCTATCTTGGTCTCATCAGACCAGAGGATTTTATTTATCACCATCTTGGAGTCCTTCAGGTGTTTTTAGCAAACTCCATGCGGGCTTTCATGTGTCTTGCACTGAGGAGAGGCTTCCTTCGGGCCACTCTGCCATAAAGCCCCGACTGGTGGATTGCTGCAGTGATGGTTGACTTACTACAACTTTCTCCCATCTCCCGACTGCATCTCTGGAGCTTAGCCACAGTGACCATTGGGTTCTTCTTTGCCTCTCTCACCAAGGCTCTTCTCCCCGATAGCTCAGTTTGGCCGGACGGCCAGCTCTAGGAAGGGTTCTGGTCGTCCCAAACGTCTTCCGTTTGAGGATTATGGAGGCCACTGTGCTCTTAGGAACCTTAAGTGCAGCAGAAATTTTTTTGTAACCTTGACCAGATCTGTGCCTTGCCACAATTCTGTCTCTGAGCTCTTCAGGCAGTTCCTTTGACCTCATGATTGTCATTTGCTCTGACATGCACTGTGAGCTGTAAGGTCTTATATAGACAGGTGTGTGGCTTTCCTAATCAAGTCCAATCAGTATAATCAAACACAGCTGGACTCCAATGAAGGTGTAGAACCATCTCAAGGATGATCAGAAGAAATAGACAGCACCTGAGTTACATATGAGGGTCACGGCAAAGGGTCTGAATACATATGACCATGTGATATTTCAGTTTTTGTTTTTTAATAAATATGCAAAAATTTCTAAATTTCTGTTTTTTTCTGTCAAGATGGGTTGCTGAGTGTACATTACTGAGAAATAAAATGAATTTTTTTGATTTTTGGAAAAAGGCTGCAATGAAACAAAGAGTGAAAAATTTAAAGGGGTCTGAATACTTTCCGTACCCACTGTATATATCCAGCACATTGCCAACTGTATTGTCCCCCTGTCCCGACTAAGATTAAGATTAAGATTAAGTACGACATGACACCTGTTCTATTACACCTCTTTTAGCATGTCTGGAGGATATTAAAGCATGGATGGCCTTAAACTTTTTAAATTTTAATGAAAAGAAAACTGAGGTGATAATGTTTGGACCTGGTGGCTCATATGAGACCCCCCCTACTGAGCTAGGCCCTCTAGCCTCATATTTTAAACCGACAGTATTAAATCTTGGTTTTCGACTGGACAGTGATTTTAAACTTGATAGCCAAATCAATGCCACAGTTAAATTAAGTTTTTTCCATCTAAGGAAGCTGGTAAAGGTGAAACCTTTCCTTTCCAGGCAGCAGTTAGAAACCGTAATCCATGCCTTTATTTCTTTACGGCTGGATTACTGTAACTCCCTTTATTTTGGACTCAGTAAATCCCTACTCGCACGGCTACAGCTAGTCCAGAATGCTGCTGCACGGGTTTTGACTGGGACCCGGAAGAGAGAACACATTACTCCCGTCCCGGCTTCACTTCACTGGCTGCCTGTGCACTTTAGAGTCCATTTTAAAATCCTCTTGTTTACTTTTAAAGCTTTAAACGGTCTTGCCCCGTCTTATTTAGCTCAGCTGCTCAACCGCTACACTCCCTCCCGGTCACTCCGGTCGGCTGACCAGTTGCTCCTGGTCGTCCCCGGATCCAAGCGGAAGCTTAGAGGGGGGCAGGGCCTTTTCTGTTTGTGCTCCTAAGTTATGGAATGCCCTACCTTTGACCATTCGTCAGGGTTCCTCAATACCGATTTTTAAAACTCTTCTTAAAACTCACTTCTACACTTTGGCTTTCAACCCAAACTGAGACTTGATCCTATTTGTTTTTATGTAGTGTTATTAGGTAGATTTTCACCCCCAGTTTATTATTTTGTGACTGTTATTTTATTTTTGTTTGTTTGTTTGTTGCCTTCATGCACAGCACTTTGTTCAGCTATTGCTGATGTGAAAGCGCTTTATAAATAAAGTGATGATGATGATGATGAAGTTGTCCCTTCTTTCTTTAAACACAGGGGACATTATCTGTTCACTAAACTGATACAGTATTACAATAGCTCAAGGCATCCTCTCCTAACTTGTCCACTCTTCTAGGTCCAGTCTGACCATACTTTGGTTAATTTAGTCTTTGGTCAAGTGTGCTGATTGAAAAATGATTAAAAATTGCAACTCAGTATGCAGAATATGCATGAATAGAGTTGCTGGAAAAGTGAGAAACTTCAAATTTATGAGTCACCTGCGTGACCACATTTTGCTGCATCACAGTGAATGCAACATACTTTTACTTCAGAGAGCATGTGAGGAATTTGGAACAAGGAAAAGGTCAGAGCAAGCATATTTGCTGTCCATAACTGACTGGATTCATTACATCGCTCCTGGACACACAGCTGCTGATCAGTTGTGCGCAACAATTTGCCATCAAGTCACCCAAAGGTAAAGCTGTTACACTGTGTAATAACCTGGAATGTCCAACATACGGAAATTTCTTTTGAGCAAAGTATGCAAATGTCCGCTTGGTTACTTAACGTCACAAATCCCTCCTCACCTAGCACCATTTTCTGAACCATATGGTGTCCACTTTTATTTATTTTCCCAAATTCTTTCAGTCTGTCCTTTCTTTCAACCGCTATTTTGAGCAATCTACACTCTACTACACCTTGTTCACGGTGCAAAGCTCCACAGCTGGTATGAGCAGGGAGGGGGTGAGACTGTAAAAATAAAAGAAACTCCTAAAAATAAAAAGCATACTCCCTGTCTAGGGATAAAGAACAAGCTGCATCCTATTGGAATGGCCAGGAAATTGAGATAAGCGTAGCCTTGGGCATGCTTGCTTTGCTGCTGCAGTATTCACCCAAAAGATGCACACTTATGTACGCACAACCATGTAAACAAATACGCAAACATATTGGAACACCTGCAGTCAATTTTATGTGAGAGCAATACGAGGGAGTGAAATGTTGAGTGAGAGAAACAAGAGATCTTGTGAGTAAATGAAGCAGAGAAAGAGGGTCAGAAAAAGAAAATGAAGCAGAAATACAGAAAGAGGGATGAAGAAAAGAGTCAGAAAATAAATTGTATGAGCGAAAGATGCTGCAATGTCTTTAAAGCGGTGCTTGTTATGCTGACAGCTGCTGGTGTTTGATATCACTTTGTTGTGTATTGTGCAGCATGAAGGATATTACAATATTATTGCATTCTACAATGCAAGTCATTAAGTGACTGTCCTTTAGGATGACTCTGTACATTTATTAAAGGAATGTTCCACCTAAATTTGCTTTTATCCCATCCTGCATTATTGCTGGTGGGCAGTCTGTCCGTCATGCACCACTAGCATCTGGTTTGCAAGCTAGAGCGTGAAGTGAATCTCACACACATCATCTAACAAACACTGCTCAGTGATTGTGAGATTATGAGAATAGTAAAAAGCCTACCTAGTGCAGCTTTGAAGATCAAATGTTGTTCTTTATTGCAGTCTGCGCTCTCTTCCAAACTCAGCATCCCTGATGTCTGCATCAATTTCTATTTAGCACAGCAGTCTCCATTTAACTATAGGGAGGGCACAGGTATGCAGAATGAATACATCATCTATCATTTAGACTACGCCTTTGGTTTCAAATTAATGTCAGCCCCGGTTTCAGCCTGTGCTTGTGTACTGAAAGGGTGGTTTGACTTCTGCTGGGTGGTAATAGGGAACAAGTTGTCTTGGTGGGAAGCCAAAATCATTTAATTTGAAGCACAGGTAGGAGCTACCCAGCTTCAGAAGGCATGTTTATATGTTATGTTTATACCAAGCTTATTTAAAAAAAATAATCAAAAATGTTGATTTATTTCACAGATATCTGGCAGTGCTAACTGAAAAATAAAAGATCTAAATCTAATCATTTGAAAAATAAGGTATTGTTCCAATATTTATTTTTTCATTATACAAAGGAATTTAAGGTTTTTTAAAATATATATATATATATATATATATATATATATATATATATATATATATATATATATATATATATATATATATATATATATATATATATATACATATATATATACATCCATCTATCTATCTATCTATCTATCTTCATCCGCTTATCCGGTATCAGGTCGCGGGGGCAGCACCTCCAGTAGGGGACCCCAAACTTCCCTTTCCCAAGCCACATCAACCAGTGACGACTAGGGGGATCCCGAGGCGTTCCCAGGCCAGGTTGGAGATATAATCTCTCCACCTAGTCCTGGGTCTTCCCCGAGGCATCCTCCCAGCTGGACGTGCCTGGAACACCTCCCTAGGGAGGCGCCCAGGAGGCATCCTTACCAGATGCCCGAACCACCTCAACTGGCTCCTTTCGGACGCAAAGGAGCAGCGCCTCTACTCCGAGCTCCTCTCGGATGACTGAGCTTCTCACCCTATGTCTAAGGGAGACGCCAGCCACCCTCCTGAGGAAACCCATTTCGGCCGCTTGTACTCTGGATCTGGTTCTTTCGGTCATGACCCAGCCTTCATGACCATTGGTGATGGTAGGAACGAAAATTGCCCAGTAGATCAAGAGCTTTGCCTTCTGGCTCAGCTCCTTTTTCGTCACAACGGTGCGATAAACAGAATGTAATACCGCACCAGCTGCTCAGATTCTACGACCAATCTCACGCTCCATGGTCCCCTCACTCGCGAACAAGACCCCAAGGTACTTAAACTCCTTCACTTGGTGTAAGGACTCACTCCCTACCTGAAGAAAGCACTCCATCGGTTTCCTGCTGAGAACCATGGCCTCAGATTTAGAGGTGCTGATCCTCATCCCAGCCGCTTCACACTAGGCTGCGAACCAATCCAGTGAGTGCTGAAGGTCACAGACCGATGACGCCATCAGGACCACATCATCTGCAAAAAGCAGCTATGAGATCCCGAACCCACCGAACTGCAACCCTTCCCCGCCCCCGACTACGCCTCGATATCCTGTCCATAAATATTACAAACAGGATTGGTGACAAAACGCAGCCCTGGCGGAGGCCAACCCTCACCTTGAACGAGTCCGACTTACTGCCGAGAACCCGGACACAGCTCTCGCTTTGGTCATACAGAGATTGGATGGCCCTGAGAAGGGACCCCATCACCCCATACTCCCGCAGCACCTCCCACAATTTCTTCCGGGGGCACCCGGTCATACGCCTTCTCCAGATCCACAAAACACATGCAGACTGGTTGGGCATACTCCCAGGCCCCCTCCAAGATCCTTGCGAGAGTGAAGATCTGATCCATTGTTCCACGGCCAGGACGGAATCCGCATTGTTCCTCTTCAATCCGAGGTTCGACTATCGGCCGAACCCTCCTCTCCAGCACCTTGGAGTAGACTTTACCAGGGAGGCTGAGAAGTGTGATACCCCTGTAATTGGAACACACCCTCTGGTCCCCCTTTTTAAAGGAGGGGAACCACCACCCCGGTCTGCCACTCCTTAGGCACCGCCCCAGACTTCCACGGAATGTTGAAGAGGCGTGACAACCAAGACATCCCCTCCACACCCAGAGCTTTCAGCATTTCTGGACGAATCTCATCAATCCCTGGGGCTTTGCCGCTGTGGAGTTGTATGACTACCTCAGCGACTTCCACCAGGGAAATTGACGACAATCCCCCATCATCCTCCAGCTCTGCCTCTACCACAGAGGGCGTGCCAGCTGGATTTAGGAGTTCCTCAAAGTGCTCCTTCCACTGCTCTATTACCTACGCAGTTGAGGTCAACAACGTCCCATCCTTACTGTATACAGCTTGGATGATTCCTCGCTTCCCCCTCCTGAGGTGGCAAACGGTTTTCCAGAAGCACCTTGGTGCTGACCGAAAGTCCTTCTCCATGTCTTCTCCGAACTTCTCCCACACTCGCTGCTTTGCCTCTGTCACGGCAGAGGCTGCAGCCCTTCGGGCCCGTCTGTACCTTGCTACTGCCTCCAGAGTCCTCCGGGATATGGATAATGACTCCTTCTTCAGTCGGACGGCTTCCCTGACCACCGGTGTCCACCAGGGCGTTCGTGGGTTACCGCCCCTTGAGGCACCTAAGACCCTAAGACCACAGCTCACCGCCGCAGCTTCAGGAATGGAAACTTTGAACATTGTCCACTCCGGTTCAATGGCCCCAGCCTCCACAGGGATGCCCGAAAAGCTCTGCCGGAGGTGTGAGTTGAAAGTCCGTCGGACAGGGGCCTCCTCCAGACGTTCCCAATTTACCCACACTACGCGTTTGGGCTTACCAGGTCTGTCTAGAGTCCTCCCCCATCCCCTGACCCAACTCACCACCAGATGGTGATCAGTTGACATATAAATATATATAAAGATTTTGTGAATTTAGCCTAGGTATTTCATTTTAGGAGGGCAATCATGATTTTGATTCAGGGTTATAAAAAGATTTCCTTGTGTGTTTGTTTACAAAGACTAACTTGTATTAACAATGAGAAGTGAGGTTACTGTGTGTGTACTGTCATATTTTACTCATTTTTATCTAATTCCTAAGAAAATGAGTCGAGGTGGTCAGTGATTGTTAAGAGCAGTTTTCTCCATCACAATTGCATTGTGCTTAATATTCAGAAATGTAATCAGTAGAACTATGACAATACTTTCCGTTCAGTACCTACTTAACATTCAGTGCAGGTCCGGCAGAAAGGATTAGGGGAACTTAAGGGTAAATATATACAGTGAATTGGTAATAACATGAGCCAACAATGGAAACAGGGGCACATGAGGTCCCAGAGGATTTTCAGAGGGTGACGAACAAATATACTGCATATCAACAGTAGACCTAAAGGTGAAAATACGTGTAAACATTGTTTTTATTCATGACGCTTTATCCAATAACTTTCTATGGCAGCTTTTTACTCCAAACTGACCAATTCTGTTAACTGAGGGCAACGTTTATAAAATTATAGGTCAGCTCTCCAAATAAGTTGTGTGTTTGTTTTGAAGTGTGTTTAAGTCTTAGGTCTAAAACAAGATAAATGCACAGGTCCAACCAGTTTTTATAAGCCGGTGAAATTAACTATGAATACATCTAGTGCTAACTCATCCTGCAAAACTGCTCGGAACCTCAAGTTGGAAAATGTTGTTAAAAGGTATAAGGTGATAAAATGTCCTGAAGCAGTTCTCCCAAAACTATTCTTTTGTCACTTTAACTGTTACTTGTCCATAATTATTGTTATTCTATTAGTGAGCCATGTACCCCTTCAAAGTATGGAAGAGCACAACAATGCCTCAGTATTCCTAGCCATTAGAAATGACATTTTAAAGAAGAGCAAAAGGACCCCTCTATCATATAAACTAATTGAAACTGCTTTGCTGTACTGCAGCATGGTTTATTTTTCATCTATTTTCCCCTCACCTTACACTGTCATCTCTTTATTGTTCTTGCTCATGCTATTTTCTTGCTTTTTCCTTTTCCATCTCACCCTGTGCCTCTTACACTTTCTCTGCTTTTACTGCAGGAAAACAACTTTTTAGGGAGAGTAGTTGAGGACACATGAAAACACATGTACACAGTTGGATGGTTGGGGAGGTATCCCTTAAAAGCAGTGTTAAAAAGCACTTCAGCAGACAAAACACTTTGTCCACTTTCAGATCAGTCACGACATCAAACAAAATACTCCCTCGCAATGTTGTAGTACTTAGAACTTTGTCTGCATACACAAACTCTACATCATGTTATGACTCTCCAAACCTCCACCAGATGTACAGTATGTGGGTAGGATTATACTAAGTGTAGGTCAAAGTGACAGATTTTTGTATTGTGTTCTTTTGTTGGAAAGCACCTCTTAACTTCTGATTATCCAGCATGTGTTTGTGGGCTGAGTGTGTTTCCCAGACTGGATCAGCAGTTGTCAAGCGTTTTGTCTTCAAGACCTGGTTTTTATTTAATATCATATTATGAGTGGTAATCACTTACAACTAAAATTAATGTTTAGGAAGTGGATTTTGAAATATTGACATAGATGATAATGTTGCAGTATCCCGACAAAGCCATGTCTGTTTTCTGGGTATTTTTTTCTGGTATAGGCAAAAGTTAATCTTAGAAAAGCAATGACATATTTCCAATTTCCTCTGTGGCCCAGAGAGGTGATGTGGGAGGGATTTATATAGGAATGTGAGATTGTCTAAGAGGAAGGACCCAACAGAGGGACAAATGTTGAATGCACATGAGAGGATGACTCAGTGCTGAATGACGTGTGTGAAAATGAGGAAGATAGGGTGTGAGCAATATAGAGAGAAAATAAGAGAACGACGGACAGGGCTGCAGAGAATAAGAGAGAAAAGGAGGTTTCCAAACTCTGATAAAAAGTCTTCCTCTTTTTTGCAAATAGTGCTGCGTGAGAGACTGTGTGTGCAAGGAAGAGTCAGATAAGTAGCAAAGAGATAAAACAGCAGAGAACAATGAATAGTTCATGCAAGATAATAAGAGAAGAGGCAGTGTCCAGTGGCTCGGTAGATGACAGGATAAGGGAGCGCAACACCTTGGCCCACGCACAAGACTTCCTGGACACAAATGCCACTTATACAAAACACATGGTCATGAACACATCCGAATTGCACGCATCTCATATCAAGCACTCTCCTTGAATGTCTGCATGTTGCCCTTATGGGTTGGAAATAGAGGTCCTTTGTTCATGTGCCACACTCCTGTTCTGTGTGTGTTTTGTTCTTAACGCCTTACTCTTCTTTTCTCCCTCCACCTCCTCTCCACTCTGTTCTATGTTATGAAAAATTCAGTGGAGCCAAATGCAGAACTGTCATACTGCTGGATATTTGTTAAAATAGAACTAGCCGATGACAGGGATTATGAATAAGTGACAATGTCATGGATTTGAAGCCACATATAAAATAATTAAATGTTGTTTTTAATTGTATGCTCTTGAGAACATGTGGCTTTCTTGTCCAGAATGATGAAAAACTTGAAGGGGGAGACACTGTAATGTTCATATTTGGGTTTCTTTAGAGCTATTATACAACTGACAAAATTCAATTTTAAATATATCTATATATCAATATGTGAAAAGTACTGTGATGAATGGAACATCTGTGCAAGAGGCTATTAAGATTTACTTATATTCCTTTTAATGGATCTATTGTGAACACAGTGTTTAAATGATATAAACTACTTCTCAGATCAGTTAGTTAAGCTTTATTTATTTAATGTAGATTAACTGATAAAGATCATTCTTATAACAGAGACTACTTTACATCATAACAAGACAATTTGATCACACTTAGCAGTCTTCATGTTAATAATGTTATACAGTATTTGGGGGAACGTTTTTAACAGACCAACAAAATAATCTTGTTTAATGATAATTTGTGAAGAATGGAAATACTGTTAATAACTTCACAACATAATTACACTGATAAGAACAAGAGCTTGTAAAAACATCCACCACAAAAACATCGAACTACTGGGGCAACACAATGTAAGCTAGATGAGCTACTTGTAAGCTATTTAATGCAGCAGAACATCATTTTGCGCTGTCTTTTAAAAAAAAATCTGATAAGTGGTTGTCTGCCATGACCTCATAAATGTGTTCCCAACAGTAGCCGATGCACACAATCTGAAACAATAATGGTGTTCAGTGGCAAGTACTCTGAACATTTAGACATTCACATTTGGCCAACTGAAGAAGGCAGCGCATTACAAATGACATGGGGGTATCTGTTTTATTTGCAAATATATTAAATTAAGTAATACAAACTGTGTAGAAAATAACAGTGCCATATACATATAACTATACTATGTACCACACAGACACGGGTCTAACATATTCTGTCAGAGGTGCACCGAACAGAACACTGAGACCATATTTCTATGTCCACAGGTTTTGCTAACATCTCACAGAGCTACCCTGATATGGATAAAAAAAATATGCTAACCCTAACCAACATTCTCACATTTTCATTATCTGACCACATTTTTACTTAGGTCTTCTGTGTTTTGTGTCTTTTTATTTCTTAGATGGAGAGTTCTATACCAAGTGCTGCTAACCACGACAAATGCCTTGAGGGTAGAAGGAATACCAGAATGGATCTGTACCACAAGGTGTCGGAGAGAACCACACAGGGGAAACGAGGACATGAAAGATGCCAAAGAGCAGTTGTGGGCAGGCGATTCTCCTATTCAGCCATGTTTCTCCTCCTTGACACAGGCTAAATACTCTCATCCATAGAAATGACAAAGCGAGAAGATCACCTACTGAGTTGATTGCAATATAGACAAGAATCCTGATCTTTTACAAACTAATCGGAGTGCTTACTCCAACTAGCACCTCTGAAGGAGAAAAACAACCTTACTTAAGAAGACAAACTTTGTACTGGACATCAGAAGATTGCAATTTAAAAAACAAAAGTTTTATGAAACTGCTAGTCTGGCTATGCAAATGATGGTAGACTATGCCAGTAACAGAAATACTACTAACTTTTGGGTATGTCAACAATTGCCAACTACAACTTACTCACCAATGCCGACTCCAGTTCCATTCACCCTAGCAGATTGGGACATGTTTCACTGGTAAGATTTGGGTAATGTGTTCAATGAAACTAACCAAGGTTGTTATTTTTCAGGTTCTCACTTACCTCATTTACACGATTCACAAAGAGAAGCAAATAATTTTATCGGAAAAAAGGCATAGATTAGTATGTCGAAAAAGAAGTCAAACTATAGTATGTTAAAACATTTGTCGGATGTGCACTGAACAAAATTATAAACGTAACACTTGTTTTTGCCCCCAATTTTTATGAGCTGAACTTAAAGATCTAAGACTTTCCTATGTAA
Source organism: Etheostoma perlongum (assembly GCA_026937815.1). Lineage (NCBI taxonomy): Eukaryota > Metazoa > Chordata > Actinopteri > Perciformes > Percidae > Etheostoma > Etheostoma perlongum. The sequence goes on along the minus strand of CM049393.1, from coordinate 16,933,107 downwards.
AAAAAAGGCTTGCCTTAAATATTGTTCACAAATCTGTCTAAATCTGTGTTAGTGAGCACTTCTCCTTTGCTGAGATAATCAACCCACCTCACATATCAAGATGATGATGATTAGATTATAGTATGTTGAAAAACATCATAACAAAACAAATTAATATATAGTGTAGTATGTTGTAAAAAAGGTCATAAAAGGCAAAATTATACCATGTCTAAAAAGTTATAGTACAACATGTCTAAAAAAAATGTTATAGTATGTCAAAAAAGTGATAAAAAATTATGTTGTAAAAAAGTCAGAGTATATAATGTATGTTGATAAACATCAACAAGAAAAGTCACCGAAAACCCCATATAAAAGTCATACTATAGCATGTCAAGAAACGTCATAGTATAGTATTTTGAAAAAAAATGCTATAACAAGTGATAGTGTATGCCAAAAAAGCAAGAAAAAGTTATGTAATACTATAGCATGTCTTAAAAATAAGTCACTGATATTGTATGTCAAAAAATGTCATGCTATAGCAAGTCGAAAAAAGCAATAAAAAGTCATAGTATAGTATGCCAAGAAAAAAAAAGGTCATATGTCGAAAAAAAAGTAAAAAGAATTTATAGTAAATTATGTCAAAAAAAGTGATGAAAAAGCCATAGTATAAAATGTCAAAAAAAGTGACAAAAAGGCATAGTATAGCAAGCAGAAAAAAAGCCATAGTATAAAATGTCAAAAAAAGTGTTAAAAAAAGCCATAGTATGTTTTGTCGAAAAACTGCATAGCATAGTATGTTGAAAAAAGGGATAAACAAGCAATAGTATTGTACGGTGAAATAAGCCATAGTATTGTATGTTGAAAAAAATTGATAAAAGAGCCATATATACTGTAGTATGTCGAAAGAATTGAACAAAAGTAATTGTATAGTGTCAAAAAAAAGAAAAAATGCTATAGTATAATGAAAAAAGTGATTAAAACCTTAGTATCGCATTTCAAAAAATAAAAAAGCCATAGTATTGTACAATATAAAATAGTATAGTATGTTGAAAAAAGTGAAAAAAAATTCATAGTATAATATTTAAATAACAATGAAAAAAGCCATTGTAAAATATGTAAAAAAAATAAAAAATAATAAAAGAGCCATAGTATAATATGTTGAAAAAATTGAAAAGGGCCACGGTATAGTATGTCAAAATGCCATAAAATAGTATGTACAAAAAAGTCTGAAAAAAGGAAAATAGTATAAGTAAAAAACTGTGAAAAACGTGATATATATATATATATCACTTTTTTCACGGAAACGGAGTCTTTGACAATTGGTATGCTTTATGAGAAGAGTCTAAGATGTGGTGAGGACCTTGATGATTTCCCCAAGTGCCATGGTAATAAGACTGGACCAAGGGTTACATAACATTGTTCTGCCTCCTCCCTGGTGCTGTGATTATGTGTTACATGGGACATGATGTATAAAGCGGAGCAAAGACAATGTACCTTTAAGTTTTTGGAATGTCTGTCCAAATATAAGTGCTGTACCAAGTTCTGGTCTAATCTGACAGATCTATTTTGTAATAAACATGTATTCAAGCAGAAAAGCTGAGGTTCAACGGGTTATTCTTTTATTCAGCTAAGTGAAGATTGAAGTTTTTGACACCAGTCATGAAAAAGTCATAGTATAGTATGTTGAAAAAGTAATAAAAAAGACTCCGAAAGAAGAGGGAAGAAAAAGCCATAGTATAATGTGTCCCAAAAGTTTGAACACAAATTTAGTATGTCTAAAAAGTGATTAAAAAGCCATTGTAAAGTATTTTTAAAAAATACATTATATAGTATGTCAAAAAAATGATAAAAAAGCTGTAGTAAAGTGTGTCAAAAAAACTCTTAGTATAGAACGTAAAAAAGTAATTAAAAAGCCATAGAATAGTATACTAACTTATTTTATATTTAATCAGGTTTCAAACAGCCATAGCCATATTATAGTATGTCAAAAGAGCCAGAGTATAGAATGTCAAAAAAAACTGTTAAAAAAGTACTAGTATAGTATGTTGAAAAAAATGATACAAAAAGCCGTAGAATAGTATTTCGAAAAAGTGATTAAAAAGCCATAGTAATGTATGTCGAAAAAATCCATAGAATAGTATGTCACAAAAGCCATAGTACGGTATGCCGAAAAAATTATAAAAAAGCTATAATTAAGCATGTTGAAAAAAGTGATAAAAAAGCCATAAGTATATTATGTCGAAAAAAGCCATAGTATTGTATGTCGAAAAAGTGATAAGTGTTAAAAAAGTCATAGTATAGTATGTCAAAGAAGTGATAAAAAAAGCCATAGCATGTCAAAAAAGTGATTAAAAAGCCACAGTATAGTATGCCGAAAACGTGATAAGTGTTAAAGAAGTCATAGTATAGTATGTCAAAGAAGTGATTAAAAAAAGCCATAGCATGTTGAAAAAGTGATTAAAAAGCCATAGTATAGTATGTTGAAAAAAGCCATAGTATGCCGAAAAAGTGATTAAAAAGCCATAGTATAGTATGTTGAAAAAGTGATTAAAGAGCCATAGTATAGTATGTCAAAAAAGTGGTTAAAACGCCATAGTATTGTATAGTATGTCAGAAAAGGCATAGTATAGTGTGTCAAAAAAGTGATAAAAAAGTCATAGTATAGCATGGTGAAAAAAAATGTTGAAAAAGTAATTAAAAACCCATAGTATAGTATGTCAAAAAATGCCATAGTATAGTATGTCGAAAAAAGCCATAGTATGTCAAAAAAGAGATAAAAAAGCAATTTAGTATGTTGAAAAAGTGATTAAAAAGCCATAGTATAGTATGTTGAAAAAAATCATAGTATAGTATGTCAAAATTGAAAAAAAAACATAGTTAAGTATGTTGAAAAAAGTGATAAAAAAACATAGTATAGTATGTTGAAATTGATTTAAAAAAAGCCGCAGTATAGTATGTCAGAAAAGTGTTAAAAAGTATAGTATAGTAAGTCGAAAAAAGGGATACAAAAGCCATAGTATAGTATGTTATAAAAAGTCATAGCATGGTATGTATAAAAAGTCATAGTATAGTATGTTATAAAAAGTGTTAAAAAAGTCATAGTATAGTATGTCGAAGTTGGAAAAAAGCCATAGTATAGTATGTGAAAAAAGTGTTAAAAAAGTAATAACATAGTATGTTGAAAAATTTATGAAAAAGCCATAGTAAAGTATGTTAAAAAAGTCATAGTGTAGAATGTTATAAAAAGTGTTAAAAAGGTCATAGTATAGTATGTCGAAATTGAAAGATAAGCCATAGTATAGTATGTCAAAAAAGTGTTATAAAAGTAATAGCATATTATGTCAAAAAGAAATAAAAAAAAGCCATAGTAGTAGTTTGTCGAAAAAAGGAAAAAAAGCCATTATATAGCATGTCAAAAAAGCTATAGTATAGTAGTCTGAGAATGTGCTTAAAAAGTCATATTATAGTAAGTAGAAAATAAAGTGGTAAAAAGTCATGGTATAGTATGTCGATAAAAGCCATAATATATTATTCTAAAAAAAGTTTAAAAAGCCATAGTACAGTATGTTGAAAAAAGTGATAAGAAAGTAGTATATTATAGCATGTCGTAAAGAGTGATTATAAAAGCCATAGTATAGTATGTTGAAAAAGCCATAGCATAGTATGTCAAAAAAAGTGTTAAAAAATTCAACACATACTATGTTGAAAAAAGTGATAAAAAGCCATAGTATATTACGTTGATAAAAGTGATTAAAAAGCCATAGAATAGTATGTTGAAAAAGTCACAGTATAGTATGTCGACAAATCCATAGTATAGTGTGTTGAAAAAAGTGATAAAAAAATCCTTAGTATAGTTTTTAAAAAAAGATATAGTAAAGCATGTAAAAAAAGCCATAGTATGTTGGAAAAAAAGTGTTAAAAAAGTTATTGTACAATATGACGAAAGTGATAAAAAGCCATATAGTCAAAAAAAGCGATGAAAAAGCCCTAGTATAGTATGTCAATAAGCCATAGTATTGTATGTTGAAAAAAGTGATAAAAAGCCATAGTGTGTTGAAAAAAGCCATAGTATAGTATGTCAAAAAAGTGATACAAAATCCATATTATAGTATGTCAAAAAAGCCATAGTATAGTACGTCAATAAAAGTGATAAAAAATGTTTAAAAAGCCATAGTATAGTACGTCTGTAAAAGTGATAAAAAATGTTTAAAAAGCCATAGTATAAGATGTAGAAATAAATGTTAAAAAAGTCCTAGTATAGTTTGTCAAAAAAAGGGATAAAAATGCCATAGTATAGTATGTCGAAAAAAGTGATGAAAAAAGTCACAGTATAGTATGTTGAAAAAGCCATAGTATGTCAAAAATGGATACAAAATCCATAGTATAGTATGTAAAAAAAGCCATAGTATAGTATGTCAGAAAATGTGATTTGAAAATAAAGTGGTAAAAAGTCATAGTATATTATGTCGATAAAAGCCATAGTATATTATTCTAAAAAATGTTTAAAAACCCATAGTATAGTATATTGAAAAAAGTGATTAGAAAGTATATTAAGAGTGATAAGAAAAGCCATAGTATACTATGTCAAAACAAGTGTTAAAAAATTCAAAGTATACTATGTCGAAAAAAGCCATAGTACATCGATAAAAGTGATTAAAAAGCCATAGTATAGTACGTCTTAAAAGCCAAATTACAGTACGTCAAAAAGATTTATTAAAAAGCAATAGTATAGTATGTCGAAAAAAGCCATAGTATAGTTTTTCAACAAAAAAACATAGTATAGTATGTTGAAAAAAGTGAAAAAGTCATAGTAAGTGATGTCAAAATAAGTGGTAAAAAAGCATTTGTATAGTATGAAAAAAAAGTGATAGAAAAGCCATTGTATAGTACGTCAAAAAAAAACATTATTATTATATAACAAACACTGATAAAAAAGCCTAGCCTAATATGTCTGAAAATGCTAAAGTATACTATGTTGAAAAAAGGGATAAAAAAGCCACAGTATAGTATCTCGAAAAAGTTAAAGAAAGCAATAGTACAGCATGTCGAAAAACAGTATATGACAAAAAAATAGTATGTCAAGAAAAGTAAAAAAAACTGTGTAGATTGTCGAAAAAAGTGATGAAGATACCATAGTTTGTCAAAAGGTAGCCCTGAGTATGTTGTAAAAAGTATGTGACAAAAGTGATATTAAAGCCACAGTATAGTACGTCAAAAAAGTGATAAAAAAATCGATTGCAAAGTATGTCAAAAAAGCCATTGTATAGTATGTCTAAAAAAGTAATTTAAAAAATCCACAGTACAGTATATTGAAAAAAGTGAAAATGCCATAGCATAATATGTCAAAAACGGATAAAAAAGTATACAATATATTCTGCCATAAGAATTTGTAGTTATAGTCATAATATAGTGTGTCCTAAAAAAGTCATAAACGTCATAGTATAGCATGTAGAAAAACGTCAGTGTTGTATGTCAAAAAAGGTTTTACAGTGTCAAAAGTTATAGTGTTGTATTTTATAAGAAATGTCTTAGTATAGTATGCAATAAAAAAATGTAATGGTATATGATGTCAAACAAAAGCATAGTGTAGTATGTATAATATAAATGTCATAATATTGGATGCTATAAAAAGTCATTAAAAAAGTAATAGTACATAGATCCTTAAAAGTGCGGGCCTTCAACGTGACACGAAATGCATGCATTCTTTTTTAATTATCCGCAGGCCTTTTTAAAACTTTCACCTTCAATTGCTCACATTTTCTTTAATTATGTTTATTACTGTGTGTTAACGTGTGTCTTCTACTTTTCCACTTTTCCTCTTATGCCTTGCTGTTGCAACAGTGTAAATTTCCCCATTGTGGGATTAATAAAGGATTTTGAATATTTGAATCTTGAATTTAATACACTATTTTGCTACCAGGCATCTGTCAGGTTAGAAATGACAACTTCCCAGTACAAGTTTTCCACATCAGCTGGTTTCTCTGATTTAAGAGTGGAAAATTGTATCTGCAACAAATTTGGAACATTCTTCTGAGTAATGATGCCTGAAATGAGTGATAGTGGGCTTAAGTTGCTCGGCGTTGCTGCCTGCGCTTGTGCATTCAGTGTGTGCGTTTACTGTAAGAAAATGTCTGAAAAAAACTGTCTGAAAATGGAGTAGTCGTTATTTGTCAATCTTTGTTTTAGAAAAAGACACCCACTAGAAACAACATGCTCATTAAACTTGCTTTATCATAATCATAGTCATAAACCATGGGCATTTTTTGCATGTTATATGTATTATTTGTGTTGGCTGACTCTGGGACAAATATTTTTTAAATACGGATGGCAGACCATACAAAATTGGTTTAATCAATCTTAAATGTCAGTATGCAAGGATGACAAACTCCAGGCCTCCCACTGCTGATATGTACAATGTGTGACAGTCACCCACGTCTTCCTTGTTGTGCTGGCAAAATTGTGTCAGAATTCAATTGATCAAATGTGTCATTGTCTGCGAAGGCTGTTTACACAATCTGCCAGGGCCAAAGAATTTCCCTCTGCTACTCCTGGCAACACAGCATACTGATGTGATTAAGTGAGTGTGTGTTTTTTGGGAGAGGTGGGGTAGTGTACTATAGGGCCCTGTGGCACAGCCTAAGCTTTTGTCCTTAATGGCATCTTTCGCCCATTACATTACTTTTACTTTTATACTTCAAGTACTTTTTGAATTTTACTTGAGTAAAAGAGCTTGAGTTGATTCTTCAACTTCTACAGAAGTATTTTTAAACCCTAGTATCTGTACTTCTACCTGAGCATTGAATGTGAATACTTTTCACACCTCTTCTTTGACTACTACTTCTACTACTTGGTGGATTTCTGTAAATAACATCACAGAGTACGGTCTAGACCTGCAGTTTTTATGAAAAGCACTGTGAGATAACTGTTGTTGTGATTTAGCGCTATATAAATAAAATTGAATTGAACTACATTTTAATAATATTAGTTTTACATTTTTGACTCATCTGATTACCTTTGCCAGTTTGGGGGCTCCATAATTAAGTCCTTATAATAGTGTGCATAATGATGTGTGTGTAAGTTGGGTGCAAGTGTGTAGCGTGTGTATATCACACATTCATTCACATTTACATACCTATTTCCCTCTCTGTCGATGGATTGCTGACTTTTACTTGTCATCTTTCGGCCTACCCCATTGCCCACCTCCCCTATCCCCCCACCCCCCACGCCCTATCTGTAGTGCTCCCTCTGTTGTGGATGGATCTTGTGGAGATCAGATGGTAGATGACAATGTGGATTCCCAAAGCTACAGAAATTGTGTGTGTGTGTGTGTGTGTGTGTGTATGTGTGTGTGTGCGCGCAAAGTTCAGTCATGTGAGGCGCCAGGACGGTGTGGGGATACTCACAAGCCCCCCGGCTGAGCACCACTATGTTCACCCAATGGGACTGTTGTTTGTGCACCAAAACAAAAGCTTGGAGTATTTGGCCTTATTATAGACCTTAAATGGAATCCTACATGGGGCTCCTGTGGGGACTCCATAGTTCTGCTGGGGGACTTCAACGCACACATGGGCAATAATGAAGACACAGAATGTCTTCTGTGCTAGTCATGGATTGTCTATAACAAACACCATGATCAATGTTATAATCGTTTAATCTGATCTGAGGATGTATGTTTTGGACACTCGGGTGAAGAGAGGGGCAGAGCAGTCAACCGATCACCATCTGGTGGTGAGTTGGGTCAAGGGGTGGGGGGAAATTACGTCAGGGAACGTCTGGGGGAGGCCCCTGTCCGACACACCGGCACTTTTAGTGCATCCTTGTGGAGGCTGGGGGCATTGAACCTGAGTGGACAATGTTCAAAGTTTCCATTGCTGAAGCTGCGGCAGGGAGCTGTGGTCTTAGGGTCTTAGGTGCTTCAAGGGGCAGTAACCTACGAACACCCTGGTGGACACTGGTGGTCAGGGAAGCCGTCTGACTGAAGGAGTCTTTCCGGGATATGTTATCCCAAATGACTCCGGAGGCAGTTGCAGGGTATCGAAGGCCCCAAAGGGCTGCAGCCTCTGCTGTGAAAGAGGCAAAGCAGCGGGTGTGGGAGAAGTTCAGAGAAGACATGGAGAAGGACTTCGGCACCAAGGTGCTTCTGGAAAACCATTTACCACCTTAGGAGGGGGAAGAGGCAAACCATCCAAGCCGTGTTCAGTGAGGATGGGACGCTGTTGACCTCAATTGAGAAGGTAATAAGGCGGTGGAAGGAACACTTTGAGGAAATCCTAAATCTAGCCAATACACCCTTTATGGTAGAGGCAGAGCTGGAGGATGATGAGGGATTGTCGTCAATTTCTCTGATGACAGTCGCTGAGGTAGTCAAACAACTTAACAGTGGCAAAGCCCCGGGAATGATGTGATCTGTCAAGAAATGCTGAAAGCTCTGGGTGTGGAGGGGATGTCTTGGACGGCACACCACTTCATCATTGCATGGAAGTTTGGGTCAGTGCCTAAGGAGTGGTAGACTGGAGTAGTGGTTCCCCTGTTCAAAAGGGGGACCAGAGGGTGTGTGACAATTACAGGGGTATCCCATTCCTCAGCCTCCCTGGTAAAGTCTACTCCAAGGTACAGGAAAGGAGGGTTCAGCTGAACAATGGACCAGCTCTTCACTCTCGCAAGGATCCTGGAGGCAGCCTGGGAATATGCCTATCTGGTCAACATGTGTTTTGTGGATCTGGAGAAGGCGTATGACTGGGTTCCCTGGGAGATACTGTGGGAGGTGCTGCGGGAATATGGGGTGAGGGGGTCCCCTCTCAGGGCCATCCGATCTCTGTATGACCAAAGCGAGAGCTGATTCCTGGTTCTCGGCAGTAAGTCAGACTTGTTTCAGTTGGGGGTTGGTCTCCGCTAGGGCTGCACTTTGTCACCAATCCTGTTTTTAGTATTTATGGACAGGATATTGAGGCATAGTTGGGTGGGGAAGCGTTGAGGATCAGCACCTCTAAATCTGAGACCATGGTTCTTAGCAGGAAACCGATGGAGTGCCAATGCCAGTGTACTTTGGGATTACTACGGCACCTAATAACCCAAATCTGTACGTTTTTAGTTTAAGAGATTGAATAGGATGTGCTAACATTACCATGACTTAAAAGTACATTAAAAACACTGCTTTTCTCAATTCGGTTAGCATTGATTTGTTGTGGTTGTGATTTTTAGATTAAATTGTTCTAATTGTTCATATGTATGCGTGTTTATACACTTTATTAGTTGTTTGGTTTTCTCTAAAGTGCACTGTATTTCCCTTGGATTAAATGTGTGGCATTTCCCGGGTACATAAGGCACTTTAAGTGCCTAACATATTGAAGAATGATTCCATAGTGTACAGTATATGTATATATACATACTGTATACACATATTTATTATTATTGACGCAGATAATTAACTGACGGATTACATTTCATTGAAAATGTGTTTTTTACAAGATTTTGTGTGACAAATATAGAAAATGGTTGATATACATTTTCCAATTAAAAGTTCTGCTAAGGGAAGTTATGTGGTTTCTCTCAAATAGTGTATATAAGGTGGCTGAGCAACATCATACTGTATATTGAATAAAGACTGTTGCCAGTCATATTAACATATGGCAAACATACACTGAAAATGAAGGCTTAAGAAACTCAGCAGGAGAGCGCGAGCTGGCGATGGAAAGGGTGATAGAATATTGCAGAGTAGTATGAAAGAGCAGAAAAGACAAGAAAAGGAAATAGCAATGCAAACAAACAACAAAGAAAGACAGCTGCAATTAAAAACTAAATAACACAAAAATAATAAGAGAAGATACAACAATAACAGTTTGACAAGAACAATGAACGAAAATGATACATTGAGGCTGAAAAGAAGACAGACAGAGAATGTGAGTGGGAGGAAAACTGCATGGGTAAAAGAAAACAAGGGAACAGTAAACATGTAAACTATTGAGAAACACCTTTGGGCTAATCAATAAAATATGTAAATGTGGTTATTGTTACAGGTCACAAAAGATTATTGTGGGAAGCACCAATAAAGAGTATGAGGAGTCAGGTAGGAGGGGATAAGGGGAATAGTAACCAGCATGGTTATGATGTATCTACCCGTCACGGTTGGCTGGTGAAGGGTATTAATGCTCACACACTCTCAATTTCTGCGGCTTGCAGAGGGGGACACAATCTTGTCATGTGCCAAGATATTGCATGTTGTTGCTGAAGCATATGGACTGCTAATGCCATCCCTTGCTCCAGGAAATAATATTATCGAGAGGGGTGAGGGGGTAATAAGAGAAAGGTTGAGATAAGGGAAGGGTTGGAAAGGCGAATGAAAAGGAGAGAGCAGGAGGAGACGAGAAAGAGTGTGGGGGTGAGAGGTATGGCTGTTGGAAAGAGAGAGGGTGAGAAGACGGGGTTAGAAAGAGATACAGGTAAGGGGAAGGGGAGACAAGAGAGGGAGAAAGCGAGGGAGAGAAATGAGTAGAGCTGTGAGTATGTTGAATTATGAATGTGTTGGAAGCGAAGCATGGTCTCATACTCCAAGCTCGCTCTGACTGCAGCGTGGGTGGTTCATTGATGCACACACATAGACACACAGACCCACACACACACACACACAGCTGTGATAAAGCAGTAAAATTGTTCCACACTAGTGCAGAGGAAATGGTGATCATCTTATGAAAGGTCCCCACAAGCTAAAGTTACTACTCTTTGAAGTTAGGGTGGTTAGATTATTGGTCATTTGTTCAGAGACTTAAAACAACTATCTTTTCTGACAAGTCACTTCTTGTACCGTAGTTGTTAGAGTAGTTACTGTCCCCTCTTAGTAGAAAAAAAACAGCGTGATGTCGCTATACTGTCGACAAATGTCTCATGGAGGCAGTCATGGTGAATGGGTCTTGGGTCGTGTGACTTGGACACAGAAAACTATGATTCATGTCCCGTCTCATACAAACAGCCACCATTGGTTTCTTTTACCTGTAATACTGATTTCTTCTTTTATTTCTTAACAATGATGAAAATATTCCCCTTACTTTAAACAATTAGTTTGCCAAAATGACACAACCACCTGCTGTACCTATAGTACTGCAATCACTTACCGAACTATTCCTCCTGAAAAGAAAAAATGTAACTTCCTCATCAAGTTTTTTTTATTTTTTTTATTTTTTTTTACAAATTTCATTGGGCATTTTTGATTGTTTGTAGGGGCTTTTATATTTGGTTACCTTCAGTAAACAATGTTTTAGACTAACTCCAGAGCAATTTTAACCTCCTGGAAGAATGCCATTAAAAGTGCTTTATTTGTAACCACTTACACCTTACATAAACCCTTTAAATACACAAGATGCTGAGAATTCAAAGACACTGTGACACACACTAAGATGCATGTATATGTTTGCATATTCAAAGTGCCTCTCAGTATTCTACTTCCCTTTAAATGACATTCTTTCTACTTTAAAGTTCATTAATGGGCTTAATGCCACTTTGAGAAGTACAGAACACCTACTACTTGAACAACTACTTGAACTCCTGCATTGGATGCAGCCGTAATGGTATGTAGGCTGGCGTGATGAAGATTATATACACAACATTGGCTTTTACATTTTAGCCTAAACTATTCCTCTTTCAGGAAGTCTGTAATTGTGTGGGTGGGTTTTTACTCAGCTTTGTTAAAGTAGAGAACAGAGGAGTTGAAGAAAGGAGAGAGAAGAAGAAATATATGCACAACATTAAGTGGAAGATGAAAGGATAGAGACAGAGAAAACAGACAGAAAGATAAACAAGAGTCAGTAAAGATTGTCAAGATAGAAGAGGATGGGCAAAAGAGGAAATGACGAAAGGGACAGTGATGAAGGGACGATGAAAGTAAAGGGATGGCTAAAAAAGAAAGACAGAGGTAAATTAGAGGAATTTAAATGGATATATGATGGAAGAGAGGAAGCATAAGAAGAATAGAGCAATAGTTAGAGAGGTGAAAAGGGAAAGAAGTTGTCAGCAATTGGGTCTGATATTTAATCTGACCCAGACATCAATTATCACAGTCGGACCAGGGAATATACACCAGATAATTGGAAGAAAAGTTAGACAGGTAAACAGAGAAGCCACAGAAACACAATTTTCAGCTTTTGCTGACTTTGTAAATAAAATAGGAACGTATTATGATGAATGCTAAACACAAGCACACAAACTGCCAGTATGTGGAGCTACAGACAGAAAGAATGCCTAAAAATAGCCATTAACATACTACTCACTCAGACATTTTTTTTACACACACACACACACACACACACACACACACACAGACACACGAAGACTACAGCCGGATCGCTTCTCTGCAGTGTCTCCAAAGGGAGCAGAGCAGCGACAGTGCAATTAGGCCTTGCTTAGTCAGGAGTTTTATTGGAGGCTGGGGACTTGTCTGAAGCAAAAACCATAACTTTTTACAGAACACCATTCAGAGGGAAGGGGAAGCATAATGGCTTATATTGTCCATAAGGAAAGCAAGTGTGTGAGTTACTTGATGCATAGAAGCAACACGCACCCAAACTGATTTCAGCGTGAAATGTAAATGGCAGCCACAGGCAAAAAATTTAGATTTCAGGAGATTAGGAAAATAGCAGCACACTCGTATCAACGTATTGCGTGTACTTTTAGTTATACTTTTTCAAGCAGCGAAATGTCTTTCTGAGGTCCTTTTCTATCAGATGAGGTTTTATCAAACTTGTTTATTCAAACTAAAAAGATTACAGCCATGCTAGCAGCTCTATGAGGTTTTACTGAGAACTAAATGCCAATGTCAGCATGCTAATGCTAATGATCTCAGTTAAAGGGATATTTCACAGTTGGAAAGATGAATATATCTTTAAATTGGGTCACTTATGTAGTAGAAATGTGAAAAAAATTCAAAATTGGTGCCTCCTAGGCCGAGAAAAGCCATAAGCAAAGTTTTTGGCTCATGTAGATGAAAGACACAAAATCCCAGAATGCACTTGCGTTGCTGCTCAGAATCTACTTCAAAGCCATGCATACAGTACATTTTACAGACATACATGGACAGACAGTGAAGTATTCAACTCAAGTGTGTTTTATTGTCATTTCAACCATATACACAAAACAACGTTTCACCGTGGCTCAAGTGGCGTTACACACTCTTGGAACCATGAATGCCTATCCAAAAAGTATTAGTGTCCATTGATAGTTGTCTAGATATTTCAGTCTGAACCAAAGTGGTGGACCAACAAACCAACATTGCCATCCTTAAAACTGTGCCGCTGCGTGGCTTAAAAAGTATCTGTTATTTAAAGGGTAACTACCGTTTTTGGTCCACAGGGTCCAAAGTGCTGTTTTTGCCACTAAAGGATCAGATTAATATTCTAAATCAGGGTTTCCCAAAACTTTCAGCCCACGACCCCCAAAGTAACGGTGCAAGTGACTTGCGACCCCCCCCACTATAAACGTATATAAACATTGCGCGCAACCGCACACGCACTATAGGCGTATCCAAACACGAGCATATTGACCACACAAAATAACACAACAGCCATAACATTATTCTGCAGTAATTTACTCATTACTTTAATCTGAACTTAACCTCACCTAATGAGATGGATGTACAATATGTTTGGAGCACAGCAAGTGAAATCTTGGTTTAATGTTGGAGACCGCTACTCGGAGATCATCTTCCACATTCAATCGCGATCTGTATTTATTTTTAAGGTACTTCAGTGCCGAGAAAGTCTTGTCGCACAAGCAGGTAGTGCCAAACGGCACCAGCACATCCAAAGCCGCCCTGGATAGCCGTGGGTGTTCCCTCTCAACTGAAATCCAAAACTCAGCCAGCGTCTTAGAATTAAACGCTGTCTTCAAGGTTTGGTCGCTGGACAGTTCAACCAATGCGTCCTCCAGCTCGGATGTCAGACGATTTGCCCTCGTTTCAAATCAAAAGAGCTGTTCCCTTTTTATTTATTTGCTTGGTTTTATTTTAAATTTAGCCACTAGTTTTATTTTATTTTATTATTTATTCCCAGTTTTATTTCTAATCGTTTTTAAATTTTTATTTTATTTCTGGAAATCAACTTGCGACCCCCCCTCTCTGGCTCGCGACCCCCTTGTGGGTCCCGACCCCCACTTTGGGAATCACTGTTCTAAGTGACTGACAACATTATGGAAAGGCTCCCTACAGAGATAGACCTTTTCAAAACCTCTTTGAGATATTTAGGTTTAACCAGAAACAGCTCTGAGGTCAAAAGTGCTAAACACACCAGACTACATTTCAAAAAACAATACTTTTAGTGTGTATAGAGCCAACATATATTCACATGTAAATCGATAAACTCAATGTGTTTATTACAACCAAAACTAGAGTTGTGATGGTTGGAAAAGTGGAAAAAACAAACAAAAACAAAATGGCTTTTCATAGTTTTATTTTGTTTCTATGAACTTTGAATAATAATACAATAAAACACATAATGTTGTTAAACACTAAGAATATTAATCTGAGCCTGTCAGTGGCAAAACAAGCATTTTTGTGAAGGTTGCACAATTGGCCTATTAATTTACAATGTAGCTTGTTTCGCCGCTGCTGACTGAAGCAATCTTGCTTTATATTAGACCAATGTCAAAGATTGTTGTTCACATCAGTCACTTAGACACAATAACCTAGGAAAACAGGTTGAAAAAAATGGTAGTTACCCTTTAAGATGCAGATGTAGTGTCATTTATGTGTGTGGTTAAAAAAATCATGATTACAGCTTCCCTTCAGAGCTCATGAAATATCCTGTCTGTCTGTCCGTCTGTCTGTCTGTATGGAAGACTTGAAAATACAGCGACCTGGCACTGCAAAGAGAAAGCCATAACCTTACTTTTTTGCGCACAGCAGGAGGCATCAAATGGCAAACTCAGGTCAGGCAGGTGAGCACATATCTTTCAGGTAAAAGGATTTTCTTGGCCCGAGTGAAACATCAAGCACTTTCTCCCAGGAGGTTCACTGCCTCAAACAAACTTCACCAGTCAAATTGTTATGTGTAGGTTAAAGGAGGCTAAGGTGTTTGCAGATCTGAGTGAAGTAGAGGAGAAAGTGCAAAAAAAGGCCCAACAATATCATACACGACTGAAGTGTGTGTTGAGCACTACTGCTGTTTCACACGCGAACATCCACATTGTCCAGTGACTTATGAATTTGCTTCATAATTTCTATGATTTATTTGCAGGTACAGTTATTTCTCTGCTGATAATGATGTCATAATAGCTGGATTCTGTTTGATGTATGTGTTTTGTTTGAAGTAAAAAGAGGAAAATATACTGTATGTTATTAAGATAGATGGAGAGAAAAAATACAGTGTTGGAGAATTTGGAAAGAACTTATGATAACAAATACAAATATAAAATAAAAGTTCAAAGCCAGATGTTTGTGTTGTCCAATCTTCATTTAGAAATGTGTAAAAATGTATTATTTTTATGAGTGCAAAGTAGGTTAAGTGCTTGCTGAGGTTAATGGACCAGGACAGAAGCTACACTTTAATTTAAAAAAGGGTTTAGGTATTAACATGTTCTTAATTAAAATAACTTCCTATTACAAATGCAGGATTGGCATTGGGATTCATGAAGTTCATAATGAGACAGAGAGGAGAGAAAGGTGAACTTTTTTTAAATTGACTACAGAAGCTGTGGCAATCAAAAGAATTACACATAGTGTTTCCTGAAAAGAAATGGCTGGAGTTTGACTTCCTATGGCATCTTAATGAAACACTAGTCTGTGTTAATCATGTAATGGAGTCATCCAAGCTGTACACGTTCACGTAGGCTACGGCCGACAATGACTAAAGTTAATACATTTTGTAATCAATAAATTGAGTAATTAATAAAGGTGTAGATGGGGATGACAGTGACAGAGTCTGAGTCGGCATTGGCATTGTTGCCAGATTAGAAGTGTATTTATTATGTATATACGCCAAGGAGGTCATGTTTTCGGTTTGGTTTGTCTGTTTGTTGGGTTAGGGTTAGGGTTAGGGTTAGGATTAGGGAAAACTTTATGGGAAAACTACATGCCAGAATTTATGAAAGTTGGTGGAAGTGTAGCATCGGCCAAGGAAGAACCCACTAAAATTTGGAGGGAATTTGAATCACAGAGCAGATCCACAAATTATTTTTAATTTTTCATGAACTTTGCGTGGGTGTGATGTATTCATGCAGTGTGGGAATAATCAAAAAAATGAGTTCTCGACTGGAAACATTCACACTGCATTAACATTGTGAGATAGGGCATGCCTTGGCGGAGGTCTGCACTCTGAGTGCTTGTTCTAGTTTACATTTGACTCGGTCGACATAATTTAATCATCATTATCATTAATAATTTGCATGTTTGACAGTTTCCCTCTCCCTGTGAAACCCTTTTTCATTCATTCATTCATTCATTTTCTAAAAATGGTATTTACTGCACTTTCTCATTCCTTTACAAAAAGGGTATTAAGCCCTTTTGAGATTGTCATCATCATGTATGACTAACTGAGGTTAAAACCATGCACCTAAATACCGCACTTAAGATATATAAGTACTGACCCACTGAGTTTTACTGCTTGTGGAATTATCCCACAAAAGCTTTCCAATTTTCTCTCTAGATGCTGCCTCTCTTTAATTAAACATTAAGTTGAGTACCAAAGTTATAAACTCAACAACATATTGCATCTGCCTACAGCAATAATGTAAGTCTGTGAGCAGCTTTTAAACTCATTCTCTGAGTGGTTTTCACCTGGATGCTAGCGTGCTGAATAAAAAAAATAAGATGAACGTTGATGATTGGATTTACAATCTCCAAGTACATAATAGCTCATTGCTCGGAGCTACTGACTCTATCAACAGCTTAGCCTGCCTGATATCCTTTCAATTTTCTCAGCCTAGGTTGTCAACACTCCCAATACTCCTGAGGGGGCGCTTCAACGCACAACTCCTGACCCTCTGACTAGTTGGTAATCCTGTTATGGTGACAGAGATAAACTTCAATCTAGGCCAATATAATGCAACCCAGCCTTACTGTATAAAGCAAGAAACCAATATACACTGTAGTGCTACATATTGCACTAAAGATGTTGAACAGGAGAATGCAGTTGTAGTTTAGCAAATTTCCCTATTTACCAAGACTAAGACACATTAGTCAATGTTTTTTGTCCTTCGTGCAGTGTTATAGTCCTTGAGTGCCGAGAAAGGCGCCTTTAAATAAAATGTATTATTATTATTATTATTATTATTATTATTATTATTATTATTATTATTATTATTATTATTATTATTATTATTATTATTATAGTACACTGAACAGTGAGTTTAGGTTAGAGTCATGGATCGAAGTAGCAGCTCTGTTCAAAGGGAAATAAATGGAGTGTTTAATGTCTCTAGAGATGGATTGTCAATCTTACTGGAATACGATTTAGTAGCTGCATTATTGGCCAGCTGTGCGGAGCTGAGAAAGAAGCCAGGGTTTGAACTTCTCTCTCTAGCTGTCTTTTTCATTCTATACCCAACTTTTTCTGTCGGGTTTTTTCATGAGAAAATGCAACCCTATGAATGCCTTCCAGGAGGGACTGTTTGAGAATGTGTGCCATTAAACTATATCTTGTCTCCTGAAGCTACGTATGTTGAAATGTGATTCGTAATTTTGTGGTTTAATGATCTAAAATTTGCACAACTTTTTGAAATGGTAAAGGCCACTTGGCAATGTTAGTGAACACAACACCACTGTTTCAGCTGAGCCAGGAGCTCATCACGTCCAAGGCGATATTGTTCACAATATAGTCTTCGTTGAATTGCCTTGTCCCACCTGTGATGCTTACACCTTGCCAATGTATGTTGTCGCACTATGCAGCAGAGGTTGTTGAAGTTCTCCTATTGCATGCACACACATAAACACACACAAATGCACACACTCCCATTCATCACCGTCTCTTCACTCTCTAGCATTCCACTGTTCTTCATGTGTTTCTTCCTCCCATCCTTTCTCTCTTCCACATCTCTCTCCCTCTCTCACACACAGTGACAGATTTCCTCCTTTCATGTGTGTGTGTGTGTGTGTGTGTGTGTGTGTGTCTCTCTCTCTTTCTCTCTCTCTTTCCCTCTCTCTCCGGATGGTTCTGGCCAGTAATGGGATTGAGCAGATTATGTTCCAGCCATTGTTGTAATGTCCATGTTTTACAAATCTCTCCCTCTTCAGAAACTCTAATGCCAGCTGCCTCACAGAGGATATGAGATGAGGCAGCTGCTACTGTGAATTCTCTATCCCTCTCTTTTCACTCCTCGGTTCTATCTGCCATTTTCACGATGGCCGACAGGGGTAAACGCCTTGCAATTTACGAAAAAACACCTGTAAATAGACAAAATACAAGAAAATTAAGAAAACATCTTTATCAATTTGACAACACATGCACAGCATTTAGCAAACACGCTGCAAATACAAAAACAATGCAAACAGAAAAGCACACAAACCCCAAAAACAAATGCAACAACAACAAAAAACGCTTCATCCAGATTACACAATGGAAGTTCTCTAGACCTCTAGAGAGTGCTGAGTGGGACAGCTTGATTTAAAAAACCCACATAGAGAGAGACAGAGAGAGAAGGGGCAATCTCAGAACAGTGTGCACCGTGATATTCTAGACTGTAAATACTCTCTTCAGAATGCATAGCTCCTATGACACTATTTTAATGCTAACCATTGTTTTTTTTCTAAAGAAACACGACAATGTATAAAAGGCTTTGCTACCTTATACCTCACGTTATGGCCCCGTAGCAGACGATTTTATAAAAACAGGCTAACAATTGTGTCATAACCACGCAACTTACTGTTGCATAGTAGCGGAGTACAGGATAAGCTTGCAGTTTCAACTTAGCTATTAGTTATTTAGGTTTAATTACTAACGTTAACTAGCATTTTAGCCCATGTCTGTGTTATCTCCTTACATAAACCTATGCTCTCCATCTCTGCAAGACTGGGAATGATTGAGATTTCTCTGGGCACAGCTCCCAGAAGACAAGTTGCTCACGTCACATCTACGTCGTCAAGCTCAGTTGGAGGCTGCGCAGTAACGCTGAGCTATCACCGGTAAAGTGCTTCTAATAGACTTCACTGGTCTCCGTCCAAAGCAACGGAATCTGTTGGTCCATTTCTTTAACTGTCTATGTAAATATTAGGTCTATGTTGGAGACATATTCATCTGGTGGTGGTTATATTGCTGTAGGAGTTCAGGAGCAGTCAAACTCCAACAGTCTCTGATATGGAGAACTACTGACAGCTCTGGCATTTAGACATTACACAAGCTAAACTAAACTGTCTTCTGTTATTGTTTTAAATGATCCTTTTTTGACAAAGTTTACTTGAGTTTCAGACGGTTTGCTGGCTTGACCTATGCCAGTGTTGGATCTAATTTCCAATGTCTTCCTACTGTTTACTATAACATATATGTTTGGTGGGGGGGGGGGTAGATTGATTGTGAGGCTGATTGATCTCTTATCTCTTCACTCCCACACAGGAGGAAAATGTGGTCAAAGTATACAAACTGATAATTCCTCAACATTTGCTCAAACTTTCTATAGCTCTCTCAATACATATTTTGAGGAACTAAAAAAAACTACTCTTACATGTAAACATATAAATAATGAACTCCTCTTAACTTTTCTTCCCATTATCTAAGATTGGAAAATAGTCTCTTCCAAGTACAATTAATGGTCCTAAAAAAATCTTTCTCTTTCACTCTACCTATATTTGTGTCTCTCTCATATTCTGCATGTATTTTCTAATATTTGTCACTCCTCTTTCTCCCTTTTTTCTATTATTTTCTGTTTATATTTTCTCCCCACATATTTCCCTAAGACCCCTTT
Organism: Etheostoma perlongum; assembly: GCA_026937815.1. Classification (NCBI taxonomy): domain Eukaryota; kingdom Metazoa; phylum Chordata; class Actinopteri; order Perciformes; family Percidae; genus Etheostoma; species Etheostoma perlongum. The sequence continues at coordinate 16,913,253 of CM049393.1, read as the reverse complement.
ACTCAGATTCAGGCATTGCATCAGTCTGTTTGGAGACACAGCTTGAAAAATCACAGATGCTCTACCACACATACACACACACCTATTTTTTGTACATCTCCAGTCTTCCAGATAGTAACCTCTGATGAATGAATGCCAGAGGATAGCGCACCACACATCTGCGCTGTGTGACAGTCTGGATCTGGAGCACTTGTGCAAAAAGACATTAGCACAGCTTGTCCTTGCCGGGATAAATTACTACCTGTGCACACACAAAACACATTACCTCTTCCTCATGCAGACATGCCCATGTGCAGTTACTGCGAAAAACTCACATTTTTAAGTAATAAGATGAATCACATTCGGGGATCCCTGCTGACTCGAGTCATTATCTGTATGTTTATACGCAATGGTAGCTTAGCCCATGTCTCAGTTTTCTTATATGTGTGCATTGTGCATTATGCATTTACACATCAATGTTGGCAATTCTTGCAGGTTCTGATTGAGAAATAGTTTTTTTTTCAATTGCTAGATGACAGTGGGCACAACTGGAGTCACATGTGCAAAACTCTGACTACAGTCTGCACAGCAGCAGTCTAGTTTGGTTTTCATTGCTTGAACACAGTTTTCAAAACTCTTCACACTTATGCCATGGCTTAACCACAACCTGCACAACACTGTGCATTTACAGCACTTTGTAACTGCTAACACACTGCTGTCAAAACTGTTAACCACACATTTAAAAGCTGAAAGCCTAAAAAAGTTGTCTTGTTTTAGACTAGTTAGCGAACAAATACCTTTTTTTGCATACAAACACAAAATAAGAATTACAAACAATTTTACACTGTACCGTTTTTGAGAAACAGGTAAAAGAGTAAAGATTCCAATATGCCCAGGTAAGATGTCTGAGGTTACATACACAGCTACAAAAAAACAAATGTGAAAAACACTACCTTTACCTTTACAGACTGTAGTTAGAGTTTTGCACATGTACTGTAGCTCCAGTTGTGCCCGCTGTTGTTTAGCAATCAAAAACAACTGTAACAGGATCTCAAAATTGTATGAATCCCTGTCAGAAAATAAATGTGCTTCTCTTCCCTTTCTTTCATTCAAAAAAACAAAAAAAACAGGATTCAACAAACAGGAAAGACTAAGTCTCTGTCTTGTTTGTAAATGCACTCTATAGTACATTACCACACAGTTAACAGGATTTAATGCTTAGGAACCCCTCAGAAATCCTCAAGATGAAGTACATTAGGCAAGGACAAATAGGAATATGCTGTGCAGGCCAGCGCATGCAGTGAAATGAGAACTTCCTCTGTATGCTGGAATATCACATAATGCCTTTTCTACAGGGTGTTTTCCTTTAGAATTGTTCAAATTTGAACAAAATGGCACCCTTACAGTTTTTTACAATTGCTATGACAGATTTTTCAATACATTTAACAAGTTTCCTAAACTCTTAACGCACCAACACACCCAAAACACACAATTGGCAAAACGGTTAATTTTATGCTCAAAATCACACATTGTAAACTAAACTCCAAAACTAATTTTCAAAATACAATAATACACTAACACAACACACTATGTCTAACAAAACACTGCAAACATGTTTCAAAATCAAATAATTATTCCAAACACTAACACACTTTTGTTGAAGAAATACAATACAAAAAATGAATGACTATCTCAGAGTAGCTTTATAGAATGTACATTTTATGAACAAAAAGACAGACAGAATTGCTACAGTAAAGACCTTATTTGCAGAAGGACATTACTGCAAGATATACAAACAGAAAGAACACCAAAATAATAAAAAAAGTAATCTTCTAATCTGCTCGGTTTTCTGCATTTGGCCACATGTTCTCATCCAAGCAAGGCATTGTGGGAAGAATCTTTTTGCATGCCTTACCACCCCTGGCAGTGTTCAGCTGTCATGTCTTGGCATGCAGCATCCATTGCAAACAGGAGGGACATTTGGTCATGTGGACAATGGTCAAATACCTTCCATCTCCAGGCTGAGAAAAACTCCTCAATGGGGTTGAGGAAAGGAGAGTAAGGGGCAAGGAAATTGGACATCATCCTTGGATGGGCGTCAAACCAGGCTGTGATCGTACGGGAATGGTGGAATGCCACATTGTCCCATGTGATCACATATATTGGCAAGTGGTCTCCCACCTGCCCCCTTTCTACCTCTGGCACCAGTCTTTCGTGCAGGTCTTCTAAAAACAGAAGAAGGCGGTTGGTGTTGTAGGGGCCAATCTCACATTTATGCAGGAGTGCACCATTGTTGGAGATTGCGGCGCACATGGTGGTTTTCTGTTTCTCTCTGGCCCGGCACGGTAACTGTGGCCCTTTTGCCAATTATGTTTCTCCCACGGCGACGCCTTTTCGCCAAGTTGAAGCCAGCCTCGTCAACATAGATAATTTCATGTGGGACTTGATTGGCCTCCTCCATGACTCTGTGAAAGTAATTAGACACTGTATGTAACTGCTGTGCTGTTCTGTATATCTACTGTATGTCCTAATGTACTCCAGGTTTATAGAGTAGTTTACAGTAATGACTGTATTGCATAACCTTACCTGGACGTATTGGTGACGGAGTTCTTTGATGCGTTCATTGTTCCTTTCAAAAGTAACTTTGTATAGTTGTTTCATTCGGACTCTGTGTTTAGCTAGAGTCCGAGAAATGGATGTTATGCTGATTGCTGCAATGTTCCCAAAGACAAGGTTGTCCTCTACCACTCTGGACTGAATGTCCTTCAGTTTTATTTCATTGTCAGCAATCACCATGTTGACAAAAGCAAGTTCCTGTTCTTCATTCAGGAGCTTTCGTCTTCCCCCTGAGGGAGGTAGATGTTGAATCTTTAGAGAGACAAAATACAGTTACATTATGAGACCGGAGCCATAAAGTCACTCTAATACTGTAAATGGTCATTTTATAGTATTTACACTTTGCTGTAGGAGAAACAATATCCTACCTGTTGGTTTCTCTGAAAATACGGACAAGTTTATTTCTGGAAATTCAATCGACGGACATTGGGGAAAATGTTTTCTCTGAAAGAGTTTTCTTTTTACTTTGTCACAGCTGTTACTGCTACATCTGCTGGCCGCGCTGGTAAGTAAGCCAAATCAGAGGGCCAAAGTACAATAATTTACTACCTCCCTTTTAAAAGTTAATCATCGGATTTAGAAGTTTTGTCACTTTTGTGATCTTAGACCTAAAGGTAGAAACGTATGCAATTTAAAATATACATGAGTCAGTATTCTAACTAAAATATGTATTTCTGAAGGCTTGGAACACAGTCTTCTCTTGCCAGAATTATTGATGTGGCTGCTTGACCCTTTGTGCACTATATTCTTACAAACGCTCAGAAACGGAGTTATAGTTGATGAGCACTTCTCCTGTGTAGTCTTTTGCAGCTTAAACCTTACAACAGTTGTAAGGACATGAAGTTGTAGCACTAAACCCTGCTCTGTCATGACTGACAAAATCCTGCTGGATCTCACACGCTTTGCACTCTAAATCCTGTGTGTGTGTGTGTGTGTGTGTGTGTGTGTGTGTGTGTGTGTGTGTGTGTGTGTGCGTGTGTGTGTGTGGTGTGTGTGTCAAAAAAAAGTGTCCAAATCATCTTGTTAGTTACAGTTAAATGTCTCTGTACTCTCTCTGCACATTTGTCAGCTGTATAATATGTGGAGTAGTTTAAGACATGAAACCACCTATGTCACAAAAATTCCATACACACACACACACACACCCTAATTGTCTCCTAACATACAGTTCTTTGTCTTGTTTGTAGGCTCATGATATCTGATTATCTCTCTCCTCAGTCAATCAGCATCTGTCTTCTTTCTATCTCACTTACTGGACCACCAGTCTCCAAGTCAACACCATTAGATCCTGAATATATCACTGCATTCCTTTCTAACACTCACAATCTATCCTCTGCCTGTCAGTCAAAATTATTTTATTATTATAGATATATGTGGGTGTGTAATAGTGTCAGTGTGTCCTAAACAATTTGTGTTTGTGTCCGTGGTAATGCCTTCTGAAAGCATGACCAGAGTTTGACTGCAAACTGCTGATGAAGCAGCCTCATCCAAACACACACACAAACATACTTCAATAGCACAAGTCAGGGTAACATCCTGCAGCAAAAAGCTGATCAAATCAACAGTGGCTACATTAAGAGAAAGTTGTCATCACATTTATATCCAGAAGATCTAGAGAATTACACACTTTCACAACCATCCACACATAAAATACTAACAAAGGCTTTCTCTGGAGATAGCAAGCTGTTGTCCCACGTTTCCATGGAAATATGCTTTCACCACTTTTCCCTAGGAGCTCTATGATTTCATTTACAGTATGTTAAGTAATACAAATGCAAAGCAGCAGAGTAACTTGGGTATTTATAGAAACAGTCATATTTACTATTATAATCTTATCATAGACGACAGATTTAAACATCAACAATGACTCAGTATTCTTTTTTTGCCAGATGCTCCAGTTTCAATCTCAAACCAACTGCGACCTCGTGCTGTGTGATTGGTCACTTTCAAGCAGTGAACTGTAAAAAAATAGATTTTTTTTTTTGTTCACCTTCCTCACCCTCACTTTACTGACTTCTGGTCCCATTGTGAGACAGTGTGAGCCAGCACTTTGGTTCAGTACCTTGAGATGGATAACAAAGCCTATCTATCTATGGAGTTAAACAGAAAAGACTTTTACCCCTTGGACACTTTAGGCTGTGACCGTGGTTTTGTTGGACTGTGATGAAAGCTTACAGATTTTACTGCCAGGTGTGTGTATATATGAAATGACAGGTTGTTGTATGTGCCATATTTTGGCAGAAGAATGTGTTTTCAAGTCTATGTGGTGTGTCTGCAATGTTCCTGCTGTCTCCGTGTGTGTGTGTGTGTGTGTGTGTGTGTGTGTGTGTGTGTGTGTGTGTGTGTGTGTGTGTGTGTGTGTGTGTGTGTGTGTGTGTGTGTGGTTTCTTCAGGACAAAGGATGGATGTCCTTGTCAGCACTGATAGGCAGAGTTGTGTCAACTTGTCACGTATGCACCAGTAGCAACATCCACAGTAGGCTATGCATGTGTGTGTGTGTTTTCATACTATGTCTCTGCAATGTCACGGCACAGGGGCAGCAGCCTGTGTCATCAAAATGTATGAGGGCACAGTTGCCCCCCTGTCTTCTTCTCCCTATACCCTCTTTCTCCATCCTTGTTCTGAGTTGAAAAACAATCTGTCTCTCTCTCCCAGTCTGTCTGTATGTCTGTCTGTCTGTCTGTCTGTCTGTCTGTCTCTCTGTCTGTCTTAACTGAAATTAAATGGAAATGTGTCACTGGAATGTGTTGAGATTCAGTTTCACTGTCCTTCTCTAAGCCCGTGTCAATGACAGAGAGGAACTGGAGTGAAAATCGTTTCTTTCTCCCCTTCTCCTTCTTTCCCTCTTTTCTCTTTCTGCTACGTCTCACTTTCTGACAAGAAAGAAATGCAACAATGAGCACACTCAGGACTTGTATCAAGGGAGGGTGTTGCAGAAGACAGAAAGACTCAGCTTGGCACAGGCAGACAGGAAGATAATGAGAATAGATGGTAGCAGACGACTAACTGTCAGCATCCACCTATAGACGCACACACACATACACACACACACACACACACAAGAAAGACTGATACATCCCAATCAAGTGACAATGGCTGACAAGTATTTGTATTTCCCTCAGTAAGTTTCCTCTCCCTCTCCTGCTAAAAAATGCAATTTGGCAGCCATTCAGTTCTGTATATTGCATAGGAGATATTTATGAGTGGCATAAACATTGTGTTGGACCTATTGAAGAAACTGTGTTGCTCACTTGTTGTTGCTGCTGCACTGTGTCCATTGAGTATGTTTGTCATTATTAGCCGACTGAGACTCAGTACTGCTGTGAGCAGAAGTGCCAGAAAGCTGACTGCCAAGATACTGTTGTAAACACTCACACAGAAAACTCAGCACGCACCAACAGAGTTTGACCGTGAATGTATGCAAACTACTGTATAAAAAATATTCATCAGATTGTATGTTTCAGTGGCTCCACTGTAGCTGCTAAAATCTCACCTCATAATGAATCAGCACAAGAAAATGAATTCTGCAACTTTTATTTAGTTGTTGCTTCAATCAGCTTTAATTCTATAAAAATGTAAAGAAATAGTGAAAAATACTCATCATGGGTTCCCAGAGCCCCAGGCACTATCTTCAAATTGTTTGCATTGTCTAGCCCCAACTCCCCAAAAAGTATTTTCTCAGTTACTGATTTATCATATTTTTCAATAAAAAAAACTGTATATTATAAAATTCTAGAGCCCAATGTTAGCCCAAATGTCTTGTTATGTACCACTAAAAGGATATTCAATTTACAAACACCTTTTTTTAAAAACACATTAAAAGAGCTGGAAACAAAATATTTGGCTTGAACAATATTAAGAGTTTAGAACCACACAAGCAGCTTTGTAATGCCATTATGCTCATTGTACAGAAAACTGTACTTGTTAGCTAAACCAAAGTATTGGGCAGTTTTAGATGAAAATTCAAGGAACCACCGAAGTTCACAAAGACCATGAATGTCTGCACAATTTTTTTTTTTGAGAAATTCCACTCTGAACTACAAATGTCAAACTGCTGAAAGCACAACAGGAAAAGTTAAGTCACCAATGTCATTAGGATTTATCATCTGGGATACTTGAATATCTGCACCAAAATGTTTGCAAATCTATTGAGTAGATGTAGAGATATTGCACATGTTCCTGACCTGCAGAGGTAAAGTTAGGAGAACAAAAATTCAGTCGGCTCTGGGGAAAATGATTGTCTGTACCAAATACCATGGCAATCCATCCAAGAGTTGTTGAGATGTTTCAGTTGGGACCAAAGTGGTGGACCGACTGAGTGACCAACATTACTACCCCTAGAGACACACTGCTATATGCAAGGCACATACAAATAACTAAAACAAATGCTTATCATACTTATCAGACTACTTAATCAACTAATTGTTTCAGAATCAATTCAGCTCAGCTTTAAATAACAATATTATGGATTGTAATTGATGGTGAAGTTGGAATGGAAGGAATGGTATTTTAGCAACTATTTATGATGAATAAGATGTTGAGCAGAAGCAAACATATTTTTATTAAGTGGGTTCCTTTGATCAAAATGAATGATGCATCTGTCACTGAAAAAATATTGCACACTGCACACAACACTAGTTTTATGTTCCCCAGATAAAGAATTTACTGCTCAGAATAAAAATGTAGGTAGTACAGATTGTCATGATCCACAAAGTAAAATTGTTCTCTGTGGGGTATTCATATTGTTCAAGTTGCAGAGCAGCTCCACACATACACTGCTGCATATGCTCTACTGTATGTGTGAAAAGAAAATTCTTCCTTTTTTGAGTGTTCCAAGGTCAGCACACTTGGCACAATAACTGCTGAGGTCCTTGACAGCAACAGAGTAAGTACACAACTATCAAGATTTTGGCCTTGTGTAGACTTTGGCCTCACAAATCATCATGAGCTGTATTCAACTTAGAATCTGGGATAGGATGTGCCCATCTGGATTACACCAGCTCTATTACTGTGCTCTACTTCTCTCTCCTTTAAATTGCACAGATGATTTCTCTCTAAGCACTCCTCAATGGTTTTTAAACAATTAGCCGGTGCACCAAGTGATTTACAGTGATTTAGGAACAGCTAAGAGGCATAAAGCAGACTGAAGCTGTTTATTGCTTTTCTAATCATTTAATGTATATGCTCTGACATGCAATATAGTTCAGGAGGAGTGTCTAAATAGCTGAGCAACACAATATTTTTTTTAATTTTTTTTATAACCCACATCCATTCGGGATACGGCTTTCATTGTGTTTTAGCCAATGCATTTGGAACTAGCCATGTTGTAATACATTTACATTAGATTCTGTTAAATAAATGCATTCATAAATCATTTTTGCTCCCCTGCCCCCACCAAAAATCACACAATAAACATCTTTTTTAACAGGAAGAATAAAACAATGTGTCAATTAATGTTAATATTAATATAAAATCTCAGAGCAGAGCATCAACAGTTGCCCTAGTGCATGCTGGAAGGCTTTCCCCTACACCTACCTAGCGCCGCCGGTCCCACCACGCGCATCATTTCTTTGTATTTCTATGCTGAGATTGCATAATCAATGCTGGGTCAATGCTGAGATATGTACAATGAGGAGCACGTGGCCAAGACGAAGATACAGACAATGAGCAACCATCTACAAGCAGTTCAGGCACACATCAACCCCAGCCGGCCAGCAGGTCTGTAGACTCCACAACAGTACCAATTAGATTTGATTTGATTGATTTTGGAACAGATTTGGTTTATTTTGATAATATCATGCACTTCTCCATACTTGAATGTGTGTGTTTTAGCTGTTCTACATAGTGTGTTTACAAAGTGAAGTAGAATTCTGTGACTTTTCTGCTTCTAAATCTTTGCTTTATTGAAGAAGATTGCATACTTGTATACTTCTGATTTTAAGTTTGTATTTATCAATCCTTATTTAATTTCTACGAATATTTTGCACCTCCCAATACTTGTGTGTGTGTGTACGTTTTGGCTGTTCTGTGTACTGTGTTTACAAAGTTTGATTTTCCTTTTTCGTTTATTGTTCTTAGGTGTTACATTTTGATACTGCTATAGTGTTATTGGTATTGAGTTGTTTGGTAATAAAAAGTCAAACTGTCAAAAACAAATGTTTTGGTTTTTTCTTGGGGTGGGGGGGGCATCATAAAGGAATTATGCTTAGGGCACCAAAATGTCTAGCAGCGGCACTGCATCAAGCCTCCCGGTTCAGGTACAGTCACAGTTTCAATGAAAAGTATTTTGCTCTTTAACATGTAAATTATTCTTTTCATTCGTTTACTAAAGAGTGGCAAAGCAGCATTGTGTATCTTCTAATCTCTTTGGCGCATGTCCTGATTGTTCATTGTAAGCAGAGAAATAATTCCTCCTGAGAACCGTCTCCTTGTGTAATTCTAATACTTTTGTGACTCAGCTTCTCCATTTTGATTCATAAACCGTTATAGAGCCATTGAGCACGCTCCTTCTGCAGAAATGCATTTTCTTTTCACTAGGGTCACTTAACAATAGCCAAAGATAAGTATGCCCTCAAATGCAGTGAAGAATGTTTTTTTCAATTGTACATCCTTGAAAGTGTTAGAAAGGGATGATTTGAAAGGGCGTATTTGTTGAGGAGAAACACTAAAAAATAACTTGTTAAGTGACGCATTGAATTCGCGTAATAGAGGTGTCTTATTTGAAAACCAACTATTCAGTCAGTTTTCCATTTTACAGCTCTGTCTGTGCTGAACCCGGATTTTTCTGTGTTTGGTAGCCTAGATATTTTGTGTATCACTTTTCTTATAGTGACTGTATTCATTGTGCCTGTAGAGCTATACATACTGCTAGTGGTGAGGGTGAGCATGTGTGTGTGCATACGCGGTCATGCATGAAATGCGGTGAGACAGAGTAATTTATTCTGTCTTACCAGATTTTAACAATGCCGCTGTAGATATGACAGTGTGTGTGTGTGTGTGTGTGTGTGTGTGTGTGTGTGTCGGTGTGTGTGTGTGTGTGTGTGTGTGATAGAGAGACAGCAGGTGTAATAACATACAAAATGTACAACAAAAACATGTGTCGGTACCATCGTCTGGTCGTCCAGCCCTTTCTCCCTCCCACTCATCTTGTTTAACAAACTTTTGTTTAATTTTAACTTTACTGTTTGCATCTATTGTTCCACATGACGAAAAGCAAACAAGCTACTGTATGTAGCCCTGTGGAGCTGTTTCAGGGGGCGTTACAATGAGGAGCAGTGAAAGTTTGAGAAGCCCATATATTTGTTTTGTTCCCATTTTAGCTGCAGTCTGTCGTCCTTGTGTGGAATCACCTTACTTCCTTTCTATCTGTGTTGTTAGTCACTTCACTAATTCCCTAACCTGCCATCTCTTCTGTGCTTATATGTAGTTATTTCTCTGTTCCTTGCTTTTGATTCACATTTGTCTCTCCTCTCCCTCCTTGTTTCATTGTCTAACTTTCAAACTTTTACCAGCAGGAGTATCTAATATCTAGTATCTTGGTAAACTGTATTTTTTAAAGGTTGGTTGTTTTGTATTCATGGTCATTATACTTTATACTTCTCTGGTGTGTTTCTATGAAAAGTCAATCAGCGATGCAAAATGCAATTGTATCGCTGATGGACTGGATCCTAAACTGGATCCTAAAAATGTTTGTATACATGGTGATAAACAGACAATTGGCAAATGTGGCAACACGGTTAACCCTAAATGTATCTTACTGTATTGGCCTGCATATACAAAGATATTGATATAGCTGTGAGAAGCTGAAATCGATCTATAATATCTTTTGTGCCAATGACCAATGTATCAGATGGGCTCTAGCCTTCTACTGCTTCTATTTCCTTCTGTATCTCTGTTCTGTGTTTTCTATCAATGTCTGTCTCTTCCCCCCCTGCTGGTTTCTTTTTCTCACATTTGAATTTCCTCAGCGTTTATCAAAGAACAATACTGAAAAGAAGCATATAAAATGCTTTTAAGCCCCTTTCTCTATTGTACAATGGTTTATCTCTCTCCTCACACTGACAGACGGATGTGGCTCCAGACCCCAAAATCGAGCTGCTCTCATCTCAGTCCTATTCACAGATTGGTGTCCAAAAAAAGATCAGAACAGAAATGGTCCCCAACAAAAATGCTGCTTACCTAAAACAAAACAAACAAAACTGATGAAATACCAGTGGCTCTTCTTATGACTCTCCTACTCTTCCTCTTTTACTGTCACGTCCCTTCTGTTTTGTTCTTCTCACCCCTATTTCCCCCTTTCTTTATATCTGCCTCGATCTCTCTCCCAGGGGAGTCCTGCTAATATTGTCTAATTATGCCACAGATTATACACGCATTATCTCAAATATGCCTTTAATCGTGCAAACATCTTCAAAATCTTATCCATGTCCAAAACATTTCTTGGCTGAGAGCAGTTGGTGTGGAATGGGAAAACATGTTACGTCATACTGTAGCTCCAGGGAATTGTAGATAACTCGCTGAAATTTAGTTGGATTTGAGTTTTCACATACAGACACATGTGGTCAGAATGCAAGAAGTTTGCATTTATGTGTGTGGGTTGTTTTTGTGCACTTTTGAAAGAAAGGGAGAGGAAGAAAAACTATTATGGAGTACTGTTCAGTGTTTCACTAAATCCCTAAACAAAAAAAAAAAAAAAAAAAATACATCCACAATGGCCTTCATCAAATATAGTTTTATATAGTGTGACCTTTTTGAAAAGACCTTTGGCGATACACAGAATGTATTGCGAGCATCTCAGAGCGGGCTAAAATGATTCCATGCATCACAATGGCCTTCCACACCATATAAATTAGCCCCTTTCCTCATCACTAGTGCACAAGGTCAAAGTTTTGCTAAGCATGGCCATTATGAGTCATAAGGAGCCTCAGTGGCACTCTGACAGCCCAATTACCCCATAAGATGTGTGGGACTGTGTTTGCCCGGTGGCTCTTATATCTTTAAAGACTCTGTGCACACCCCTTTTGTATTTCTCAGTGGCGGGCAGCATCATTTGAAGAAATAAAGAATCTACAGTTACAGTTCCATTGTTGTTAAATGTGGGACATTTAAGAGAAACACTGTGATACCAAGTCAAAGAGCTGTCAGTCCAAGACAAGTCCAGGTATCTTCTTTTCTAAATTGAACCACATTACATTTTGTACTCACATTGCGGATTTTCATGCTTCTGTCTGTCTCGCTTTACTGCAAAAAAAAACTTTATGCAAAGCGTTATAACAGCATTTATGTTTATCAGAATCTCCCTCATCCAAGTTGTCAGAATACAGCTACGGACTATATAAGACGTTGTTTGAATGTGGAAATGGAAGACTGCTGACTGACCATCAAATACCTTCATTTACGGTACTGCCAAGATGTAAAGACTGATGATGAGGTCACATTGTGTTATAGGCTGCAACCCGGTCTTACTGCAGTTCATGAAATGGTCACGTTATTTTAATCTACTGATTCGTCAACACAGACACAATTTTCTCGTTTATTTTGGTGGTCACAAATGTGTTTCTGAAAACATTTTAAGCAAGAAACAGGCCATAGCGTTGCTGAATCTGTCAGTTTTTTTGATTGACAAAGGTCAGTTTTATAGATTTTGTCCAATTTTGAGAGGCGGCGAGCCGAGCCGACCGGTCATCGTTTCTGGGTGTTTTAACATAAGTGTTCCTTGTGAGACAATGCTAACCATTGAAAGTGGGCACTGCGGCAGTGTACTGATGGAAGTATGCGGAATGAGACACAGTCCAAGTCTGAATTTAAATGTGTTTCTATTATGCTTTTGTTAATTGTTTCTTTCTTGTTTATTCAGCCTACAGTGTATGCAATCTGTTGTGGGAGGCTGGTTTGAACAGAATATGAACTCATTCATCTCCAGCATGAACAGAAAAACTGAATTTCAAATGTAGTTTCGGGATGAGAACTCTGAATGAACCTACACAAATCAGCTGTTCTAGAACCGAAAACTCAGAATTTTCCGTCTCAGGGTAAATCAACTCAGAGTTCAGGGTTAGACTCAGAGTTTGTTAAACCTGGCTGTTGATATGGATCAGCCAGCCACAAGGCATCCCTAGTAGTAGATAGCTCTCACAAAGCAAACATTACACTCTTACAAACAAAATCTTTATCTTCTCCCCACTGACTGAACACAATCATACTAATTACATTTTTTTTAAACTCCCCGGTTTCCTTTGGAGTGAGAGGAACTGATGATAAAACCCAAGTTCACATCTCTAAAACTTCACTGGGGTTGTAAATCCACAATGAACAGAGTCTCCAAAACTTCATCAATGGGTAAAAATCCACAATGAACAGATCTTTAAGATGTTACCAGCTGGCAAAATCTACAAAACCCAGAATCTTAACAACTTCCCCATCAGGGTAAATTCACAAAGAACACAATCTTATATATACATACGTAGTGTTTAATTTACAATCTTCAGAATGTGTTTCTGCAAGGCCATCACCTAATGGTGAGAAGACAAGACACACTCAATTACTAAGGAAAAGGTTCAGGCCCAATTTGTTTACTGTAAACATGGATTTTGTAGCTCTCAGTGTTTAGTGTGAGCACAACCTGATCTCACAGAATTCTGTGAAATGAACACAGCCCATCAACTCAAAATCTGTGGCAGTTTCACAGAATCGCAACAAATTCTGTGACGTGCCCACGTAAGACTTCCATGAAATGAACACGGATTGCTGAAAATTCTGTAATGGCCCATGGAAGAATTCTGTGAAATAAACAGGGCCCCATAAGTTAAGGACGTGGGTGGGCTTACGGAAGAATGGTACAGATGGGTTTAGGAAAAGAAGAAAGTGACTTTAGGAAACATTACACGCGGGACACAATCGCCGATCTCCCAGGTGTAAGTCCTGTGTTTGACCCATCCACCAACCCAACCAACCTCCTTAATGCAGATGTTTGGGCTTTCATACTACTCGCTACCATAGTCACTCCTAATGCTACATCATCTTCTCATTGACTTTGGATGACTTGGTTTTCTGTGGTGGTCACACAGACTTTTCACACATCTGTGCCACCACCACGTAAAGCAGTGTTATCAGGTTGTGATCATTTCACGGATTTCTGTGAGACCAGGGTGGTGAGCACAACTAATATGGATACCAATTACTTCATCCTGACCATTCCCGGCAACACTAAACAGCCATTGTTTGCAGTCATGCAGTGCACACCTGGATTTTCGCATGCAAAGACTCTCCACCATATATGGATTTTCCTGACTGGGCCGGGAAGATTAATGCAGACAAGCGTAGAATAGGAAAACATGATTTACTGTACATTTGTGATTTGACAAAGCGGTGGGTATGTAAAATGGTGTTTTTTCCATTCCTTTGTTGTGAATATACACCAGTCAAAATCATGCCTCAGTGTGCTTCACATATGCAAACTGCTCTGTCTGTCAAAAACGGAAAATGCTTAATGATTTCCAATCCCACATCATCTACTGGTACGAGCTGGCTTTTTTGGCCTTTTATACTGCTTGGCAGCAACATAAAATCTAATCTAAAAATCTAATTTCAAATATGAGTACTGTTTGTAAAACAAACATGTACTGGTCTGGTAATAGTAGTTGTACATTAAACATTTTGTGGAAGGAAAGCCTTTTTTTGCACTGAGCACCAAACCTTAGTCGCATCGAGACTTTATTCAACAAAGGGGATTTTAGGGGTTAAATCTATTATTAACAGTGTATAGCCAGATTTGTGCATAATTTACATTCTGCCTCAAAGCAAGCATTTAGCTCTGTTGATTGCACTGTAGTCGAGCCAGAATTGAGTTCATTTTCATTCGTTGCAATAATGTGAATTCTAAGGACCTTCACTGTGTCAATGCTTTGCTTTCTGCTAATAGTTCTGGGGCGGAAATGAGAAGTGACATTATGAAGGCAAATGATTTGGAGGACGGTGATACTTTGCACGCTAAAGGCTATCAGACACAGTCTGACTCACTCACTCAACAAGGGATTGACTGAGCAAACAAGTTTTTATATTGCGACTCTTTGTCTTTCGGGGAAACAAATTCAAAGTGAGTTACAGATGCCACGCTTATCCATTAGCCTCATTTAGCTTCCCCTCATTTACACGAAGAGTAAATACAAAACACACATCTACCACAGAGGCAGCTCATGTACACACTCAACCACACAAGTTTCTTGTACTCTTAGTCTTTTCTTCATGCAAAAACACATACATTCACCTCAGCAAAAACTCATTTGCAAAACTACCTACCCACGTATGTTCATACATTTTTTTGTAAACATTTCTATACCCACATCTCAGCCGTCTGCTCTACAGCTTGCCTTTTGTGTATACCAAAGAACACATGCTTTCCCCTGAGGGTTTGGATCTCACATCATCATGCTCACTGAGCTCCAGCACTCTGCTTCATGAAAGACTCCACTTTTGTTCCACATGTCACAATGCGTGTTCTAGTGCATCGTGCCTTCCCTTGAAGTGATTCCTTGTAGTGTATAAGTGATTGTGTCTGGAGTCATGTCTTGGTAAACTCTTGTACGGTATGTTTGTTTTATTGCTTCTCTCTGTGTTTAAGAGGCTCATTATATCTGTTGGATGTAGAATTCTGTATGAGATTTAAATGTTTTCATAAAAAGGAAAAGGTTCATTTTTAATCTGCCATATACATCATATTCATGAGCTGAGCAGGTATAATCCTGGTTGTGTTAGGTAGGACAGCAGACATTTACTTCATGTTCAAGAATATTTAAAAGATCATTACTTTAAGACTGAAGCAATGTGTGGCCGGGTTAGTTCAGTTTTTTACAGCAGGTGCACATACTATATATAGAGGTTTACTGCTCGATGCAGCGGCCGCGGGTTCGACTCCAACCTGCTGCATGTCATTCCCCCTCTCTCTCCCTTCATGTCTTCAGCTGTCCTGTGGAAATAAAAAAAAAATAAAGACTGGAGCAATGTGATGAAATGAATGGAGAAAGACCAGACTTGCTGGATTTTGGGATTTGAGCAAAATTATTCTCTCCATTTTTGGGTTTTGAGCTGGGTTTGAAACTCCACTTATGTTCATAAGGATAATGAAGCATTTGTGCTTAAGCAAGCAGAGACTGAGATGATAGAGGTTTTCGGGTTTGCTGAATGCAGGAAGGTGGGTGTATCATATGGAGAATGCAGTTTGACCCTGCATTTCATAAGTTGTAAATCACTTTTTAAGTTAATGTGGCGAATTTGTTAGGAAACACCAGAGGTGGATAAAGTACTCAGATCATGTACTATAAGTAGAAGTAGCAATAGACATACAAGTAAAAGTCATACATTCAAGTATTCACTTGAGGACAGAAGTTTTAGCATCAAGATATTGGTACCAAAAGTAAGTACCCATTATATATTGCAGAATTGCATAATGCAGCTGGTAAAGGTTGGTCTAATTTTATTTATTTTATATAGGCCACTGCTGGCTAGCAGCTCTCATTGGGCTGTCGCTTCCTGCCACTCTCATTGCCTCAGTGCCTTTATCATGGAGCACCTGTGGTATATAGTAACAGAGAGAAAAATTAATCTGAGATGCTCTGTGCTGCCAAAATAAAGTACAGTATATGCCTGGGAATCCCTGGTACGTTGGTGTGTGTATGATGTGTGCATGTGGGGGATGAGGGGAAGAGTACAAGTCTGTTTGTCTAAACCAGCGTCAGGACAAGGTATTACTATACAGTAAAGTGGTTTTATGTTGTGAGTTGCCTCCTTGCAGAATACAGAAAATATTCCTGTCCAAAAAGCAGTAAGAAAATATTGTCAGGGGAAGGTGTGTGAATGGTATCCAAGGGTGGTTGCTTTATTTGTTCATGACTTTGTGACATTTATGATCTATTATCAATGGCTTGGCATGAGGAGTGAATTGACTTTATTCTTGAAGGACAAACACTAATGCAGCAATACAGCTATTCAGTACATGTCCTTCTGATTGTGTGCAGTTTTTAAATGTGTTGTATAATGTCAGTTAAAATGTCATGTTACTTTTGAAATTGTTTTCTACCTATTAAAGAAATGTGCAAGAGAGAGAGGGAGCGAGAGAATTTGAGAAAGAGAGAGCGAGAGAAAGAGCCGAAAAAGGATATACAAAGTGGGAAACATGGATAGAGAGAGGAAGTTGGGGTATACGGCCAAATTATAAAACTTGTCTTTCTCAAATACAGGAAGTATATGTAAAAGAGGATAATCCAAATTATACTTTTTAAAAGCACAAATACCCCCTCACACACATACACTTAAACAAACAATGCTCCCATCTTGACATGACAGCAAAACGCAAGCATGGGGGACGTCTTAGTTATGTAATCCAATGTCTCAGTTGCATAAACACCCTGCTTTTAAATTTACGGAAGCTTCTCTCTTTAAATTCAATTTTCTGATGAATCTCCAGCTCACAGTTCACATCTACTGATTTAAAAGCAAGTGACGTGTGCGTGTGGCAACTGAAGTACCACAGCACCATCTGTCGACTGTAACATGCAACAAGAGCTGACTGCAGCAGCAGTGCAGAGCTGTGCAACAAGAGGACAAAAACATAAGGAACCCCTTTCTGTTGAGTGGCCCTAAACCCGCTCCTATCCTGTCTCCTCAGTCATTTACATAATCCCTTTAGATTGGCTCAAAAAGGTTTTATATAAACGGGTTTATATACGGTACATTAGAAGCCTATGTAAGCTATAAAGTGATACATTTAATATACCACAGCCTCCCATATGACAGCACTGTGTTTTATAGTTAGTGTCTTCACTTTGTTCAATTAATTCTTTTCAATTAAATTTTAGTTTAAGTGACTATAGCATAATCCTCTTTCAAAGACACACACGCATGAAGTAGAATCTTTAATTTAAAATGAAACACCTCCTGAGGAGCTTTAATGTAAGGGTGTTCAACGTCAGATGAATTGTAGGAAATATATTTAACATGAGCCTAAAGTCGTTATATTTCATATAGATTCAGAACAACTTCAATGCACATCACAACTAAATATTAATTAAGGCTCACAAGAAAAAGCACACAGTTAAAAACACAGAGTATTAAAAAAAAAAATAGTACCGCAGTACAATAAGTAGCAAAGCGAAAATACTATACTCTATGTGCATGGGGTTGAATACAAAGTCCTTCACTGCTGGTTTATTGTGTTGACTTGTCGAATCGGCCAGTGGGCAGTCAGACTCAATGACCGATCTGATTGGTGGAGTGCTAGCCCTTGACTAGCGAATCAGTGGACTAGAAAACTGGAGCTGACAACGCCAGTACCTTCTTATTACTAGCCACTGTATTTTCTTCCGTACAGCGAGTAATGACAACAACGATCCTTCTTGACTACTAACAACACTCTCTGATAACAATGACTGACAACAGCATGCTCTGTGTTTTCTAGGTCTAGAGAGATTTTTTGTCTAATCCAGCAGATTAGCGTTGCCTGCTGTCATGGAGATTTATTACGTCTCGCGCATGTGCAGAACATATACTCCAGTCGGCGTCACTTCGGTGTGTTCCGAGGCACTTTTTTGACCTGGGGGAGCCGATTGATCAGTCCAACTGCCTTTTCTGCCGACGTTCGGCCGTCGGTTTGGTGTGCCAGAGCCTTAAGGTGGCATGCCAATACTAGCCACTGATACACATACATTCAGATGTCACCTAGTATTGTTTAGCTGCAACTGTGGTCAGGAGCTGCTGTCCCCGCGACCCGACTCCGGATAAGCGGATGAAGATGGATGGATGGATGGATGGATGTGGTCAGGACGTTTGTGTGCAGTCGCTGAGGCTAAGTCCAGGACGCCTCCTACATCCCTCCACATTAAAAGGCTGCTGGTTGTTAAATGTCTCCTTTTCTATTTTTCCTCGTGCTAAATACATCAGTGAAGATGTTTTAAGTAACTTGCTCAACACTGCTGAATTCAGTAACACAAGTGATTACATATGGAATACAGTATGTAAGAGTTTGGATGAGGTATAAATATAAATGTGTTGTAAGCGTATGCGTGTGTGCATTTTATTTGCCTGTCTGTGTGTGGTGGCGAAGAGAACAAAAAAAAAAGACAAAAGGGAAGCAGGGAAATCAAAAAGAATAAGAGAACTAAATTCTGACTTGTATCTCTGCCGAGGTCCCTGAGAGTCATCTGCTACATCTCAGCTTATTTATTCTTCCTTCTCTGCTGTAGTCTATAACAAAATGGGACAAAATACACAGCCCTTGACAAAACAGCACAGTGGTTTGAGCTTGGATTTGATTCCTATACTGGTATTAAAATAATTCAAAAGGGTATTGCTGCTTTTATTCAAGTAAATATTTAGATTTTTTTTTTCCTCCACTGCACTTTTTTTCTTCTTTTCTAACCTGTCCTGCCTTGCAGCCTGGTAAACAGTATGAAGAGCTGAATACCTTGTTGTGCCAAACAGATTTTACTTTAACAAGAGAGTTTTAATATATATTTGATATATTTTAATTTATTCATGATTTGTTACAGGACAGGACAGGGGGACAGAAATGGGGATGGGGGGCACAAACACCGTACAAACATACACCATAGAGAAAGGACCATACCTGCAAGAGAAAGGGGATGGAGGTGGGGACAACAGAAAACAACAGAGGAAAACAACAATTGCACAAAGCAAATAAACCTGCAAGAGAACGGGGATGGGGACTTGGGGCAGAGAAATAAAGAAACAAAGAAACAAACAACAACAAAAGAATGACAAAGAGACAGCCTGCCAAACAACAGCAATAAACAGCTGATATAAGAAAACAACTCAGGGAAAATAAAAAGAAACAGTCAAGCAAAGTACATAAACAACCCGCTCCTATCCTGTGTCCTCAGTCATTTACATAACTAGAACTAGAATGATAACAATAGATTATAATGAATAACTTAATGAAAAGCATAAAGAGTAGTTCTACCTTTTGACAACCATGCACAACCTAAATTTGTTTATGTTGTCTATGAGTGAGTGTGTGTGTGTGTGTGTGTGTGTGTGTGTGTGTGTGTGTGTGTGTGTGTGTGTGTGTGTGTGTGTGCATACTGTGTGTCATGGGGAGGCCAAATTGGTCCTCACCATTAGGGCCAGGTTCCTAACTGGCCCCAGCATTCAACGGCTCCAGTTTAGGAGCAAAAGTAATACATCATCCACATAAAGGCTTATCTTGTGGTGTACATTTTCTGTGTGAATTCCTTTAATATTTTTATTTGTGTGATAGCCGCCCCTACTGGCTCTATAAAAATGGGAAATGGCGAGGGAGAGAGTGGGCAACTCTGCCTATTACCCCTCTGAAGTCTAAAGCTGGGAGAAGTATGATCATTTGTTCTGATAGAAGCTTTTGGGGAACTGTACAATATTTTAATCCAGTCTATCAAAGAGTTTCCAAAACCAAATTTATGTAAAGTAGTGAATAGAAATTTCCAATTTAACCTATCAAATACTTTCTCTGCATCTAAAGAAACAATCAATCAATCAATCAATCAAACTTTATTTCTAAAGCACATTTAAAACAACCAGGTTGACCAAAGTGCTGGACATTGACATGAAACAATAAATAGACAGAATAAAACACCAGACAAATACAACATACAGTTCTCATGCCGGATTAAAAGCCAAGGAATAAAAATGTGTTTTTAGTCGTGATTTAAAAACCGGAAGGCTAGGGGCCAGTCTGACATGAAGAGACAATTTATTCCACAGTCTCGGGGCTGCAACTGAGAAAGCCCGATCACCTCTACTCTTGAGTCGCGATTTAGGGACAACGAGGAGAGACTGGTTTGCAGACCTTAGTGACCTTGAAGGAGCATGTGACCTCAACAGCTCAGTGATATAGACTGGAGCCAGTCCATGAAGGGCTTTAAAAACAAACAATAAAATCTTAAAATCAATCCTAAAATGAACTGGGAGCCAGTGAAGAGAGGCAAGGACAACAACCGAAGTTTCCAAGTTATGAATAGTTGCATAGTCTATTACATTAATTAGCCTGCGTGTATTATTAGTAGAATACCTGCCCCTAGTAAATCCTGTTTGGTCGGGGTGAATTATACAAGAAGTGATCTTCTCTAGCCTTCTTGCTAGGGCTTTGCAGATTATTTAAACATCTGTGTTATAAAAGGGATCTTGGGAGATAACTGGATGACAGAGTGGGATCTTTGTCTGGTTTAAGGAGCAGGCTGATAATAGCGGAATTCATTGATAGAGGCAATGTGCAACTTCCCCTAATTTACATTAACATCCTATAGAATATTATTAATCGGCATATGCAAGAGGGCTTCATGGAGTTCAGCCACTGAAACAGGTAAATCCCTCCACTGCACTTGTGCTCACAGTTGGATGAACAAATTCAATTTGGGTTTTCAGTTTGGGTTTTATTTTCAGTTTTCATTCTATGCTCAAGCTCTCCCACTTAAAAGCTTGATGACACACACACACACACACACACAGTATAATAATATTGAATACTATTTTGATTAATAGCATTAATTGATCAAAGAATCATGACATTATTTTGCTTCTGGCAAAAAAAAGACATTTGTAGATGATTTTTCTACAAGGTACATACACACAAACACACACATAACTTGCAAAGAGAGTGACTCATTCCCTTGCTGGTCAGCTACTGTATGAGCGCGGTAATGTGCTGGAATTATTGATCCAACAAAAGGACCTGACAGCCCCAGCTGTTCTGAAACAAAAAATAGATCAATGCTTGTTTTACCCAATGGCCCTCACACAAAGGCACTCATACATTTTTTCACATTAACAATACAAAGCCTTTTTCCACCTCATGAACATTCACACACACACAAAATCTACCATCAGTAGATCATAATAATAATTTATCATATTTCACGATGCAGCCAGAAGGCTTTAAAGGATTTAGGAGATTATTGAATAATTTCAAATATATAAATTCCCCTCTTCTTTTAGCTTTTCTGCCTCTCCACCTTCCCATCCTTCACCTCTTCCTATGCAGTTACACTGTTTTCAAAGTTTTCTGTTTTGTCACTTCCAGTTTAACAGAATAACTTTCTGTATGTTCTGAATGAAATCAAGTCTCCTCTTTATTTTTTCCTTCTTACAATCATAAACACAGATAAGAAGTTTATCATGCCTTGAGTTTCACCAATAACAATCAAATTCAATTTTCCACCTTTTTTCCATCATACATTCTTCCGATATTGCATTTTGTTTTATGCTCTTCCAGCACAGCGGGAAATCAGTGTGTTATCGTTTGAATACATCTACAGTAGCCTATATAAGTCCAGTCAGTTTTTGTTTCTTTAAATTACTTTCTCTTTTTTCAATTATGAAAGTGACCATCCACAACACAAAAACACAGACAAACTCAAGGATATTGTATTGCCACACATACATGCATTGTACTGTAAAATCTACTGATAAAGAAGCGAATAGATATCATTGACATAAGCAGGGGTAGACACACACACCATCATCATCATCATCGGCGATCACTCCGACTCAAGTGCAGAAAATCTTTTAACATGGCGAAACCCAGTCTCATGGCAGTTCGTGGAATGGTCACGTTATTTAATCTATTGATTCGTGTACAGGTCACGTTAATGTTGTTATTTTTGTTTGTCGATAACGGATTTTGAAGTAATGGGAAGCCTATTTCGTGATCACAGAACGTTTACAGTAGCGAGTAGTATTGAAAAGCTTAAATTTCGCACAGGGACTTTCACCCCGGAGACAGGGATCGTGTCCCGCATGTTGCAGTTACTTTCTGCGTTATTCTCTTCCTAACCACAACCGTCCCAGTAATCAGCTGGCGTGAGAGCGGGTTGCATGGGGAGACTGATGTACCGAACACACACACACACACACACACACACACACACAGTAAAATAATATTGAATAGGGTAACAATGTGAAAATACACATATGCCAACAGGATTATCAGAATTATTAGAATTTGCACATATACACATGTAGGTTTTAATGTGCATGTGCACAAACAAACATACACACTCATAGACCACACAGAAACCCTCAAAGGTAGATAGATGCAGCCAGATTTAAATGGTTTCAATGGACTTGTTTTATCCAGGAGTGTATTGGATTTCTTTTCTTTCCTTATGAAGACTGGGGAATGAAATCAACTCAGATATCATTCTGAGACACAAGCTCTGATTGTCTCTGCTAATGGGAGCTTCACTGCTCCTTTTAAATTATTTTGTATTCCTTCTGAGAGAAGAGTGGTTTGAGGACTAAGGCCAGGATTGGGAATTGAGGGAAGTGGGCTTATTAAAATCTGCTTTGCAAAAAATACTGTGGCTATGTTTTATCATAAGGATGATAAAAGATGTTTCCAGCTTGGCATTCAAAAAATAGGTTAATTATCATTAAACAAATTTAGGATTTTTGGAAACCTATTTTATTAAAAATGTCC
Source organism: Etheostoma perlongum (assembly GCA_026937815.1). Lineage (NCBI taxonomy): Eukaryota > Metazoa > Chordata > Actinopteri > Perciformes > Percidae > Etheostoma > Etheostoma perlongum. The sequence continues at coordinate 16,890,194 of CM049393.1, read as the reverse complement.
TCGATGGGAACAAAAAAATAAAATGTATTTCTTTAGAAATAAATGCAGCAGCTGTGTTTAAGGAAACACTTAACACGTTCAAAATATGGTCTCTAGATAACTGGGCCTGTGTGTGTCTGTGTGAGTGTGTATTTGGGTATGCATGGCCCGCAGACACTAATAATCTTTCTCGTCCTAAATGTCATATGGTCACGAGACTGCAACGTGATAGGGCAACACCTTTCGCTTGTCCTTGTCTCAGAGGCACACACACACACACACACACACACACACACACACACACACACACACACACACACACACACACACACACACACTGTGTCACGCAGCAGATCGTTTTCCTCATGACACTAATGTCAACACCCCCAAATTCAAAAACATGCATTAATATGCACTGAAAAATGATTCGGTGTGACCTTTGATCTCTATGGTAAGAGCTGGAGGTAAACAGGCTTATTGAGAAAATAAGGTCAGCTTAGCTAAATCAGTAACTTGGAGTGGGGGAGAGGAGGAAGTAGGGAAAATATGAATAGGTCTACTACACTAATCATATACTATCTGTTTTCATATAATACCATTTTTTTAAGTAAGGTAAACAAGAAGGAATGAAAATCAGCAGTTTGCTTCAATACAGTATTTTGTCTCTAGTAATTTATGGAATTACTGGAGAAAAAAAAATTAAGTTACATTACAGTAACAAAGAATAGTGTGACTAATCCTGCCTCACTCCAGCATCATTCGACTAGTTGTGTTCATCCCATTGGATGTCTGCATCATCTCTAAATACTAATGAACGTGGTGTATCCATTGCTTTCACCTCCATTATATTCTGAAAACCCCATTTTTTCATAGCTGTATATGTAACCTCAGACATCTTACCTGGACATATTGTTATCTTTACTACTTTACTTGTTTCATTCAAACAAATAATTGTTTCATTCTTATTTGTTGTTTGTATACAAAAAAAGGCTTTTTTTAGCTTTCTCTATATAAATACCATATATGTTCCCTAACTAGTCTAAAACAAGACACCTGCTTAGACTTCCAGTTAAAGTTGCAATCAACAGTGTTTGATAGGCACCACACTGAAATCTATTTTGTTTTGAATGTGTGGTTAACAGTTGTGACAGCAGTGTGTTAGCATTTGAACAAAGTGCTGTTAATCCAAAGTGTTGTGCAGGTTGTGGTTAAGCCATGGGATAAGTGTCTAATATTTAAACATAACTCAAACCCCTAACTGAACACAAAACATTCACAAAAAAGGTTTTGTCTCAGTGTTTGCAGGAGCACACATTCATACCCACGACCACACACGAACCAATCAAGCAAAGTTATGTCAAACTTTATTTGTATGGCACATTGAAAACAACCGCAGTTGACCAAAGAATTAGACAGTGGCACAGAATTAGACAGTGGTAGGATTGCACATGCTAGCTGATTTATCCAATGAATTCTACGTGAAGTAAATTGAATAAGTGCTAGGAAAATGACTAATACAAAACACGGCAAACCTTTCAGTCTTCAATGTTTGCTGCCATGCATGCTCAAACTCCAGCCTCACCACCATAAGCAGTAATGACCAGTTGAAAATATGCCACCCATTATTTCTTCCCATGATCAGGAATTGTCCTCTAGTCTTAAGTCTAATGTATAAAGTGGCCTGAATAGAATTTTATGTCCACCAGCCACAACCAACAGAGAGCATTTTGCTGCATTTTGCTTCATGTTGTTGTTGTTGTTATGTTATGCTGAAATATACTGCAATGGAAATATATGCTGTCCGATACACCCATTGATGTGTAGAAAATGGCACATTCATTTAACACTGCATAACTACCACTTAGAATTAAATAGCCGTTGGCAGGCACACACCACAAACACACTGCAAATGAAATTAATGAAGCCAGTCACATGGAACCCAACACCACTCATCTCATGGAGCCCATGACACAAATGGCATTGATTTTGAAAGTGTGTGACACACACAAGTGATAGTCTGCCATTGCAATTATGACACATCATGTACACCCTGTAAATACAGTAGGAAAGAAAATGTTGCCATAAGCTTATTACTACCGGGAATCATTTGTATGTGTGTGTGTGTGTGTGTGTGTGTGTGTGTGTGAGTGTGTGTGTGTGCGGTGGAAAAAAAAGCAAAATAATAACGTGTAACATTGTGAATAATTTGTATAGTGTGTGTGACGCCTTCAACGAGCTTAACAGCACAAGGACGGACAGGTAAACTGGATGAAATAGGGGCTGCACTCTTAATGACTTAATTACCATGTAGCTGCTGCACACACACACACACACACACACACACACACAATGTGAATGTGTTTGATTCAATCAATGTTATCTGCATCAACACTTGTGATAGCTTCATGATGAGCCATTAACTGGAAGGACGCAAATGCCTTACACAAAGAACACTGCTCGTCATTTAAATAATAATGACTCCTGCTTTTTCAGGTAAGAAGCAGAGCTACAGAGAGTGACGGAAAGAGTGGGAGAAAGAGAATGAGAGTGAGAGTGAAAGTGTGTGAGAGAGAGACAGAGAGAGAAAGAACATTCAATGTGCTGATTGCTTAGACCCAATTTGAATACATCAAACTCACATGCAGCTCATACTATCATGAGGATTTGAGTCATTCACACAGTTGGCAACTCCTTTCATCTATTATGGAGCCTTTGTAAAGAATGACTAATGGCAATGAGCAATTAAAGTCACATGTACGTTTCAGGGACATTGTTCCACTGTTTTTGAGGAAGGGAGGGTTAAATGTTGGATGAATAATACTTCTAAAGCCCCCAAAGGCAGCAAAGACCTGAACTAGCACTACTTATCCCTAAATGCCCTACCACGAATCTGACCTTTTAGAAAACCATTTCAGCACCAGATGTGACAAGGCGCTCTCACGTCTTGTTCCTATCATCTTGTTTCTCACTCTAATTCCCCTCCTGTTTCATGTCTTTATTGTATTAGCCATGTCCTTGTTCTCATTCAGGACTTTGGATTTCTCATATACTTCTTTTAGTTATTGAGTCATTTCCCCTTCACCTCATTCTTTAATTTTTTTACCTTGCCTTCTTCCTATTTTTTGCAGTCTTCCCCCTTTTTCTCTTTCATTCTAGTGCCCAAGCACTTCTATTCATTTCGCTGACATTCGATTGTTAGACAAGGACTTAATCAAACCGGCCCAATTTGACCTTATTTTGGTGTGAGGATAAAATTGCATACTCTGTTACTCCTCTTTTTCTTTCTCCCTTGTCATTTTGACTTCTCCAATTCTCCCCTATCTGTGTGTGTGTGTGTGTGTGTGTGTGTGTCTCGCTCTCTCTCTCACACACACATACAGAAACATTCTTGGCTTCGCTGGATTTCTCAATAACTTGCTTACATCAGATCAGGGTCCCAATTTCCAAAATATAACACAAAAATAATAGTGCTGTCAAATGATTAAAGTATTTAAACACGATTAATTGCATTAATGTCATAGTTAACTCGCAATTAATCACACATTTAATCTATTCTAAATGTCCCTTGATTTCTTCTTGTCCCATTATTTTTCTCATTTTAATGCTCTTATCAACATGGAAAAGTGGATTGGCTTGCTTTGTGCAAATGTTTTTTTTTATTGAAAATAACATCGGCATACAGCCTACTGTAGTGTTTAATTTCACACTAACATTCTCACTTGGAGCAGTCATTTTCACTTGGAGCAAATAATCTCTCATACAGTGTAACACTGTCCATCAATAAAAGGGAGAAAGAAATACTGTGACAAGGGGGCAGAGAATTCGCATCAGGTGCTTGGCCATCAAGTGGTATTTCAGCCTGGACGTGCTGCAATGATCGCTCAGTTCACAACGAAAAACCCACAGATCTCTTTGGTCTTGTCAATGGAACCATTTGGAAACTTTTAAAAAGTAAACTTTCCATCCAGAATCTTATTGGCATCCATTTCGGCAATTCGCGCTGGCCATCCAATCAAAACGTAATGTTACTACTCTTTGACCGGCTCGCAAGCCCAAACAAGTGTCTGCAGTGTGCCTGTTGTTTTGTTTTCGGTCTAGCTAGATCTAGTGTAGTGTTATAGTTTTTCTAACCTTACTAGTTGTTGCAACAGCATGTGAAAAAATCTACAAAGTTTGCTAGGCAAAAAAGAACGTTAATCTCGCAATAACTAAATTGACGCTGTTAAAATGGGTTTAACTGACAGCACTAAAAAATATGGTTTTAGACTTTTGCAGTTCATCCATTCTTTATCCTCCAGTTGTAATTTCAGTTCAACAAGAAATAACTTGTATTTGTGTTTTTTTGGGTGGGGGTTAAATCGATGTCAAGCTCTGAGAGAAAGCAGGCTCATCGGATGCCGATTTCCTCTGGCTTCAGCGTAGAGAGATCAGTAATCTGAGACAGAGAGAGAGAAAAGGCCAAACAGGACTGTAGCCAAAGCAAAGAAGATGGACCGAAAAAGATTAACGGAGATAATGAGAGAAGTTGTAGAAAGCCCATAGATACTGGGTAACAAACTGAAAAGGGGGGGAACATAGCTAACATTTAGGGCTGTAACAATACACCAAACTCATGATTCGGTTCACGATTTTTGAACCATGATTCGATACAAACCTAGATTATTATTTTATTAAATCTCTGCAGCGTAAATCCAGACCGCTAGCTAGACTATCTGTCCAATCTGAGCTTTTTCTTGAACCACTAAAACAACTTTTGAACAAGCACATGTTCCACCAAAACAAGATCCTGGCTCTGTCAGGGGCTTAGCACCACTCATGATGATTGTGATTGGTTTGAAGAAATGGCAATAAACCAGAGCATGTTTTTCAACCATTTCTTCTAAATGGTCTTTGGTTCTTCATTTATCATTGAAGTACCAAAAGACTAGACAACTAGTTTTGGGATTAACTAGAAATCACACATGGCCAATTCCATCTTCCAGCCGCCCATCATAATTTGTTTCATACAGTTTTCATGCATATTAGCAGATAAGGTTCTTCCCCAAGTCAAGAAGTTAGAATGCAAAGATCTCTGAGTCTGTTCTATCCTGTGGCTCATCTTTTAGCAGTGGGATTGCACATATCATCTGAAACTAAGACAAAAAAGGCAAGGGAAGAGTGCAACCAGTGGAGCTAAAGGGGAAGTGGAGAACAGCTGGGGAAGAAATGGCTGAACAGAAAACTTCCATAGTGGAGACAGGTGGGGAATGACAGGAAAATGTTTTAATTACTGGAGCTGGAAATATGGGAAGAAGAAGAAGAAGAAGAAATAGAAGAATATGAATAATGCCTTTTTATAGTGTTTTTTACAATTATAAGTCAGTAACTATTGGTGGGAAGCATTTGGGCGCTAACAAGTGCTAAACCTTATTTCCTATTTATTATTTAAGTGTTCTGTAGTTTTTGGTTTAGGATATTGACACTTCCATACCCAAAAACCTCAAATTGATTGATTTTTCAACACTTTTCCAGAAAGACATGATTTTATGACTGAACAGGCAACAAAAGATGTAAAAAATAGAAATGTGCAGCAGACATTTCTTGACAGACAGTGTGTGTTTGAAAACTGCCATGAGAGCTTTAATATCATCCAGAGAGATGTTGACAGGTTGGAGCTGTGTTTAACAGCCTGTATTGAGCAGTTTGTATAAAGTAAATAATTGGGCATCCACCCTGTGAATTGGAATGTCATTATATATTTTGAATTCTTGTCATAGTTTATTTGCCTTTATATTGATATGGGCGTTATGAAAAGCATGCCTGTAAATATGTGGGCATGTTGGTGCATATGCGCTTTTAAGATACACCTGTCATCTTAAAATGCTCTTAACATTTGCATGTAGCATATAATCTTCTTTCTGTTGTGATGAATGTGATGGCTGCTTTTGTTCACCCATCACATCTTACTCTTTATGCTGACGTGTGTGTGTGCATACTTTATGCAGCATGTGTGGTCTTGTTTATACGTAACGAAAAAATATACTGGGTACAAACACTACAAACACAGATCTGGACTTTGTTTGGCAAGATATCAAGTTTTATTTTGCAAAATTTTGCAAATAAAACTCGAGATATCACAAATCAAAGTCAAGATCTCGCAAAAGTGTTTTCCCCATACATGTATTTTTTTTTCTTGTTTATTTTCCCCCTCCATGTCAGCTCCAGAGCTCCGTATGTTTACGTTTTGTTTAAAAAGACTTAAAAAGACTTTGAAAGACTTGTACTTGTTTGTGCATGTTTCCGTTCATTTGTGTATATGTATTGTTCATGTGTGTCTTGACTCACTCCTCCTTTTATTTTAAACACGTTGACAAATTTAATCTGCAAAAATTGCTTTCATACCGTGTCGCTCAGAAGGGTTTCCATCTGACTGAACAGCTGAGTGGTGACTGTTGCTGACTGTTTGTCTGTCATTTGACGAGGTGACAGACTGATTGACTGTCTGCTTGGTTGACAGAGTGATTGACTGGGTGTTAATCTGACTGACTGTCTATCTGTCCACCCCGAGTCATTGACTGTCTGTTTAGCAGGCAGAGTGACTGGTCACGTAGTTGTTACTTTATTGGCTGGTCCCCTGGCCTTGTGACCCAACTGGTTTGATTGGTGATGGATCCTGTGGCCAAGCAATCAGGTTGCACACTTACTATTTTTGTGATGATTTGTGGCAGACTAACTGGAGATGGATAAAAAATATATATAATTGAATTAATAATTCCTACTTGGTTATATATAGATATAACAAATCTAACTGGTTCCAACTGTGGCAGACAATAGTGAGAGTTTTAGGGCCTTTACATGTATGTTAGCACTACATCGCACACTGCATCACACACTTTTTGAGTTTGTGGTATTTGCCCATGGCAAAGTGGAGGGAGTGATACTTTCACTTAAACCACAGAAAGATAGCAATCAACTCCATCATCCCCTCTCACCTCTGCAGTCAAAGTCAAGGTGCTCCCCGAGCACCCCATCTTTTTATCTCTCCTTCCCCTCATCCTCTCTCATTCTCCTCTGCTTCTTCTCCTTAAAAGCCACATCTCCCTCACTCTCCTCACAGCATTCCCTCTTGCTATTGCTTATTTATTTTTGTCCTCACCAAGCCTTCTTTTAGCCTACACTAGCTGTAATTCACACATCACTCCCTGCACTCTTTTTTTTATCTTTCCTCCTCACAGTCTTCCATTCACAGACTCATTTTTTTAAGACTCATCTTCTGGTGTGAAAGAGGTAGAGAAGGTCACTGCAGAGATAAATGGAACTTGTATCAGTCAGGCATCTCCTCCCCTCCAGATTAGTTTCCTCTTGCCCTCTAGTTACACCAATGCATAATTCATCTCTCCCTCGTTAATTGTCCATTTTTGTTGCCCTCTTTCCTTTCTGTCCATCCACTCTCTTGAGTCTTTCTTCTCACTGACTGGTTGTTGTCTTATCACTGTTTTCACTCTTTGACTTCTTTTCTTTCTATTGATTTTTTGTTCTTGTATCTCTTTGTGTCTTTTTTTCTCCATGCCTTTGTTTCTTTCAGTTGTACATAACAGTTAAGGCTGAGAAGTAAGTATGGAAAACACTTGGAAAGAGATGGCATATGAAAGCTAAAATGTGTGTGTTTGTATGTGTGTCAGTGTGTCTTCTTTATGTAATGTCTAAACCCAGTCTTTGTGAATGTGTTTGCATGAGTATGTGTGAATGTGTTTGCATGTGTCAGTGTGTCTTCTTTATGTAATGTCTAAACCCAGTCTTTGTGAATGTGTTTGCATGAGTATGTGTGAATGTGTGCAGATGGTCTGTCAGTCCACCTCTTTGGGCCAGACTAAAATATCTCAAAAGCTATTGGCTGTATCACTATGAAATTATGTACAGACATTCACGTCACCCAGAGGATGAATCTTAATGACTTTAGTAATCCCTTGGTTTTACTTCCAGCAGCACCATAAGGTTTACATTTGTGGTTTTAAGTCAAACGTCTCAACAACTAGTGAATGGATTGCCATGAAATTTAGTACAGACGTAAGATGTTTATGTTTCCCTCAGGAAACTTTGGTGATCCACTGGTTTTTCATGTAGCGTCAGCATGAGGTTAATGGTTTAATTTATCCAATATTTGGTTTATGACTTAATGTTATACCTGCAAAACTACATTCCCATCAGCCTCAGCTGTCCTTGGTGTTTAGAGCTAATAAGCAGATATTATAGTACATTACTTAATAATGTGCATGTTCAGTAAGCAACACAACATAGAAGCAAACCAGGAAGCTTTAAGACAAAACTTTATTGGCATAGTTGCTGGCCAAGCAGTTTTCCACATCCAGTTCTTATACATCCATGGTACAAATTCACTGAGCCAATTGTGTGGATGTAGCCTCTTAGTCTTTGTGTGTGTGTGTGTGTGTTTGTGCGTGTGTGTGTGTGTGTGTGAACCGTACAAAAATGTATTCCCTGTTGCAGCATCATCATCACTCAGATCCACTGTTAGTGCCCTCATTTTGAACCAGTCTCTGTTTATTGCAACCTAATGTTTGGTTTTAAATAAATGGCTGTAAAATAAGCCTGTTTAGCTGTAAGTTTGGTACTTCATCATTTTTCCGCAGCAATAATTATTGGACACTTGTTTTTTCTTGCTTATATTTCCACTCAATACAGAATTGGCTGGCTGGTTGAATTATGCATGCATGTTGGTTTTATTACAGAAGCAGATTTCTCAGCTGCAATAATGGAGGAAGTTAGAGTGTTATTATGTTGTTTTTTTTCCTTGCTCTCTCTGGTTGAAGTGATGATGAGAACTTTGCGGTCTCTCGGCTCAATATGAATGAAATCTTCAGACACTGCGACATGGTGAAGAGGTCAGGTATGGGTTTGTTGCGCTGCCAATATATATCCAACCTCATTTTAATTTTTCTGCTCTCTATTTCTCTGTCATATCATCCCTGAACTTTGAGCCATAATGTTGTTTCATCTGGAATTTTATATCTGAATTGTCCCCGTTTCTCTACACACCAACCCATAATTTAACAATGTAATGAAGGCTGAAACACAACTACTGTACATCATGCATCTCTAAATCACACACACTGTTTTCTCATCACCCACAGACATTACAGAAATAAAGTGTGTATACCCTGCAGCAGAAATGAACACCAGTGCAGACTATATCTGTATCTTTTAGTGACCAGTGTTGGCAGCTGCAAACATATACTTTCTAAGTAATTCATATGGTATTTTACAACCCCTGTGGGGATTCTTTTCCAATTTCATCAAGTGCAATGCCTCGGTGACCTTTTAAACCCTGCTCTTACTCCTTCAACCCTTATAAAAACTGTACACAATTGTATTTTTGTCATTTAGACCCAAGCTGTGAGAAAATTTGTATGTTACAAATAAATTATGATCACACTGAATGTTCAAAATCTGCCTTATATTGAGTTGCATCCCTGCTTGGATAGTACACATCCCAATTGGTTCAAAGCATAAAAAATGTCTCTAATGTGTCTGCTTCTGTTATTACCATCTGCACTTTCATAGTTCTAAGTTTCACGTCCTTCTCTAAGTTGCCTCAAGGCTTAAAAGACCTTCTCCAACCCGTTTCCTTGATCATAACCACAGCTTCAGGCCAAGCTGAAGGCTGAAAATGTGAATGTGAATGCAGCAGGGCAATGCAGATTATGTCTGATCTTCTAGGAGATACACGAAATAGATGCACTTTTACTTGATAAGCAAATTATACCAACAATTCCTCCAAACCATGCGACAATATTGGTTTATTCCTACCATCCCATATGACATGGGAGCGTATTATAAATTAGCGCCCTTAGCGGTGGCAGGGAATATGACCCACAGGAGCATTTTCCTTCCTCGTATCTAAACCAGAGAACGTAACAGTCGCGGTTTTAAACACTGCGTTAACGTTGTGAAACGATCACAGTTTGGTTACATTTTGGCAACAAAACGACTTAGTTAAATTTAGAAAAAGGTTGTGGTTTGGGCTAGAATCAGTACATCTGTTACATTACTTCACTTTGGGTTACACATGTGATGCAGCAAGAGACATAGTCCTGTTTGTTCCGTAAAGTAAAAATAAATTTGAGCGAGAGTGAAAATAAGGCACGACAAAAGCCCCATTGCCCACAAATAACTTTATCCGCCGCTAGTCATAAGGTCATAATATAGTAGTATGTACATAGTATATTTATACTGTATATTATTATTTGTATGCATCCTGAAGCTTTACTGTAATGTAAAATGAGCCAACTGACTATCAACAACCGTTAAATCTAATATCACAAAAAGATGGGTAATTTCTAAAATATGTAGTGGTCATTCAATTAAGGTATAATATGAGAGCAATATTCAAAATGTATAATAACCACCCCTTAAAGGCATTCCTCCATGAACACAAATTGTGACAGAAAGATGAAGGGGTCGCTGTGTGAAGCTGTCAGGCTGCAGACACTGTCCAGCAGGACCCTTGAAGAGTTAGAACTTCTCCCCCCCAGCGTCTTCCTTCATGTTTTGGGTCACAGACTTTGCCTTTTCCTTGCTATTTGGAGGCCAGATGACTCCTTGGTGGTCTGTAATGTGCTGTGGAGTCAGCAGCGTCTACTGTCCACACACAGAAATGTGTATACACATTGACATGCACTGCATGTCTAAGACCAGGCAGAACAGAAGTGACAGCAAGAACAAACACACAAACGCAACAAACAAACACATACATAGATGCCATTACCTGTTGAACACAGTTGTAGCACACTGTGTTTGTACACACACTCGTGATAATGAGCAGCCCTTTGGAGCCAAGATTAATGAAGCAGCAAACAAGGTCACAATGAGCCACAATCTCATCAAGCTCTTCTGTTGCTTTGCTTTCCTCACTCTATCTCTTTATTTGTTGGTTGACTTCATACCTCTCTCCCTAAGTAAGGGACGATACAAATAGATAAGTAGGTAGGTAGGTAGGTAGGTAGGTAGGTGGAGTATTTTTTCTGTCACACAGTACAGTGCTGGTATGAGTGTGGGGGCTTATTAGCAGATCCTATGGCCAATTTAAAACTCTGGGTGATTAGGTTTCCTTCTCCAACCCCAATACTGGTAAACACTAAACTATAGAGAACACACACAGAAAGATACACACATTAGAGTATTAGAGAATAAGGATGAGCATGGAAACATGCACTAATAAAGCATGCACAGAGACATAGAGCACACCCTTGGGAATAGTCCAGCTTCCGGCATGTAAATAGCAAAGCCAAACCCAAGTTGTATCACTTCAACCATCACACCAAATTTATTTCCTCTACAGTCATTAATGGCCCCTTTGGTACGCATTCTTGCGAAATTCGTAAGGACTTAGGGTTGTCAATGACAAATTTCAAAGGGCGTAAGGGTTTGAGTACACACTTACTGAGCCTTTTCCCTGAGTCTGTATCAATGTCACTTCCCGATGTGAGTTGAGTGCAGATTTGAGTTGCGCATGCGTCACTTTGCGACAAGTATCCTACAAGATGCTGACGAGAGACTTCTGTAATGTCAGTATAGCAAAAATGGACCTACTTAACGAAGTTGGTTCACTACTGGCTACAAGTTAGCAATCAAACACAACAAAGGCTAAAGTGAAAATACCCAAACAAGCAAGTGTCAGCAACTTCTTTGTTATTAGATGTTGCCATGGTAACGTGATCTTGTGAAGTGCTGTCCCAATCCCATTTATACCAATCTGAGCACATGTTGCCTCACACACTCACTAACTTACCACCTGAGATCAATTAAGTATGTGAGTCTTTAGTCCTTAGTCCTCAGGGCTCACTTTGGGATTGGGCCAAAGTGTCTCTGTCCAGGGAGGGCAGTAAATGGAGCCTTCAGCAATATCATTAAAATACATGTCAGTGTACACATCTGGATCAGCTCGAAAACAGATAATCAGGCTGCTGAAAATAAGCACTGTGTTGAATGTTTTAATTCAAAATTCAACTATCCGCCGCCTGTCTTTAGCTCTCTCTTTCAGTGACATAGTGGCACCTGCGGACCAACTGAGGAACTACACATAAGGTTCTTCAGTAAAATATGCAGCAGACAATATTCCAACAATTCCCCACACTCTCTCTCTCTCACACACACACGCATACACTCAAGTGCACTCATACGTACTCACACACACAAACTGCACACTACCTTTGAAAAACAAAAACAAATGTATCTTTTTTGAGACTTCCAGGCAAACAAATATACTGAACTACTGACTACTGGGTTACATTTGGTCCTCCTGTCGACTACCTTTTCCACCTGAGCAGACATGGTGTCCCACTGTGTTTAAATAGGTAGTGTGTGAAATATCAATCATCTGTGCTTTATTGCTGTGCTGTGCTTCTTCAGTGTTTGAGAGACCTGTTCAGCGAGGATAAAAAGACAAAGGAAGAGCATCAGGTGGGTGCCACTGTGCCTTAATGACCTGTCACCAGAGGTGGGTAGAGTAGCCAAAAATTGTACTCAAGTAAAAGTACTGTTACTTCAGAATAATTTGACTCAAGTTAAAGTAAAAGTAGTCATCCAAATAATTACTTGAGTAAGAGTAAAAAAGTACTTGATGAAAAAACTACTCAAGTAGTGAGTAACTGTTGAGTAACGTCTGATTTATTTCTTAACACAAGCGTCAACCAGACAGACAAAAATACAAAATAATCATCTTTAGGCAAACTATAGTTCATCCAATCAATACAATAAATTAAAATTAATTTATTAATTACAAAATAGCTTAAGTGAGAGACTTGTCACATCACATTTGGATGGATACTGCATGTGCAAAACATACTGTATATAACCTAAAAGACAAACATCCACCTATCCACAGCAAAAACTAAAATTACCGCTACGTTTCCTCAGGTTAGATGTTGAGTTTTTGAATGCTCACATGTCCGTTTGTTTTGGTCGACACAGAAGACGCCGCACAATGTAGCTGCTGTTTCGCACTTTTCCTAAGGTAACCATACTTTCACTATGAGGCCGGGGGGGTTCTTCCTGGTCTGCGTTGCCTTGGCGACGGTTGATTCTGACATCTTTGTTTTGCTACGACTGTAAAGCTAACCTGTCCCGCCGCTAAGATTGAGTATGGTCACAGGAACAGGACAACAGCGTTTCATTGGTGAAAACACAGTCACGTGGTAGAGCCTTCAGCGGAAGACTCTCTCTCTCTCTGTCAAAATAAAATATTAAAATGAGACGTACGCTGGGGTAAAAACAATGACGCGTAGAATACCAAAGAGGTAAAAAGAAAAGTAACGAGCTCATTGTAGCCTGATGTAGCGGAGTAAGAGTACAGTTTCTTCTTCACTAATATACTCAAGTACAAGTAAAAGTATAGTGATTTAAAACTACACATTCAACTACTTAATGTAGAAGTACAATTTTTTTCAAAAACTTACTCAAGTAAATGTAACGGAGTAAATGTAACTCGTTACTACCCACCTCTGCCTGTCACCCATGAAAAAAACTTCAATGCCAAGAAAAATATTGGAATTCATCTAGCAAAGGAATTAGACGACTGCACAGAAAAGGCAGTAGAAACTGGCCATAAGGAAGCACACACCAACAACATTTTAGTTGGGCTCTACACTGTACTTTATACAGAGTTTGAGGAGACATTTAGCTTGCATAGAAGATATTAGACACAGCCAAAGCTAAATATGGGTTAGGACATGAGACACAAAATAAGGAACAGCATCAATGTCAGCAAGGCAATAAAGTCTGAGATTAAAAAAGGATTTCAGTCTTGGGAAAAGAGTGGTAATATTGTAGAGGTTTTCATTCTTTAAGTTATCAAACACCGTCAAGACACACACACATCGCCTGTCAGTTTTTCTGGAAGGGATGCCCCTTAACACACACACACACATGCACACACACACACACACACACACACACACACACACACGAGAAAGCATGGCCGTGGTCTACCCAATAGGGATGCTGTTGCTTTTATTTGAGAGAAAGTGAACTGCTGCTGAAGAGTAAAGTATGCTGTACCTGTCTGTTTCTCTTTATCTCTCTTGTGATTGCTATACAATAAATACAGCAAGAAAAAATATGTAGAAACTGTGGAAATTATAATAAAAGAATTGAAAGTGAGTCCTGTTTGTGTATTATAAAAAGAAAAGGGGTTTATTTCCTCCCTACACGTTCTGTGTGAAAATCCAATAAAATGTGTTGTGTCTAAATATAGTTTCCATTCCTTACGTTTCAAACCACAAACCTGGAAAGATGAACCGTAGATGAAAAGATGAACAGATAATGTTCAGTTCCCTGATCAGTATGCCACATCTCACAGAGACGCTTATACCACTCCATGCACAAAAAACTATTACGATTAAATAATGATCATAACAAGCTTGCTGAATATAATTTAAATACTCCATAACCATGCACTGAACCCCAATCTGCTTCAGTGAAGCTACTCAAATGAAAAAAGACGTGACTGTGGGTGTTCTGGGTAGCTTCCAGGTCTTAGGATCCAACAGAGGATGTGTAGAAACGTTCAACATACTAATTAGATACAACAGAGCAAATATCATAAATATAAATAGAGAAGTCAGTGGAATAATAAAAAGAACATCTTTGCAAAAACAACTTCTCATCCATTGAAAGTTGTTTTCAACATAATCCAGTTTACTTACAAGAGAACAAAAGAGACACTCGTATATTCACTTACACAACACTTAGACTCTATAACAGACCACTTCTCATTGATTTCTGTTCTTCTTTCAATGGCATCAGATGATTACTACTGCTACTTATAGCACTTTAAAGTTCTCAGCAGTTTCCTTTAACACACCTCAAGCAGTAAAGGTTGATAACACACTGTCAACTGCTAAAGCCACTATCATTTCTTTTTACTCTCTAAATAAAAGACGGTCACAACCTGTCACCTGTTGCACCTAACACACACAAATGCAGTCACAACTATCAAAACTCAAAGGTCAAAACCTTCATCTGTATGGTAGTGTTGCTGCACCAGACCATTCATACCAAATCATACAAAGCTAGGTAAAAGTCCAATAGCAAACTACTATATTGCTTTAGTTATTGCTCATTATGCACTGAGCTTAAAATTAAAGGGCCAGCTCCATGCTGATTCACAATTTCACATCACCCAATAAGTGTAGAACTATCACTCCTTGCTGTTACCGACCAGTCCCTAAATATAATTTTCCTTATTAACCCAATCAGCTAACCAATTTTGGGACTTCATCCCCAACCGGTATAATTTTAGGAAATATTCTTTTTGTGGTCTTATCCAGACTCAGAGGTCAATGTCAATGTCAATGTTACTCCAGGATCTGTGACTGGAGACAGGGTCAAGTAAATTATCAAAAACATTATATTTGAAAGATATTATATATGTAAATTTGTAATTCACAGAAGTGAGGTACAAGACAGAAATGAGTCCTGCTGTTTATTGATTATGTTTGTGTTTTTTTATTATACTTTACTTGACCAAGACTGATAAATGACTGACAATTATGATCTGTCAATATTGTGTGTGTGTGTGCGTGTGTGCACATTTTCCATGAAACTTGGCGTAAGGGTGTAGCATGGGTCTAGGAAGAAACCATATTGGTAGAATGCTCTCAATCAGAGCTGGGATGAGATACAGGGGCAAGAGGAGAGAAATCACAGTGAGTGAAAAGCAGTGAGGAGTGAAAGCCAATGACAAAGAAAAAGGACATTAAGATCCAAAGGTTAAATAAGTAGTGAGAGAGACTGTTGGGGAAAGGTTCAGACAAAACTGTGGTGGCTGTGGCTCGCAGCTCGTTGGTCGCCTGCCAATCGGAAAAGTTGAGACAGAAAAAACAAAAGAGTGGGAATAATATGCTATAATAAATTTGTTCTTGGACAGGGGGTAATAAAGTACAAAACATGTTAAAGTCCCAGTACAATTTGAAAACAATATTGAGGAAAAGTTATTTGATGTGCCCAGCAAAATGAAAAAAGAAAGACTGTCCTTTAATACGTAATTTTAAGTTTAAACTTGGTTTAAATCAATTGAGTGTTTTTAGTGAATAAAGAGCAAGCAATGATATTTCAGATGTTTGTGTTCTTGCTATTCCTTCAAATAGCACCAGATGGTGGCATTGGGCTTTATATTGGCATGTGTTGAGCCACTCTGGTTCATATGTTAACCAGGGCTACAACCTAGCTGTACAGCTAGCTAGATCATCTGTCCAATCTGAGTTTTCTGGTACACGACTAAAACAATTATTGAACATACACATGTTCCACAAAAGCAAGTTCCCTCCTGAGGCTATCCTGGGGCTTTTTTGGCTCCGTCTGGCGCTGCCCATGAAGATTGTGATTGGTTTAAAGAAAAGACAGAGTGTGTTTGTCTCCCATTCTAGAATGCTGTGTGGACTAGCCAGACCTTCCTACACAGCGCAGTGGAGGAAGGTCTGGCAATGTGAAACTAGAGCCGCCCCTACTGCCTCTGTTTGGCTGCTAAACGCTGACGTTAGCCTAGCTAAAGCAGAAGGAGACTCTCCCACTCATCCTGATAGTTCATCAGAATATTTCACAATGAAATGGTCTTACTTGGTCTTACTATAGGCTAGCTGATGAATACAATTTCTAAGATTCTATTGATTGCTTGAAAAAACATAACTTGTGCTGCAGGGACTGCAGGGAGGTGAAGGTGTAAATAATTTATATGAGTAAAAGTATGAAAACTGTTTCCCCGATAGAGCTTCCTGCGCTGTAATCAAATTGAATCAACTTGACTGCTTCTATAATTCATTGAAGCCTCTGTACACTGCAGGCTTGTGTTTGTGGGTCTGTTGTCTGTTTTGTTTAGCCTGTGTGAATGCATGAGTCCATTCATAGTGGTTCTGTTTTGTGGTGTGTGGGTGTGTGTGTGTGAGAGAGAGATAGTGTGTGTGTGTGTGTGTGTGTGTGTGTGTGTGTGTGTGTGTGTGTGTGTGAGTGTTTGTTTTCCACACAGCACATATACAGTAAAATTTGAAATTTTCACGGTCCTAGCATGTTCTCTTGCTGCCTGCATGACCTACTAAACTGAAAACTTTCAAAACTGTGCGTGTGCGTGCGTGTGTGTGCGTGTGTGTATTTCATGTGTTTACACGCATGGTGTGTGCCCTTGATGTCCCTCTGTGTCTGAACCATTGAGTGTTTCCATGCATGAGTACATCTGTGAGAGAACCTCTCTTCTTTATCTCCATCCAAACACACCAACTAGCAGAGTCTCCACGGACACACACACACAATAGACATGATAATTACATGTGGAGTGTTGTCCTGTGCCTTCCAGCTGATTAAGATTGTACCATAGGTGCCTGTGGTGGTATTTATAAGGTCAGATACACAATGTAATTTGAAAGTTTTAACTTGTGAAGCCCAAATGGATGCTCAACATTTAAAAAGTGATAAGCTTTGCCGTAATTGGCTCACATTTAAAAGACTCATTTTGATATCAAAAGGGGGGGAGGGTGGGGAATCAACTATTTCAACTACTGTTTTCATTACAGTAATAATGTATCCATTCATGACATGCAAAGAAAAGTGAACATACAAAAGATGAATGGCAAATACTCTCCCCACCATGCTGAATATTCTACTCACTAATGGCATATGGATTATTAATATACAACCCAATATACCTGTCTGAATTTTCAAGGTGCTTTACATCTTTGAATTCAGGTAAAGGTGAAGAGATTGGCAGGAGCAACTTGAGTTGTCTATCTTCAGTATACTCCCCCCTAGTGAAATTTGGATGTGTGTGTGTGTGTTTGTGTATGTGTGTGTGTGTGTTTGCGCGCTTCCCTGGCTGGAATTGGCTCCAATCAGCTATTTGATGTAGAAGGTCACCAGCTAGATGTCTGCTGTCTGCCAATTTACTCTCCCCTCTCTCTTTCTCGCTCCTGCATATGTTTTTGGCCAAAACATGCACCCAAAAACACAAGTAAGTATGACTGCAAATAGTAAAGTATTTGTATGTTTACACAACCGTGTGTTTGTGTTTGTATATACTGGCTATGGGGGTATGCTTGACTACAAAGGTTTACATTTACATTTATTTAGTAGTTTGTTTTAACAATTTAACCAAATCCCTTTTATTTTACCATTTAACATTTTCGAGAGATATTTCAAGGGTTTATCCATTATTTATACTTTCTATCTTAATCAATTATTTTTTTATCCACATGGTGTTTTAAATGATTTGAGCTTACTTACTCCGGAATCTCAAAACTCCACGTTTTCCCACGAGTTCCTCCCATGGGTATAAGCATAGTACCCTTGGTTGAGAATCCCTTGCTCTAGATAGCTAGTTTGAAAACATTTAATTATCTTAAATTGAAGAATAACAATCAAAGAAAATGCAGTGATACTGACACATTCAGACACAGAGTCAACTTTTAGTTTAAGTGCAATTATCTCAGAGCAATGGGTCAGAATACACTTTATAATTATCATACTTGAACACACCACATTTCCTCTCAGTTATACAAGTTCAACCTCTATATGGTAATTAATAAAGCCTACTGCATTTAGGTTACCATCAAATGTCTGTTTGATAGGCCTATTAAATGACCTCAAGCATCATGTTTATGGGAGAGCAGATTTGATGGAGATATGGTGATGGTGCAGTTATTGATGCATGTAGCTTTAATACAAGCCACAATCAATGTCCACATCAATCACAGTTAGATCAATCCAGAAACCAGCTGAATATCATCTTTGTCCGTTGAACTGGGCAGATCACATCACGATAGTTATCTTAGATGACAGACTTCTCTTTTTGGAGTTGCTTTTCATTTGAGACAAGTGCAACTATCTGTCCACACTGACAGTTTTTTTTCTTACTTGCCAAATATTTAAATTCAATATTACAGCCTTGTCTGTGCGTAAAATCATAAAAACTGGGTGATATGTATTAGCACGTCTGTAGGGCGTGGCTGGCTTGTCTGCCGGGGGGGCTGTTGCCGTAGTCTGCTCTGGGACTGCTGGATGCTCCGTGCTGGATGCTCCGTGATGGATGAGCAGTGACAGATCGGGGTTAGCCGCCAGGGGAGTCCATTTTCTTCCAGCGCACGGTCCTACCCGAGGAGAAAGCAGAGAGACACTGGACGCAGAGGAGGAAGGGACGAGAAACGGACCTATTTCCACCCCTCCTCTTTCCCTCTCTGTCACTCTCCACTCCCGTGCATCACAATCTAGTGGGCTTTACCCGGACTGCACCGCATTGACGCTACTGTTGCTGCCAGCCGACCCAACCCACTAAAGTAACGCACTAACATACAGAGAGAGAGAGAGAGCGAGAGAGAGAGAGAAAGGGAGAATCGGTTTTTCTAGCTGATATTATACCCACAGCTGGAAACTAGATGCTGTGCGGATTGTTTGCGTGGATATGCAGCAATTCCCTCTCCACCTCTCTTTGCTTTTTTCTCTCTGGATCCGGACTCTGATTCGCTGTCCTGCTCGGTAATGCTAAGACTTTGGAAACGGGAGTGACTCTGGGGGTGAGGCGGCGATTTGGAGATTACTGCATACTGCAAGACAAGGGAATTTGGATATAACTTGGCTTACAAGTTTGCAGAGCTCACATCATGAATGTAGCCGTCTACTTGAAACCGTGAGCTCCCCACTGTGCTGTTTCCAACATGGGTGTTGACTGAATGGAGGAGTATCCCCGCGCTGCCACAGAGGTATGAAGAGGCACTTGTGAGGCTTGAAACAGCGCTCAATAATTTCTGGACCATGCTGATTCTGCCGCCTAGGACGTTATTTGTGTTATTAGCCCACGCGCATGTATTAGTATGTCTGAGAAACAATGGAGAAGTACGAGCTAAAGAGGACAGCAACACCAGCGCATATTCTGCAAGGACTTTACATGGGTCACTCCGGGAGAGTCATCAAAACAAAGCCTGGGACCGCGCGCTCTCGTCGGGGTACGCCACAGGTGCGTCCTCGGCGGAAATGCAGGCGCAGCGGGCAATTATCCGAGGGCCCCTTAACTCCACTCACCCCTGGAAGAGGGTGATTGCAGGAGAGACAAGGCGAATTGGACACAGCAAACGCGACTTCAGTAGGACTGTGACACCCGTGGAGGATCCCAACGCTGTCTCACATTGGGACCCGACGCGCCACCACAATAAGAGGATAAAGTTGAATGGCGGTTTTAGTAGTACGGGGACGCCAGCAGGTGGACACTACAATGCGGCTAAGCTCTCTTCAATAGGCCGGGGAGCCGGAGGAGGGGGGCCCGAGGAGGGCGATAGACACAAGAGAGGCACAAAAGACGAGCAGAAGAAAGTCTTGAAGAGGGGGAGAAACCGGCTGAACAAAAGCTCGGGGGTTTTGGCTCAACCTCACGCGTCGCCGTGGGAACCCATCCCCAAGCCGGTGGCCCTCACCTCCACCGACCTGCCCTTTGACCTCTTCACCAGGAGGACCGAGTTCTTTACTTTCAGAGAGGAGAACCCCTGGGACGCTACGCCGATCACCCCTCCCAGCTCGCAGGATTTCGGGGACGAGATAAAGAATCCCTTTTACCCGGTTACAAGTGAGACTTACGGCGCTTACGCGATCACCTGCGTCTCCGGGGTCATCTTCCTAGTGGGGATAGCGGGTAACATTGCCATCCTGTGCATCGTGTGCCAGAACTACTACATGAAGAGCATCTCCAACTCACTGCTCGCCAATTTGGCTGTCTGGGATTTTGTGCTCATCTTCTTCTGTCTGCCCATGGTGGTTTTTCATGAGCTGACAAAGTCCTGGCTGCTGGGGGAATTCACCTGCAAAGTGGTGCCCTATGTGGAGGTAAATTTATTTTATTATTTCTTGCATTTTACTTTGCTGTGAAATATATCAGGCAATTATTCCATATTGTAGAGGAGTTTTGAAGTAATGGGCAGCATAGCCTTCTGCAGGGATCACAGGGGTCTCAACCATTATCCACCTTGGATGAATGTGGTCACACCTCTATAGTGACAATAGACAATCTGTTAGACTGTGGTACCAAAATGAAGCTTCGCACTCTTGTTGTCTAAGTGGACTTAAATAGTTGGGTTTCAGGGTTGCAAGCCCTGATTGGCCAGAAAGAACACATGCATGGCTATAGGATGTCACCTCAGCCAATAACAAGGAGACGCTGTGTGTCACTAGCTACTGGAGAGAGACAGCCTCACCTCAAGGGGTGAAGGCATCACATACATACCTACACATAAATACACACCAGGATGTATAAGCTCCCATTCACTATAACCTACTCTTCTCCTGTCGCTTTCACTCTATACAGTTGATAAAACACATTATAGGTAACAAATTCTTCATCCTACATAACTCTCTCTTGTTGTTTTTCTGTTTTTCTGTTCATGAGGAGTGGATAGATGCCAGCCAGGTTGTTCACACTGTGTTGATACCTTTCCTTTTGTGTGTGCACTGAAATTACACAAGTGTCAGATTCGCCAGCAAGGTGAATGTCTTTTGTATAAAACAGGGGTTTCCAGCTCAGGGCTCTTAAGCTTGTTTTGAATGGCCATTGTCAAAACCTGGCTGAAGGAGGGACAAAGTGGGTGGACAGCACACATTATTTTAAAAAAGGTTTATCTTAACCCAAATACATCATAAATTAAGCATCTAACCAAATTGTAAGAAATGCACCTACAGTATGGGTGGCGTCTGAGATGATTCAACAAAAAGAGGACAGCAAGTGTAATCAAACTCAGATGTCAGGGGAGAGAGAGAGAGTCTGATGTTCTCCAGCTTCACCAGCCAGGCAGTGAGCCAGAACAGGTGACCAGCATGCAGCTCCGCCCTCTGGAGACCACAGGGAGGGCTGTCACATCATGAAGTGATCATATGAGCTGGTGAACATTATGGTATTATCCTAAAATCAACCTTGATGCTAGAATTTCAATACTTGATTAATTTGGAGATGTTGAGCTTTGTGAAGTGTCCATAACTTCTTATTACACATAGATGTGAAGACCAGTTTCTGGAGTTGCATCATAGCAATGATTATTTTTAAATACAGGTATGTAGCCTCTCAGTTAAAAACCATACCACTAATTCTGCATGAAAATAGGTCACAGCTAGAGAAATATAAATATGGTTTTGAGTCACAACCAAGTCTGCTCATATTAACATGAAAGTGGGGTACAGTTTGAGTATAGGAACAGCCTATGATTCAAAATTGCTACCAAGCAGATTGCTAGCATTTGCACCATCTTCCATTCTTTTCTGCAATCTTGCCACCAGGCTTTGTCCTCACTGACCACATACTTTTCAAACGCCTTGTGAGTGCATACAGTATGTCAGTATGTTTTAAGGATTGGGCATTCAGAGGGAGATAGAGCCCCTCACTTATTTAATCATTTTAATAACCTACTGAAGTGCATAGACCAAATGACTATTCTTCATGCACAGTGTGTGTGTGTGTGTGCGTGTGTGCGTGCGTGCGTGCGTGCACAGGCCATGAGTAACGCAGCCTGGGGTTCACTTTCTCCCTGTGGAACAGGGAAAAACACACACACACACACACACTATGAATTGACTTGACTTCATTCTTCACTTAACCCAAATTCAGTCATGGGGAATATCATCATTTGGCCTGAAATAAAGACGTACATAGTCACACATGCTTGAGTCTACACTACCACACACTCTCACACAAAAATTAAACCCAACTTCACGTAGCCATGCATGCATAATCATAAAGTGGTATAGATAATGCATCACCGTCCCCTGAGAGTGGAGTCTCCCATCATGCTGCGTTCAGGAACATTTGTTTTATTCAGTTTTTTAGAGAGCGTGGAATCGTCCAAACCTCAAAGAGAAAGCCATTTTGGGTGTGAGATGTGAGAAAACACGGCAGTAGGAAATACTGCACAAAATAACGATGTGGGTCACAGCCAGCCTGCATTATTTCAGATACGCTCCTGTTTCATGCTGCTGTCATTGCAGACGACCTTTCTAGGCAGTAATGCAGAGCAGAAAATTCAGGCAGAACTAATGGGAAATAATTTTTTTTTTTTTTTACCTGGCAATTGATTAGAATAATACATGAAAGTAGGCTAAATTAACAAATAACCAGTGCAGTAAGCATTTCATAAGCCAGAAGGGGGATAAGTTAGCAGGGATTTAAAAAAAACGTTTTCGCTCATTACACCTGAATATAGTTAGTTAGATAGTTTTTTTGTATGAATCAGTTTGGCAATAATGTTAAGCTCTAAAACTAATACATAATTGTGTATTTTCTATGCAACATTACTCTTTTGGTTGATGCCAAACAGCTATGTTTATTGTTCAGCACCATAAAAACAGGTGTTCACAAGAAGAAGTATAGTATATTGTTATAACAATGCTAGTAAATGAGATGGATAACACACATCTGGTTGTTAAATAATGTGGTACCTACCTACATCTATGCATAACGTATGTATAGAATGTGTAGACGTACTTTTTAAAGTATTTACTGTATATGTAATTTATAATGCAATATATATAGAATTAAAAGGCATTTTGTCAGACTGTTTCTATGGTTATCATGAATGTCTCTTAATTATTAATTACTACTTCCATTAGTAGACAAAGATGGCTGTGTTCACACCTTCTTTTAAACCTGATTTACAGCTAATTGCAAATCTCCATCATGGGACATACATCTAGCCACTCTCTAGAGACTTATTGTCTCCTTAGTGGTATATTGGCAATTCCACTAACAGTCCCGCCATATCACTGTAACCATATGCTATCTAGTGAGATATAATGGCTTGTATTGATTGATAGTACATGTGCAAAAATGTGTTTTCTAATTAGAATATATAGTACAAATTTGCTAATAATAAATGTCTTTAAGTGTCACTATTTGGAAATGTTATTGCGTAAAGAGTGTACTAAAAGGACTGAAGTTCTAAGTAACCCTTTAGTCAAAAACTAATTCTTTGCCATGTTAACCGTCTGGTGAATCCTTTAGTGTGTGTACCTTGTGTTGTATACATCAGGCTTCTACTGTGCTGTACAATGGCTGGCAGTCGGAAACTGTAGGCTGTCTTTGCTGTGGTACAGTGGGCTTCAGCAGGCAGAAAGAGAGAGAGGGGGAAACAGACTATTGAAGCAGAGCGATAGTTTGGCTGAGGAAAGTGAAAGAGCAATAGATTGGGAGAGAGAGGGAGAAAATGAGAGCAGGGCTACATGGAGCCACAGAGGGCCAGAGGTAGATCCATATATTGTGTTGAAAATGGTGGTAATGGCAGGGAATACATCAGCTTGACACATTCACTGTTCCACCCAGCACGTTCACTTACACACACACACAAATACACACAGACACACACACACATAATCAGAAATACGAATTCAGTTTTGTGCCTTATTGTGTAACATCCAGGAGCTCATATCCAAACACTGAAATACCAACTTCCCAAGTCACCAAATATAATTACTATCACTATCACTGAGATTTTCACCCCCTTCTTATATCAAGAGAGTATACAAAAAAGGTCCAGTCTCTTACTATATACAGTTATATGCATCCATCACCATGTGTCTGTCTGTCTGTCCCTGTAGACGCACACATACACATGCATAAAGTCAATAGGGTGTGCTGATCCTCCAGATGGTTGGGATGGTCTTCTCTGCACTGATCACTGCCCATGGCTGTTCTTCCTCTCTCTCTCCTTTCCTCTCTCTGCATCAGCTATCTGTGATTAGAAGCAAGCCTCAGGGGGAACACACACACACACACACACACACAATGTGGCACACATTTGTGCTTATACGCTAAATGCACACATACAGTTAAAGTCTAGACACAACACATAAACACAAAGTAAGTACATACACTTGGTATCATGCCCTCTCCGTTTCTCAGCCCGTCCATCAGACACGCAAATGATAGTTAATTAGAAGATATGTAAATTATTCAGGGTATATAATTAGTGACTCTACATAATGCATGATGGTGAGTCCATTCAGTCAGCTCTTTGTCCGTGGATGAGTAGATATTGTGTTTTGAATGATTAGACAAGACCACACAACAGGATGAAGCAAAGATTAGGCTTGCTGTTGGATGCAATTAGACAAATTGATAATTATCCATGTAAATATCAAATATTCATTGGATGATTACCATTTTGAATTAGGTGTGTTGGCCAAAAGAAAATGAACATCAGTTTCAGTTTAAAGCGGAACCAACTGACTTGTGTCCAGCCTTATTAGAATAGAATAGAAGAGAATATGAAAGCTACTGCATTTTGTATTGCCTCCAGCATTATACTTTTAGACATGGATCAATGACCTAGAATTGGACCCTCAACTACTGTACACTGAGAGCAGAATACATTTTAAATAATGTAATGTCCAGTGGGAAATCAGCCACAGGTCATAATGTGATTTAATTGAAAATAAATGTACAGTATTGTGCAAAGAAACTGCCTCAGAAACGCTGTATTTTTCTGTAAAAGGCAGAAAGCAACAGATAGAGAAATACAATAGTATTACTAAATAGTAATACTGTTATGAATGGTTGCTATTAATTTAATTGAAGAAAAAAAAGAAAGAGAAATAAAGTGAGTGCTCGCTCTACTTATTTGTGAATTCTATGGTATGTTCCCAAGAGACACACATACTCACATACTCTGTGTGTGTGTGTGTGTATGTGTGTGTGTGTGTGCTCACAAACATTAGATTTCTGTCTCTCCCAGACACACAGCCCAGCTGTTAGACGGATGGTGGCTGTCAGTGACAGGATCTCTGTGGTTAGAGTTGTAGAATGGTCTGCCGGAGCCTACACTGGGTCACACACCTAATCTAGAAATTGGACTGTAGCTAGAATAACCCATTGTCTTCCTGGCTCATTGCTATAAGAGTGTGTGTGTTGTGTGTGTGTGTGTGTGTGTGTGTGTGTGTGTGTGTGTGTGTGTCTGTGTGTTGTTGTTGTTGTTGTTGTTGTAGTGTCTCCACATTAGCCCATTCATCACTTGATAACACCCATTACCTCTGACAGTGGCTGTAGTCACAGTATGGCTGCACAGGCTCCACCAGTCCTTGTTAAAACCCAATTAATAAGATGAGGCCATTGTGCCACCAGCTCACAAGACCTTTAATCAGGAAGTTAATGGGCCGTTATTAAAAACAGCACCAGGGGAAAATGTCTTTGTCACCTGCTGCGCAGATAGATGGTCAGACATGTGTTGTGGATGAAAGGCCTTTTTATGTTTAATGGCCTTTTTTAGTCCTTAAAGTCCAAGGTTGAGAAGAAATGTATAATATGAAGGGTAAAAATGGTACTTCACAAGCTGTATATCATCTGTTTGAGAGGTCATTTTTCAACAACAGTTTTGTTTGCAAATAATAACGGTCGAAGGAGATGGTTTTACAGATGATTCACAAAACTATTTTGGGAAATACACATATTTATTCTCTTGCAGAGAGTTAGATGAGAAAATCGATACCACTCTCATGTCAAAATTAATACACAGATACAGCAAGTTAGCTTAACTTACCATAAAACAGCCAGACTCAGTCCAAAAGTAACCAAATACATACAAAAACAGTATATATTATACATTAAAAACAAGTCTTTATAATTATACTTCCTATAACAACACAACAAAAATTTGAGCAATTACTTAAATTACTTAAAAGCAACTACTATTAATATAGTAGTATATTCTTATCTAACTCTTAACAAGAAAGCAACTAGGCGTATTTCCCAAAATGACATTTTTAATTTTTATTTTTATATAAGTAGTACAATTTAAAGGATAATTATTTTAGGAGCAACATTTCCAGCCCCGAGGTGAGCAGGCCTGTCATGTTGCCAGCAGGTGAATGAACATGACAGGGTCAAAGCAGCTATCTGGAAGAAATGCCACATTAACATTGTTAATCATTCTGAAGATGTCGAGGCTTACTTCTCCCTGTCACTTTGGACTGTCTCTTACTCACTGATGTCTTCTGCTGCTGTTGTCTTCTATTCATTAATTTCTTTCTTCCTTTCTCCCACCCACTCTTTCCATTTTTCCATTCTTCTGTCCCTGTTTCTCAGTCACTCATTTGCATAACCCCCTTCCAACAAATGCACACAGCTTCATCACCCCACCAGGCCTGACTCTTGGACTCTTTCTCTCTCTCATCTCCTCTCAAAGCTATGCTTGTTCATCCTGCCCTTGTTCTCCACCCCGACACGCTGATCAAAGCTGGGTTGCCCGGGGTCCTTCATGACAGCCTTTAAAGCCGTTCCAGCTCTGTTGTTCAAGCCATGAAATATTCACTATGTGCAAGCACCTGTCTATGTGTACTGGATGGGTATTTTTGTATGTGTGTTCACTTAAAGCCACCACATATGAGAATACAGGTGTGCTTGGTGTGTGTGTGTTTACAGATAAAGAAGTGGGTCGCAATATGATTTAACCATTAGAATAAATAACTTTATTTTCTAGGGATGTACAGTATGTAGGGCCAATGTGCAGGGGCCAATTAAAACATTTTTTAACTGATAAGAACCAGCTGTCAAAAACACCCCATGGTCTTCCATTTAAACATTAAAATATATTTCTAACACAGCGTTATAGTATGTGAGCTGTGTAGTGGGATGTAGAAATAAATAGCAGAGAGCCTAAACGGTATCCACACGGATGGATGAGTCAGAGAATGAAGTGAGCATAATTGCTGCAGAATTATTGTATTTTATTTATAGTGGAGATGAGGAGAGGCTGTCAAAATCTTGTTTAAACTTTATTGCCATAACAGCTCCAGACAGACACTCATCTGTCCATGGATATTACACAAAAGACATTAAATATATATTTCTAGATATTATAAATTGCATTGGAATTTGTTTTTATTCCCCCGGGTCAAGGTGCCATCAGTTTAAACTCTATGTCGTAAACAATTCACTATGTTTATAACGTGTCAGATGGTAAAATGAGTGTGTTCACTCTAAGGCCTACATGCATTATGCCTTCATGAATGTTTAATTTGCTGCTCAGTTACAGTACAAGTGATCCAACAAACTCAGAAGTAAGCTGTTTTTTGGACAGTTTTAACAAAATGTCTTCCTTTGATCCAAGTTTATTTTTTTTTTGCTAGTGCAATCAAAACAAATGCAAATCCTTGAATTTAACAAGAGCAGACGTTGATGATTAGATAGATTTTGGGTGCCAGGCCTTCCAAGCATGGGTATGTGTAAGATGACAACATCTGCCAAGTGCACTCACAATTTCGACAACCTGCCCAAAGCACCTAAAGGATTAATCAGTCAAGAGTGTGAAATAACCACTCACATAAACATGCTTGGCTTAAATATATTCCAAGTTGCTCTGGGGAAAATCACTTAAAAAGTGAATGAATAATTATTGTTCTGGTTTGTTCAAATTTCTAAACAATTCGCCACAATGATAGTTACAACATTGTAGTGTAGTGGCAGATTAAAAAAAACGCCGGGGTCCAGAACACAGTCACATCGGTTACAGTTAGTGTCCAGAGCGCTGAAGCGTGTTGATGGTTTATCTACCTCACTTACCCCTCGCTGTTTCCTTCATTAGCCTGGATAGGCAACCATGTGTGTCACAGGGTCATTGTTTCAGTGTGTGTGTGCGTGCGTGCGTGTGTGTGTGTGTGTGTGTGTGTGTGTGTGTGTGTGTGTGTGTGTGTGTGTGTGTGTGTTTGTGCGTGTGCGTGCGCTAGATACACAGAACATCTTGCAGTGTACATCTGTATCTGTCCAGGAAGTGTTTGGAGCACTAAAGCCGTGGCTCATTGGGGCCATCTGGGAAGCTAGCTGTTGTAATTACATTTGATATGAAGGGAGGCAAGGAAGGAGGAAAGGAAGGATGTATAAAAGGGGGGAAAGAGAGTGAGGAGAGAAGGGAGAGTTCAAAAGAGGAGAGATTAGTGAGAGTTATAGGGAGAAAGGTAAGCAAAGGTGAGACAGGATGGAGGATGGGGGGGATCAGTGGCTGTTCTGGCAGATTTTAGTGCTGGAGACAAAATCATAGAAGGAACTGGTTCATGTAAGGACAGACTTTCGCTCACACACACACACACACACACACACACACACACACACACTCACTCACACACACACACACACACACACTCAGCTGCAGAAGAAGGTTTTTAAGACTGTGCACACTCGGCCAAAATGACTGCTAATCCAACAGCTGCTTTCACATGCTGAGGAAATTTGTGAGCTCTCTGACAATTTGAGGACTTTTTTTATATCGTGAATGTGGAGGCAATGGCACACAATTAGCTTAATTACACGAAGGCTTTAAATGAAACACTACCAGAAAAAGGGTAATGTTTAGGAAGCGTGTTAAATAGTAACACTCATTGAACATAAGGTGCAAAAATACGTTAGAATAAACAAGTGCAATGCTATTTAATCCACCCTGTCACTCCCTTGCTCTGCGTGTCTGTGTGGTCTCTATTTCTGTCTGTGGTTTTCTTTTCTCACATACACACATTCAGGGATTCTACACAGTGCTAATAGCAGCTTACAGCCTGCCATTGTGCTTGTGTTACTCCACTGCTTGTAATTACACCAGTGTTAGCTGCACCGAAAGGCCATTTCTGTGTGCCTTGCTGTTTATTTACGTGGTGGTGGCTGACTTATCAACTTGTGGAAAGGCCTTTGTTTGTGTGTGATGCAGCAGCCCTTCCTTAAGATTCTGCAAGATACTGTCTGACATTTTCTACACTGAAGATCATTTTGTCAGTTCCTTGTTATTCTGTTATTATTCTTTTAACACTGGGAACTCACAACCACCCATCCGGTCAGTGAAATGATTGTAGATTATCTCTTTGAGGCTATTGTTAGCACAAGCTCTAAAGCTATTCTCGCCTACAGTCCTGTGCCGTTTCATACATAGAGTTTCATATATAAACAGCATTCTTGAGGCACCATGAGTCAATCAAGTAAATGATTGCACATGCATTGTACATTTTAACTAAAAGGACTGTGATTCTGACGAATGATGTAAGAATTTGTCTTTGTGTGTTCCCTCAGGTGGCCTCTCTTGGTGTGACCACCTTCACCCTCTGCGCTCTGTGCATTGACCGCTTCCGTGCAGCCACCAACGTCCAGATGTACTATGAGATGATTGAGAATTGCACCTCCACTACCGCTAAGCTAGCTGTCATCTGGATTGGTGCTCTCCTATTGGCCCTCCCAGAGCTCCTCATCAGACAGCTGGTGGCAGAGGACACAGGAATCCCAGACGAGCCTCCCGTTGAACGTTGTATTATTAGGATATCCACCTCACTTCCTGACATGCTCTACGTGCTGGGCTTGACCTACGAGGGCGCGCTCGGCTGTGGTGGTGCTTCGGCTGCTACTTTTGCCTCCCTACCCTCTTCACCATTGGGTGCTCCTTGGTTACCGCACGCAAGATCCGGCGTGCAGAGCAGGCCAGCGTTCGCAGCAACAAGAAGCAGATCCGGCTGGAGAGCCAGATGAACTGCACCGTTGTGGCCCTGGCAATTGTCTATGGTGCGTGCGTGGTGCCTGAGAACATCTGCAATATAGTTTCTGCGTACATGGCAGCCGGTGTTCCTGAGCACACCATGTCTGTGCTCCATCTCCTCTCCCAGCTGCTGCTCTTCTGTCGAGCCGCTGTGACGCCGGCGCTGCTGCTTCTCCTGTGCCGCCCGCTGGGCAGGGCCTTCCTGGACTGCTGCTGTTGCTGCTGCTGTAACCACGAGCCCTCCTCAGCCACCGCCAGTGATGATAACGAACACGAGTGTACCACCGAGCTGGAGCTGTCGCCATTCAGCACCATCCGCAGGGAGCTGAGTAACTACACACCTGCTGGCTCCAACTGCTAAACTGACATTCCTCATCAGGGATGGAGATTTCACTAGCCTGCTATTAGCCTTTGGCAGACTCAGCTAGGAGAGATTTGCCTTACCTAGTCTAGTCACATTTTTAAATGGGTGCATGAACTAAGTTGGACACTGAATAATCACATTCAGCCAGTGTCCTACATCTTCAACTTTCATTCCTAACAATAATTCGGTACATTTGCAGTACTATATTACCCTAATTTCCAAGGAAAGCTAACAAAAAGCAAAATCTTCTTTCACTCATGCCCTGGGATGCTCTTAAAACAGGGTCAATACATAACCCTGACTGAAACTTTTAAAAGTTACAGACCTGTGTGTTGTAGACTTTGTATGCCTAAATATCTTATGACAGGAGGCATCTTAAGCTGTCTTATGTGTGGTTCTTCACAAGAGGTTAAATTAGGTTCATCGTGTATTTAGATTGCACAAAACTGGCCCTAATGTGATGAGTGGCAGGTAGAAATAATAATACACTATGTATACTGTACAATGTACAGTAAATGATTGCACAGAATATGTGACAATATGTTCTGTTAAAGTTACCAAAACCGTCTGTGATGATAAGTATATTTGGCCCCTATAAATAATATTAATGTATGGGAAACTGTACTGTATATCTTAAAGGAGATATAATCAATGCCAATCACCATCTAAATGTGTCACTGTTGCCATTATCATGGAGTGCAACCTTGTATAATAATTCATATATAGCATCCACCTAAACATGTGGGCTGACACTGCCTTTAGAAATACAGGACTCAATTTACATGAGCTGTAAATGGACAGTTTGTGTAATGCTGCACACATGGGATCAAGACTTACAATAATTAAACTTGCGCAGGGCGTCTGCAGTAATGAGGAAAACACAGAGAGGAGAGATGATTGAGGAATCCAAATGTACACAACAACACACTGTATATTGAAAAATATCCAGGTGACTCAAACATAACTGGGCTGGTCTCAGAGATACATAAACATGGACTTGAGCAGAATTTAAAGGTTCAGAATAGACTAATTGAAATGAAATTAGAGCTGAATGGAGTGGAATGGAATCAAATGAAAGACTACAGATTAAATTGAATAGAGTGAAAATGAATAGAGTGAAATGTTATGGAGCATAACACCGTGGAATATAATTAAAAGGTATGGACTCAAGATGGACTGGACTGAAAATAAATATCTGCACTACACTGTTGTATCATGTTACGCCTTACACTTTGGGCTGTATATATACTGTACACTTTCTTTGGTGCTCTTATGATGAATGCGCTGTAAACAACCAATCCATCGGTTCGACTTGGAATCACAAGTAATTGAGCTGCGTACTATATTTTTGGTCAAGAAGACAGATAGCAGTTGTTGGAATACATGAACAATGGTGGGGTAAAGGAAGAAAAAAATCAATGTAGAATTTCACTGAGCTGCCATAGACACAGTTTAGAGATTTGCATGAATCTTTAAAAAATACTGCCTTTATTATTAGTGATGTTGTTTGACACTTACAAGTACGGTAGCTCTTTATTTTACAGTGCAGTAATTACTCATTGTTTGCAAGGACTGATAAATGAAAAGCTGATTACTTGTAATTAACATTCAATAGATGCAATACTAGTCTGCACATATTTTTATTATTACATTGGTATAGAAATATGATAACTGGTAGTTATGTTTTGTAACATATTAACAGGGACAGTAATTATCAATAATTTACTAGGTAATTACAACATTATTACATTACAATAACAAAAAAATGCTGGATTATAATTATAAGGGGAATTGTATATTCCGACCAATGGACTTAATCAATGTATAGTTTCTAGTAAATAGAAAGTTCAAGTTATTTTTTTCAGTTCCTGAACTGTAAAACGAAGAGCTACCACAAGTGTGTAAATTAACTCGAAGGCAAGACTTCAATTGACTGTTCGCAAAATCCCTCCCTAACCAGCGATTGTCCAATCACAACTCTAGCTGACTTTATGCCAGCGACACGCAACTTTAGCCTCAGTCTTTTAGCATATCATGTATGTAGCCATCAAGTGCGTACTTAGGACCCCTTTTACAGGGTTCTCATTTTAAAATGCGTCAGGCAAAAAGATTGAAAAGTCATCCACGTCAACAGCGTTTTCAACCAACTCACGCTGCTAATGTTAGCTTAGTTAGCTAGCTAACTACAGTTATTTCACCTGGTAAAATGGACACTCACCAGCTAGAAATGAGAGGCTGCATCTCTCCCCCTCTGTCTGAAATGAAGGATCCATTGTGTCAATAATTACTAAGGTTGTGGAGTGATAAATCTGCCTCTGTTATTGTTATAAACTGTATATGTGCCGTGTGAGAATAGAAAGCTTTACAGGGGTAGCAACAGTAACTAAAGTGGGGTGGGGCTTCAAGGATGAATTTTACAAGGCCAAAAACATGTTGTTTCTTGACCTCTAATGCCTTTTGCAGTTTCACTACTTGAGTTTTTAAGGAGAACCAATGCAATGTTTTTCACAGTGTATAAATTTACAAGTGTATTGTACTGTAAATCTGTTTTCTTAATCCTACCAATCAGATCTGGGTCAAAACAAGGTTCAAATCACTATTACAATGCAGGTAATTGAAGTTATACTGAAAACTGAACAGCCTAAACATTTAGTACATATGGTATTATGGCAGGAGTGTGTAGAGGGCTTCTGGGGATAACCAAATAGTCTTTACTTTGCTTGTTAAACTTAATGAAAAATCCAATAGCTTTAAATAATTATAACTAAATAGTGGTGTACTCTGTGATGACCCAGGTGTGATGTTAATTGGTATACTGTATATTGCGATGAATCCTTTGCATATGATTCTGCACTGCCAAACACCTTCTCTCTGTCTGTCTCTTGTGCTCTTGTGGTAGTAGCACACTATCTCTGGGTGTCTCTCTTAGTGTGGAGGTTAGTTTGCCCTCGGCTCCATCAAGATAGGGAAAAGAATTTTACTACAAAACATAAATCACGAAAGGTTTGACAGCACCCAGGGCCAGTCATACTAAAAATATATACGCTGAGTGAGAAACTGCAGATAAAGGGTGTTTTTTTTCCTGCCAGGGCTAAAAGCAGCAACCCTTTGGCTTTACCAAACTACAGTTTATGAGCTCTAGGTGGATGTAGCCTCTGCTTGGCTGCAGTTCTTCAACTTAATAGAGGAAATTGGCAAAAACACAGCACTACTGCAACACAATGCCCTGCAGCCTGTTTGACAACTCATTTTATTCCCATCACTATCAGGCTATTGTGGGCTGACTTGTTTAGGGAGCACAGTTTATATGCCCTTGCACCAGCCCAGTTTCTACCAATGTATGTTGTCCAGCGATCTTACTGGAGTCTGGATTACCCACCTGTCATGATGCGAGTGTGAAGTTTAAACTGACCTCCTAAAAACAGATTTTTTTTTCCTGCATTTTTCTGGGAGTATAGCTCATTCTAAATGGCTCAGTGTGTAGTAACGTGGTTCAAACTATTGATGAAGTGATTCTTGTAAATCAGTCAGTGCGACATTTATTCTGAATTTTGTGATTATCCTCTTCACTCTCAGCAAGTTGTGTCTGTATTTGATACCTGGAAATGTAAGCACACGACCACTATTGTCTCTAAGTCTAGTCACTGGTTTCTAAATAGCTTTTTATATAGCCAAATGACTGTCCCTTTGGTTATCAAAGAACTTTATCTTGAAAACTGTATATTAAAATTTTAAATGTACTATTACTGTTGTGTTGATTTATTGTGTGTATTAAGGTCATCATTGTGGTGGTGATGGCGCAGTGGATAGGACACATGCCTTTGGTGTGGGTTCCATTCCCACTGCAATACATCAACCAATGTGTCCTTGAGCAAGACACTTAACTCCTAGTTGCTCCAGAGGCACGTGGCCTCTGACATATATATATATATATATATATATATATATATATATATATATATATATATATATATATATATATATAGCAATTGTAAGTCGCTTTGGATAAAAGCGTCACGTAAATGACATGTAATGTGATAATGTAATGTAATCTTTGTTGAGTGCCATCATGTTTCATCACTTGACTGAAACAAAAGTCTTTGTAATCTGAACATCTCCTCCAGCATAGTCAAAGCAAAGAAATAACCCTGCCTGTTGCCTCCATGGTCAAGGGTTGTTGCCATGGATATCACTGATGTTAAAGGGGTGCTCCAGAAATTTAAATATTGCTACTCCATAACAAGAGACAGAGTTAAAAAAGAACAATAAAAATCAATTCAGCAGAGGCTGACAGATCCTGACTTTTTAGACTACATTCACACTAAATCAGATGGTTTGTAAACACAGGACAGAATAGAATATGCATCTGTGTACAGACTAGTTTGCAACTTCATATGTCATAATGGACTTCAGAAACAGTGACGGCACAAATTTAAATTTTTCAAATATGTAAAACAGGATTTGATAATTCTATGTATGAAAGAGGTATGAAGTTTCACAGTGCAATAAGTGCTCAGGCTTAACTACAGAAATGATGGTGAAATTGTCTTTTGAAACATGAAGAACAAAAACTCTAAATCTGTCCCTCTATGGGAATTAGTCTCAGTGTGTCCTCATGTCCTGATTGCTTTAAGACCCTCCCACTTTAGCTGTACTAGTGTCTTCATTTTATTTCCTCTTCATATAACATGGGGTCCTTTAAAATATTCATGAGCAATGTATCACTGTGCTCTGTTCTCCCAACACATCCTACACACACTTTCTCTCCTCTATGTTGGCTTATCTTTGTCTGTTGCATCCAATGTGTTACACAACGATGACGATAGCGGCCGACTACCTGGGTCTGTGTTCACGATAAGGACGCAGAATGGAACTGTTTATACCTCCAGTATCAGAATTAGCTTTATAGTAGCATTGGAACACTGAGCAGATGTCAGAAAGCTTCTGCAACCACCACAGACGTATTGCTCGGTCCCCCCAGAGAACGCCACTCACTCCCACTGTTCTGAAGAGGTGGTCTCTTTCATTTCCTTTCTATTTTCTTACTCATGTCAAGGCAGAAAGTAAGGGGTTAGAATGACGTGGGAAAAGTAAGAAAGAAACCAGTAGAGAAAAGGAGATATGGAATGTGTCTCTAAAAACAGCACTTTTGTGTTTTGACATTCAGAAGAAAGACAGCAGAGAAAAGCACCATCCACCCTCACAGATTTGAAGAAAACAAAGACACAAATATGTTCTACTTGTTATGAACTTGGTTTTTAATCTTTAACACACAGAGATTCAATTGAGCACACACAATATATTAAAATGGCACATCAAGCACTTTTAATATTATTTGAAGAGTCTGAAATGCAATTGGGAAGTCTTATTTTTAGTCTATTGTTGTCAAATATTCTGCTCATTTTGCCCTTTGAATCAAATCCACCAACTATCTGTCATTTATCTCTCAGATGGAAAATGAGACAGCACAATTATAAAACGTCTGATGAAAAATGAGGAATTGTTCACTTTGAAATGCACCACAATTCAGGGTTTTATCTGTTCTGTCCCCTATCTCCTCCCTCCTGTCACAGAAAAGGCACTGTGTGTGTGCGTGTGTGCGTGTGTGCGCGGGTAACGGGGCATCTTGTCCCAGAAAAGCTGACAGGCGATGTGCCATTCATCTTGGTAATTTCCCCCAAACTGTTGGCCTCCTGCCAGTGCACTCACTCATGCTTAATCAGCCTCAATCAGCAACATACTTTCAAACATGTCTGCAGCCCCGACTGTGTGTGTGTGTGTGTGTGTCAGTGTGTGTGGCTGTTTCTCTGTCTTTTTGTTGTTTCGATATGGTTTCAGCTGCCTATTGTAGAAAAGTCTGTGATCACAGGTAAATTCTGATCCAACCTTTTCACAGTCACTTTTACATTTCTTTCAATTTTGGGCTTTAAAGGACCCTCCAGGCCTTTAAAAATATACAACAATGTACACCTTCTGTGTAGTTGCACTGTTTGCATTGCTGAAACAGCCGATGGACACACAAGTTTCCAGTTGAAGAAACAGTATTGTTCTATTGATGTTGGATTGGATTCTGAAGCAAACAAAATACTTTAATATTAAATTAAATGAGTCAGAAGATAAGGTTTCAGTATGGTGACTGTATGAATGTAAGTGTTGTCATCATTAGCTGCTGCCAAGGAAAATAGGGATAAAAGAGCAAATAGAGTTAAATGAACGATATGGCAGTTGACTACATTTACAAATACATGTGTTTTATCTGTAGCTGACCACTTTCCTTCCAGTAAGCAAAACACAGTTTATTTTATATTTTTGGCTCTTTGGATGACATTAGTAACCATCTGATATAAGTATACATTTAATGATCATATACCATTTGTTGAGATTGTATTATGTACAAATCGTCCAATTTTCGTTCAATATCCATGTTACAGTACATTCTGCTTTTCAGTGTATCAAAAGGGGTTAGACTGTAGCGGCTGCTGAGGGATCACAGACTGAAGATGGAGGAAAGATGGCTATTGCTGAACATATTTATCTGCCCAGGTTTCTTAGTGTATGTAGTATTTCTGGTTGTACGCAACATCAAAACCCCAGTCTCACTGAACATATATCTTGTGTAATTTGGTGTGAATTTGTTGTTTCAATCCATAGATGGGAAAGTACATAGACTATTTTGGGATTGTTGTTCAGAGATTTGTCTCCCCACTGCAGGTTTTAGTGTTCAGACACACTCCCACTTTTCTGTTTTTCCAAGTGTAACTGGGCATTCATTAAACACAGTAAGTCCCAGCCAAGCAATCTGGCTGGGCTAAGGTTTTTTTCTGACTGTGCTTTAAGAATGGTTGCTAGGTAACCAGAGAGTTAAGTTACCATCTTCCTAACTTTCTCCTATTTAACCTTTTCTGTTGTGCATCTTGCATTGAAACAGACCAGCCATTCAGGAACCATGCATCTGTAGACACTGTATGGAAGTGATGCTACCTTTGGGAATGCTATGTGTGCCAGCTAAAGCTTTGTTACAGATCACAGTTAACGCTGCACTAATTAGTATTTTTATCTCAGCAAAATAAATGAATGTGTTATGTTAAATGGGTGAATCATAGTGACAAACACAGATAATTCTGTAACTCTGCAGTTACCCTTAGTTCCAAGGAGTGTTAAAGCAAATTTCAGTTCTTTGTTTTGGTTTTATGGCCCGCAACTTTAGTGTTTCAGTTCATTCTCACATCTTTCATCACCCTCATTTCCAGCCGCAGCAGTCAGCTGTATTTTCAGCCAAATAAACTCAGATAATCCACACTACTTGCTAAGCACCAAATGGCAGACAGACAAAGCTAGCTGGTAAACAAAGTGGAACAGTTAGCTACTAAAGAGGGAGCTATTCCCCTTTGGAGTTGGTGGAAAACAGAGCTAAAAGGAGAGTAAATTATGGACTGTCGTTAGAAAACCAAAAAAATGACTTGAAGGCTAATGTTGCTCTCTCTCCTGGATGCATTAATACATAACTGTTAGCTAACATGTTCAACTTTTTAAGGTGAAAATGTGTTTTTTTCATTTTGCTCCATTGGTCATAAATTGCCAAAAACAAAATCAATTGATACTGATTTAAAAAACGGAGAAATAAACAGTCACAGACAAAATCTTTACAACTTCAACTTAACAAAGAAATACAGTGATATGAGTTTTTAGAGCTTGGGGCACAGTTTAAAACAAATTGAATTTTTTCTTGCTAATCGTTAAAATTGTAGAAATACTAGAGGAAATGGAGAAGTCAGCAGTTAGAAAGAATGGCATGGCAATCTCATCCTTACTATAACACACACACACACACACACACACACACACAACCCAGGAGCTGGGGTTTTTAACCAATATTACATTTCAGTATTTACTAAGTAAGACTTTTCATTTTGTGTGTTATATTGCAAAGATATATTGAGATTGTCCATTGGGAACTGCTCAATAACATCCCTCCCATTTCTCTCTCATCCTCCCACTCCCTTTCTTTCTGTCTGCTGCCTTTCCATCCATTCATTTCTCATCTTCTCTGAGCTCTATCCTGCCCTCTCATACATTTTAATGGCAGCAGTTTGATCCGGCTGGTCAAAAAAAAACATTCAAATGTGTCCGCTTGTGTTGAATAAATACATAATTTAGCAACACAAGTTAACTACTCAGTTCAGTTCAGTGTTGTGGAAAAGACAAGATAAATATTTCACTTTCTGAAGAGTGGGTAGAATGAGATTTAGTCAAAGATGAGATGCTGAGTCGTGTGTGGCTGTGTAGGGAACCACTGTTGGATGACTGTTAGTCCATCTCATGCATACACTTTTACCGAGCAAGTGTAAAAACACAGAGCATATGGTAGATGGAAAATGTGATTTTTTTAAGTTAGTAACTGCACCACTAAGATGCCTAAAAATGCATGTATCAAATGATACAAATTGATACTTCATTTTTTGTTCAAGCTCTATCCATCAATCCATCCATCCATCTATTTTCTCACTCAATCTTTTCTCCATCCATTCATTTTCTCACTGCTCATCAGGGTCAAGCTAAGCGTGGTTGCCCATATGTACTTCCCCTAGTCACGTCCTCCAGCTCCAA
The DNA here is from genome assembly GCA_026937815.1 of Etheostoma perlongum. NCBI lineage: Eukaryota > Metazoa > Chordata > Actinopteri > Perciformes > Percidae > Etheostoma > Etheostoma perlongum. The sequence goes on along the minus strand of CM049393.1, from coordinate 16,850,741 downwards.
AGGCATTACCATGCCAGATGGGAACTATACATACTTCCTGGAGCGAGTTCTGAGACTGCCTTGAGGTCTCATCTTAGTTGTGCCTGGAATACTTCTACAGGGGATCAGATAGCCAAACCACCTCAAAAGGCTCTACAAAGCAGAAGAGCAGTTCTTCTACTCTAAGTTACTTCAAGATATCTGAGCTTCTCATCCTTAACTGAAAGGGGCCCAGACGCCTTATGTTTGGATGGCAAAAAATAAATACATTTTCAATATGTATACTGCATAACTGCCAGTTTTTCTAAAATGCACATCTCACATTACAAAAAAGGGAAAATGTTTATTTCCACACTAACATTTATTCCCAATCAATAAAACATGTCACGCAAAACAAGCATCAAAGACACCTTAAAATCCTTCATTCTTTAAGAGTGCAGTGCAGCAACACCCTTACACAGAGGAGCACATGCACAAAGATGGATAAGGTCATATCACTCACTGCTTATCATGTTTATGTATAAGACAGAACCAGAGAAGATGTGACTCAGTGGGTCGAAACCTCATCTCCCACATCTGTGAGTCGCCGTGTCAGTCGGATGTAGTGTTAACACGGGTCACTCTGTGTCACTCTGCCAGTGTATCTTTTGAGTGGCTGCTTTGTTCAGCAATCTGGTCCTAAACTGAACAATGCAATTTTAAGAGCAATATTATACTTCTGTAACGTTATACCAGTTTTTTTAAATCACTGGACAGCATTTTTCAGATGGATGTGTTTTTGAGAGTGAGGTAAAGTTTTATATTTTAAACATAATTTAAGATATTCATAAATCATTTGTATTAGCATATGTGCATTTTGTCCACGTGCTGCTTTGGTAATGGACAGACTTGGTGCGTCACATCAGAAGAGCAAGAGCGGATGAACCTAATGAAAAAATGTATAACAGAATTAATATGAAATAGAACAGTCATAATCACCCTACTTTTATGTTCACAGCCACCTACTTACCAATGGCACCTGAATACTCTTGTTGCTATGGATACAACTCAATGTGATAACCACTATATCATGCCAATTAAGGATATATTCAAATTAGTTACACTCAAAGCAGGTTTGCCTCCCAATTCAGAATCTACTGTACCAGTGAGTTTCTTCCTCCATGTACAGAAATAAAATCTTTGGCTTTTAATGAAAATGTCCATTCAATCCATATTGTTTCTTCAGTGGCGTTACATTTTTCATGGATTCAAGGGTTTATATGTTACATAAACAAGTAATGTGTAATATATGCTGTATATGCAAGAAGTAAGATATGCATGTATCTAAGTGCAAAAATACAATGTGCAAGAGGATGGAATTCTCCATCTTGATGATCCTGAGGAAATAACTTTTTATTTTGTTTTCTCTGTGTTAGACTTGTAGCTTAACGGGAAGTGTTTGCCTGAGCATAGAAGCTTGAGAGTGTATTGGTGATGTGGTAAAGGTTCTTTATAATCCTACTCGCTCTGGCACATTCCGGTGTATAAGTCCAGCAGAGTGGGAAGTATGGATCCGATAGTATGCTCGGCCGAGCGAACCACTCCGAATGGCTAGTCTTTTTCAATACAAGACAGATATACAACAGAAAGTAATATAAGAGAAAGTTAGATTAACATTGAGTTATAAAGTATATTTAAAAGAAAGCAAGAATGTGTGCCGGTTAAGAAAGAGGTTAACTGCAAAAAATGTGTTGCCTGGAGTACAATATGTGACAATATGTGAAAAGACTTTCAACATTAACGTTTTAATTGTTAATATTTTCTTTTCGGCTGGAACATCTTCACTGGGTTCCATGACACATCAATCCTTTTTTTAAATGTTCAAAAAGTCAGAATACAATATTTGGCTTAATATTTTTTCTTACAGATGCAAGCCCTTTGCTTAATGACATAATTCATTAACTTTCGGGAAAGAAGCAGGCTATTGTAGTTTTTGTTTGTCTTGTCATTCATTTCTAGGTCACTGGGAGAACTGAATGCCTCGCTGAGCGTAAGATGTGCTCAGTGAAGGATCTCCACATAACCGTTCCTGTGTGTGTGTGTGTGTGTGTGTGTGTGTGTGTGTGTGTGTGTGTGTGTGTGTGTGTGCGCGCAGTGAAGCAAACAACCTCACACACAACTCTCTCTGATACACCTTTGACTCTTCAGTTTTGACAGACACACACAAACACACACACACACACACACAATATATCAGCCTTTAGTACAATAAAAAGTGGTCTTTCTTTACCTGTCTCTTTCCATCTCAGAGATTTGAGCTGCTACTTTGTGAAAGCACTGAGGCTGATGGGGATCCATTTCACTTCAAAGGTCTGTTCTTTCCTTCCTCCAGGGCCAAGTCTGGACAGCAGGTCAGCACATTAGGTACTGCCTGTTATGCGAGAGGGCATGGTGGACGATGACTGAAAGAGGACCAAACCAACTTAAATATTAAGATTGACTGAAATTGATTGCCTATACACTAACATATTCATCTTGACTGGTAATACTCTGCAACAAGCCCTTCAAACCATATGGTGATATAGGTTGATTATTTCTACGCTCTAATACGACCCACATGAGCATTTCATAAATTATGAGGTGGCAGAAATTGAGACCCACAGAAGAAGAAGTTTTCCATCCTTACATCAAAATTACAGAACTTAGGGGTTTTAAACACGTTGGTCACGAAATGGTCACTGTTTGGTAGGTTAAAAACTACTTGGTTATGTTTAGAAAAAGAGTTTTTGTTATACATGGCTATTACAAAAACATGCTCCAGTTTGTAGCTCACCAGTTTATGGTGGATCACCAAGCAACCTAAAAACAAAGCTGCAAACAGATTGGATTTAAAATGTTTTCCCTGTATTATTTTTGGGTTTATGTTCTCTCATACGTTCTCTAATATTTATACATTATTATACAGTAAATAGCATTTGCTAATTTTTTTTTTTACACCCAAAAAACTGGATTACACCAATGTTGTTGTGTGTCTTCCAAAGTACACTGCATTCCATCCTGCCAGAGCATAATGTTCAGAGCAATGCTCCCAATTATAGAAAGTGACGAAAATGCAAATGAGCTGCCGAATATTCGTATATATACACACACATTAGCTAAAGTAAACTTGTTGTTGCGGTTGATTTTTTGACTGGGTAATTTACAATTTAATGATAAAAAACAATGACATGCATTTGACCCCATATGAATGAAGGCAAGGAAGGACCATTTTGTACAAGCAAAGCTAAAATAAACTACCTTGAAATGTTCATTCCTTCAGCATATTATCCTTGTTTAGCTTAGAAGGTACGCACTATAAGGGCTTTGTCTGGTTTGGCTCCAATTAGGCTGTCCTGTTTGAGATTAAGAGATCAGGAAAAACTCCCCCAATATCCCCTGGATTTAATGCCAAACACTCACTAGGTTGTGCATACAGTCTATCAAGACAAAAGGGACATTTTTCTGGAAAGCCTCTTAGAAGTAAGTGACAGTTATGTTTTGTCCCGACTGCAGGAACCCTGAATCAACAAATTTGGTTCATTGGTCTCAAATTACCTGTCGCACAGACAACAAAACACAGTTGTTAGTAATAATGTTAGTATTCTGCATTCAATTTAGGGCCCTGCTAGTTGTTCTAATGACACGGTTAAGTGACACACCTGATTGGAGCTGTTTGTGTTAAAAATTGCACCTGTGCTTTTGTTTCTATGACAGGTCATTGGGCTGTGAGACAGGCCTTTTGGATGCACGGCTCCACACACCACCCTGCCACTATTTGGTAATCAAATTACTTATGAGCCAGTAACCACTTCTTCTTGAACGTAAAACTGATTACTGTAATCAGCTAGAACAGTGGACAAGAAGAAAAGATGCACTCACTGCTTTGTACTAGTGGAAAGTTAAGAGACGTAAGAGTAACAGGGCATCAGTATACTACAGTGAGCTACTGTACAGTAAAATGTTGGCAAATTGGCTAAATAAGACCAAATGACTCCAAACAGCTTGCATGGCAAAATGTGTCTAAAAGCCAATGAAGCCGGTGTGGCTCCAAAAGTTCAGTGTTTGCCTCATTATATCTGCATTTAACTAAGACACAGTCACATTAGCAGCTGGCAGGTGCTGCCTTTGGGTGCTGTCAGAGAACTTTTTTTCCCTTCACCATTAGAGAAAATTCTCTGGGGAAATCAATGGATGCATTAATGATGCTTAAAGATAGGTAAAATGCGCTGTGTAGAGGAGTATATACAGTAGAGGTGGGTGGGAGGGATGCCGCAGTGCTGTCCACTCCTTTAGTCACTGCCACTAGCATCTGGTTATAATCAGCATATCAGACATTATCCATACTGCACCACTTGCTTGCATAGGGTAAAAAGCTCAGCACTTGGAGATTAAAAAAAATGCTGTCTCATAAATTCACGCAAATTATACGGGCTTTACTAGCTCTTAAGTAGCAGACAAACAGCTGATGTTTGCTCCTGCACAGCTTCCTGACACACTGATGTTTGGTTACTTTCTGCAGCTTCCACTGTGTCTTAACGGCATTGCTGTAAGAAGGGAAACTCAAGAGCATGCGCAATAAAGCAGACACATGCATGCATGAAAGCACACTGAGATTACAATGCACAATGCACACACATGTGCAGGCAGAAAAACACGCACACACACACACCCGCAAACACACACACATACACACACACTCACACACACACGCACGCAATTACAAACACTGTCAGACTACACATACTCATCTCTGAAAGGTAATTACTTTACTCACCACAGTCATCTTACCCTTTGAGCCTTAATTTAAAACCTCACATTGTGACAAACTACAGTTTTTATTGTTTGAGGCATCTCAGCTCAGTCACAGAGAGCCGTAGCTGGAATATATGGGAGGCTTGTGCAATCATACATAGTTGCAAACTGAAAACCGAGTTATTGTTCACATATGGAGATGCTCTATCATCCCCAAAGACATGGCATTTTGCTATTCTATTACTGTTTAATCAATACAGTGTTATTGTCATTTCAGAGTAAATATAATTTCTAATGTTTGACTGCGACTGTTCATCATTTAGCTTTGTACTTTGAGTTAAGTAATAAAACAACAATAATAATAGTAGTACCCAAGTACAAAGATGCACATAATGGAACATAACAACAAAAGTTGTAAGTATATGTGATGCTTTTTGGGCAAGGTTAAGATTTATCTATTTGAGACCATCTTGCAATATTGGTAAAGTAATTCTCTAAACACTTAATTTCCTGGTTGCAGTTTTCTGTAAGCTGTTTTCTGTAAAAAAAAAAAATGTCCTTTGTAATGTGTTCCATGCTTCTAGGGTTATGTACACCATAGACTCGCATTGCCAGACCTTCCTTCACCTTGCCGCGGAGGGGGTCTGGCAAGTCCACACAACATTCCAGGATGGAAACGTGTTCTGGTTTATTGGCCTTTCTTTAAACCAATCACAATCGTCATGGGCGGCGCTAAACTCTGGACGTGCAACAGAGAATCCAGATTGGACAGATAGTCTAGCCAGCTGTCTAGCTGTACCCTTGAGAGATCTGAGTAACCTTGGTCCTCACCAATTGACCGGAGTTTAAAATTCCAACACAAAGTAAACGGAAGGTACTGGAAACCGGACAAAAAGAGTGAAATCCAGCAGAATTTCCCGGCGACACCAGACCAATCCCGGAAGTGGAATTTCGTGAATGTAGACTATGTATATTGAGCTGTCCGTCAGTTTAATTTTGCCCTTTGGAGATTATTAAATTTGTAGCACGGTGCATTTATCATGATTAGGTAGGTCCAGAAATAACTGAAAATGTATCTAATGCAATATCTTTTTTTAAATCTAAGGTAATATTTGGGTATGATAAATGTAGTGAATATTCTGAAAAAAATGTATGTGTCCAATTTCCATTGGTTTTTCAATAGTTTTGTTATTTCCTATTATGAGTTTCAAAATATTTTTCTTTATGGTATTTGTATGCTGCAAAATTGAAAAAAATATGTGGATGCTGTCTCACCTCTCTAAGTCCAATGTATTGTCTGTCTCTGAATATACACTTGTGTTCAACATTGTCTGGTATAGTTTGTGTCTCCAATATTTATTTGAAAAGGGATGCATGTACTTTTATATGTAGCTCAGGAAGAATAGCTGTAAAAAAATTACTGGAGCAAATATGTAATATGAACAGTGAAAATCAAGTCTTTTGGGGTGTGTATGCTGCAGAGTTCTGCCGAGGTATGCCTCAGAACAGCTTGATTACATCTCTGGTGCATTGTGCCATTAAATTAAATCAATGCAATGCACCTGAGGAATTTAGGCACTGCTGTGAAAGCAATGTGTGACAGTTTATGAGTTTATTGTAATTGTATTGTACTGTAATGGCACTGTAATTGCACTTGTTGCTGTTAATACACACAGTTGGATATCAGATTTATAGTATACTGTGTTTTCCCTCTAGCAAGCATTCATTTCTTTTCCAGGTCAGTTTTGAGAATTGTTGCATGAAGTCGAAAACAGATTAAACAAAAAATATTAGAAAAAGTCTGCCTTGGATGGTAGGTGTTACCGTAAGAAAAAGTAGAGAACTCTTCTTTTAATGGACACTATAACTTGCTGTAGAAAAAAAACAACACAACAGCTATTTCCCATTTGTTTTGAGTGTCGGGTAACAAGGCTAGTCTGATCTTGTCTGATAAGGGTAGTTCAGAGCAAATAACTAGTCCACCCACTTCTTGTGCATCGATGTGCCTTTTTTCTGCCAGCTTTGTTCCAAATAAAGTGGGCAGTGTAGACCTCATACAAAAAGACAATACAATAGACTCTTCAGCTATGATCTAGACTAAAGAAAAACTCCAGTTTCTTCAGTTTAAATGTTCTGACAACAGGGTACAAAATCAAGTTTAGTATGTTTGACTGCTGTCAAATGCATGCACTTGCTGCCACCAAATTTGTGGGTGCTATAACATTAGATGTGTTTGTTTAATAGCATCCAAGTCAGATCAAGAAGCCTACAAGTGTGATCAGACACAACTCAAATAAATGAACACTAAAGCTGGCAGTATACGTCACATTAAATCACATTTGGTGTGTTTCCAGACTGAGCAAATACCAAAGGTTCCCCATTAGAGAATGTAACACAGTGAACAAAACGGAGGAGTATATACAGTGAGGAAAATAAGTATTTGAACACCTGGCTATTTTGCAAGTTCTCCCACTTAGAAATCATGGAGGGGTCTGAATTTGTCATCGTAGGTGTATGTCCACTGTGAGAGACAATCTAAAAAAAAAAATCCAGAAATCACAATGTATGATTTTTTAACTATTTATTTGTATGATACAGCTGCAAATAAGTATTTGAACACCTGAGAAAATCAATGTTAATATTTGGTACAGTAGCCTTTGTTTTCAATTCCAGAGGTCAAACGTTTCCTGTAGTTTTTCACCAGGTTTGACACACTGCAGAAGGGATTTTGGCCCACTCCTCCACACAGATCTTCTCTAGATCAGTCAGGTTTCTGGGCTGTCGCTGAGAAACACGGAGTTTGAGCTCCCTCCAAAGATTCTCTATTGGGTTTAGGTCTGGAGACTGGCTAGGCCACGCCAGAACCTTGATATGCTTCTTACAGAGCCACTCCTTGGTTATCCTGGTTATGTGCTTTGGGTCATTGTCATGTTGGAAGACCCAGCCTCGACCCATCTTCAATGCTCTAACTGAGGGAAGGAGGTTGTTCCCCAAAATCTCGCAATACATGTCCCCGATCATCCTCTCCTTAATACAGTACAGTCGCCCTGTCCCATGTGCAGAAAAACACCCCCAACGCATGATGCTACCACCCCCATGCTTCACAGTAGGGATGGTGGTCTTGGGATGGTACTCATCATTCTTCTTCCTCCAAACATGGTTAGTGGAATTATGACCAAAAAGTTCTATTTTGGTCTCATCTGACCACATGACTTTCTCCCATGACTCTTCTGGATCATCCAAATGGTCATTGGCATACTTAAGACGGGCTTTGAAATGTGCTGGTTTAAGGAGGGGAACCTTCCGTGCCATGCATGATTTCAAACCATGACGTCTTAGTGTATTACCAACAGTAACCTTGGAAACAGTGGTCCCACATACATACTGTACCTACCAAGTCCTGTTCCAGCTCAGTTGTCCCTGCCGGCAATAACAGAGGGGATTATGGGAGAGTGTGCAATGCTGTCTTTTATAAACTCACACACACACACACACACAGAATCTGAGAATCCAGAATCTATGATTTTTTCTGCCTTTCTCATAACAGCCATGTGTCACATTACCAACTGATAATAGATAGTTGTGTGTGTAGGACGGCCACAGATGGACACCTGCTGCAAACTACTTGATGGACCCACTCTAATGAGCTCAGTTATTGCTATGGCAACCCCCCTACACACAAATCCATGCACACTCAAACACACACAGTGAAGCCTGCACACTGATCATTAGAGTGTAGTGATCTTTCTCCTCTGTGTCCTCGTCTACCCCCATTGCCCTGCCTTTAAGATCCAAGCACCCTTTCTGCCTTTCCTCTCTACCTCCCCCTCCATCTGTCCTTCCCTCCATTAGCCCCCGGTTTGTCCGTAATAGTTCTTTATCTCCTCTCTTCCACTTATAATTTTATCCACATTCTTATCTTTCACACCTCCATTCCTCATATCCTTTTAAACTATCCCTCCCTTTATCTGTCCTTTGTCACTTTCTCATTTTCTGCCACTACCTCAATCCATCTATCCACCTCCCTTCATTCCCTGCCTCCACTGCAGTCTTTCCATCCCTTCATGTGCCTCTTTTTCCCTTCTTCCCCTCCACCCATTCATCTCCAATAATTACCAGGTTGGAGATTTTAAATTAGAAAGAGAGGAGAAACCGTCTGGTGCGGCAAAGCCCTAATTGAAATCCCAATTAGTCTCCTCTGGTAGTCTGAGGTAGCTACCGATCTGCTAAAAATCCAATTTTCATCAAGAGGCAAATTTTCTGAAGTGATTATTTGGAATTCTAATAATATGTAATAGGGTGGTAAATCAAAAATGCAGACAAGAAACAGTCTTCCTTATCGCAGACGTTTAAAATTGCCCCAAGCGATCTGCCTCAATCTGTTCTGGAAATTAACAGCAGGAAGCTGTGGCAATTGGGCAAGATAAACAGAACAACAAAAAAGTCACTAAAAGGTAACTTGTTGCCTTGGTGATTACCATAGTGATGGCATGGTCGCAGGAGAAGCAGCCGCTTCATTTCTAGGCAGGAGGGAAGTGTGGTACAAATGCAGGGATTGAAACTTGCACTGCGTATGGTTTGGATTTACAATTAGCTAGTTGGCATGAAGCCTAAGTGGAACAATTACACACACATGCATTCATTCATTCTGTTTTCCAATCACACAATCACTCAATCCCTTTTGTTGTGCATGTACACACACCGTTGACTGTTGACCAAACCCCTCCCTTTGAGCAGTGATTGTCCAATCATAGCTTAGAAACTGTAACTAGGCACGGCAGGCCTATCAAACTTTGGATTTCTCCACTTCGAAGCAGTGCGCATGAAGCTCTCGTAAGAATATATATATATAAATCCATATTTAAAGAGTTTGGAGGGAGGTGTCTTTATAGCCTTTTGTAAACCAAAAACAGTATGGATTTATAAATGTGCATTCCTGCTCTTATGTAAGCTGCAAATGATAACATGCCCAGCTAGCCAGTTTACAGCAGGTACTACAGCCACAGATTGGATGATTTTCAACCTCAAAGGTTCTCTTGTAGCTTTTTAAGACGGTAAAACATATTGCTTAAAAAAGCAGACAATAACGTGTAAATCTTAAGTCTATTCTGTCAAATGTAAGCAAGCCGCTAAAGCGGTTTATGACTTCTTACTTTTAATATTTCATTATCACTTTTCATACTTATACTGCTAAATGGGACTAACACTTGCTTTAACTGGGTCCTTGTTTTGAGTCACTTGGAAACATCCAAAAGTCAGGCAAAGACAGTATTTTCAAGCAGCAAAGGGAGCTAACGTTAGCTTAACTAGCTAGCTAGTTAAAACCAGCCACTGACAGTTGCCATTGCAGCCGGCAAAATTGAAAGAGCCCAACAAAATGAAAAGCTTGTTTATGTCTATTTCTGGTTGATATCAAGGACCCACTTAAAAAAAACACTCCCAAAAACCCATTTAAAATATGTGTATTTGGAATGATAAATCTATCACTGTTATTATTGTAAACTCCTGTGTGAAAGCTGGACAGGCTTTACCAAAGTGACATTCTTCGTGTTCTCACGCTAGAGCTAAAACAAAAAGGTGATTAATTAATCACATTGATAACTGATTAATCATTTAAGAAACATTTGATGGGTCCAGCTTCTTTAATGTGACAGAGTTGCTGCTTTTCCTTGTCCATTGTAGTAAATTGAATATCTTTGGGTTGTGGATTGTTAGACAGATATAAACATCTATGCAAAGACCTTCATTGGGCTCTTGAAGTGCTGATGATCCCTATTTCCTAAGGTTTAACACACTAAACAATTAGCTGATTAATCAAGAAAATAATCAGAAGATTAATCAATATTAAAATCTGTAGTTTCAGCCCTATCTAACACACACACACACACACACACACACCATCTATCTCAGTCCCATTAAAAAATACACACGCACATACTTTAGATCATCCTCTACACATGCTACGCCAGATTGACACAATGAAAAGCACACACTTTATCCTCTATCCTTCTCTGTGAATTCAACAACACACATTTGTTTGAATGCTTCCATCAATCCACAAACACATTCACACACACTTGTTAAGCCTTCCCTCTTCCACCCCCTGTTGTGTCCAGCCCAGGCAGACCCCGCTCAGTCCTATCTGCTTCTGGATTCGGCTGCAGACAGCCGCAGAGCACAGAACAGCTACTCCTGATAAGCTCCCATTGATTGGCTTCAGACTGGCTGAAAAGCCACATTGTCGCATCACACACACACACACACACACACACACACACACACACACACACACACACACACACATGGGTAAGAGAGGGAGAAGGGAGGAGAGATGAGGGGAGAGTGGTGATGGAGAAGAAACTAAATTCACAATGACAAAAGCAAGACAAATCAAGACTAAGGGGGAGGCTAACTTGTTTGGGCACATACTGCTGGAAAGACAGGAAAAGAAAAGGGAGAAATGGGCTGAAGGATGCAAATTTGCAGGTAGAAGTATATTCAAAAGGAGCTGCTGAGGACCATATGCATTTTAGAGACAGAAAGACATGCAGGAAAGGGAACAGTCAGCTTAAACTGATGGACACTTTATAAGAGATGCATAAGTCAAAGAATACAAGTTAAAAAAAAAACATTAAACAGAGAGACGTAATGAAATGATACAAACATGTCAACACTTATTACTAATGCAGGTAGACCTTGGACCAACAATCCCAAATAGAAATCTGACAAACTGGTTTTTAAAAAGCATTTAAAAATTGCAGTGATTATAGCTCCTCAAATCAATGTAACACAACAACTATGTCCTCCCTGTCACCACTGGACCATTAATGTCTGCAATAGCACATTAAAAAGGTTTTGTTCATCAATTACCATTTTCCTATCAGTCAGGCTAGTGCCATTTTTTAAATCAGATGAACCAAAATCTCTTTGGAGAGAAGTGGCCTTTTAAAGTAGTGGTCTTTCAGTGGGCGGGGGAAGGAAATCAACAAGACAAAGCCAGATTCAAATCATCAACCTTGTGGAAATGCATTCTGTGCTGTCACCCGCTGTGACACAAGGACGCCTGTGAATGAAAAGATGGGTTTGTAGCAGAGGGAGTGGAACCCTTCTGTTCCCGAGGTGTGACTGCATGATTGCTACACCCGGCTGCAAGCTGCGGCAGACAGAGTCCTCCTGGGGAGACAGCAGCTGATTGAGGGACTAATAATGGAAAGGGGAAGGATAATGGAAAAGAATTCAGGGTTTGTAAGTCTCTAAACTTGAATTTTTGTGGTTCTGATGGCTTCAAGATATTGCTGTAGTTAATATGCATTTTCTATGACTGTTTAAAGTTTTAGGATCCCATTGTTAAAATCAACTTGGATCACAAAAGGACTGCAAGTTTACATTTACGCTACGGTCGTATACTTGTTTTAAAGCTGCTGTAAACAAATATTTCCCTCCGGAGTTGGTGTAGAGATCTAAAAGTAGAGTAATTATTGGACTCATCAGGTGGACTCAAAAACAAGCGACTACATATCTGCTCGTTGCGTTAATGTTCGCTATACTAAATTTCATCTACCTGTTTGTCTCTCATTCATTTCCCCGTCCAGATTTCCTGACTTTACCTACTTTCACACAGAATTATTAACATTGAAGTTTAAAAGTAGATGTACTATATGTAATTAAGATGTTTACCTGCACAAACTCAAAACTGACAACCTCCAAAAACATGGTTGTAACCTGCATGCTAGTGTACACTCACTCTTTCCTATCCTGACTGTAACATTCACTTTCAACATTCAAGTCGTATTCCACCACTGTGTCCATTTACAGTCAATAATTCAGGTTACTGTAGCATCCGGGGAACCACTGTTTAAAGCCTGTGTGTGTGTGTGTGTGTGTGTGTGTGTGTGTGTGTGTGTGTGTGTGTGTGTGTGTGTGTGTGTGTGTGCGTGTGAGTGTGTGTGTGTGTGTGTGTGTGTGTGTGTGTGTGTGTGTGTGTGTGTGTGTGTGTGTGTGTGTGTGTGTGTGTGTTGAAAAGAATCATACATGGAGGAAATGTAGCTGTGCCTTCTAGTCAGAGAGAAAACAGCAGGGTACCTTGGCATCACCTCTTTTCCTTGCTTTCTCTCTCCTCCCCATAAGAGTTCCTCTCTTCTTCTTCCATATCACTACCTTTTTTTCTCACACACACACACAAAGGCTTTTTCCTGGCACACAGTCTTAAAGAAACAGTCTTAAAGAAAGGCTAACCTGACAAAGAGTATGAAGGAAGAAATCCCAAAACACTGTTGATATAACCGGCAGACTGAATGCAATACTCTGCTGCACTGCGTTGTGTTGTGTTTTTTGTCTTCTACTCACTGTCACTTTGCGTCGCAGTTATGGTGGGGGGGTTACATGGGCTTGTCCTTGACTGTCCTGCTCAACTGTCGCTCCTTTGTTTCCAGCACAGCCCACAGGGTTTAACCGTTTCATATTAATTGTAAATTGTATTGGTTTCTCATATTAACAATTGTAATCATTACTAATATGATACACTAGTGTTGTCACTCAAATGCTTTATATATAACAATACATTTTGTCAGGTTATACCAGAAAATCACCTTAAGGGTTTTCAGATTGCAGGTGGTGGAGAGAAATCCTGCCTATTGCTTGCAAGACACATCCCAGAATGCCTTACGGCATGCCTGCGAGACTATACTGTACTGTATTGTAATGTGCTATGTGCAGTGTCATGCATCATAGGACATCAAGCAATACTCGACCTCAATTTGGATAAGTGCTTTTTAATCCACTAAAACTTCTAAATGCATCATGAAACTCAATATTTTTCAGCCGTATCTCTGAGTGGGCCACGTTTGTGAATCCTTTGTTCGCATGTAATTTCTATAAGAAGGTGATTGTAATGCCCTGTTCCCATGTTAAGTTGATTCTGACTCTCTTCTCTGAAGGGGGATTCATCCTAAGGCGATATTGATGTCCTCTGTCTTGTATTGTCACAATTTCCAGACATGATAATCTTTATAGACGTCTGCTGGTATCATTACAGCAGTGACGGCGCACTGATAATGCTAATGGCAGTGATTTTTATTGCTCAGGCTGAATAGCATGTCAATATTACCAGAAGTACCCAGAGACTGGATTGCTATTTTTATTCACGAAAGGCTACAATGGCCTTGAAATCAATGGAGCAATCAGGCAATGCTAGTATCAAATGATTCAGATATGATCTTAAACTTTTTGGATTAACAGAATCAAAAGATTCTAAAGTATATGCATTCTTTATCTGAAAAACAGAAAATAATAATCTTTCTATAATTTTTTCAAAACTGCTACATTGTGTTCGGACTTTTCTACAATATTTCCTTTTTTCCTGATGAATTCCTGGATAATTTCAACAATTGGTGAAGGAAAACTACGATGGAGTATTAGGACCACCTGAGGGAAATAATCTAAAATTACGAGAATAAACTCAAAATATTACGAGAATAAATAAAGTCAAAATATTACAAGAATTAAGTAAAAAGTATATAAAGTAATATGAGAATAAAGTCACAATTTTAAGAGAATAAAGTCATAATTTTACAAGAAAAAAACTTGGATATTCTCCAGGAAGTCATAAATTTCTAACTCACTCATGTCCCCACTAAGGAAATAACCTGTGACGAAGGCTCACAAGCAAACACTTTATGTTAGGGGGTTACAACTCAAACAGGTCTGTCAAAAAGACATTGTATTGTTTTGTTAATTAATCTACACTGATTTATCATTCATTGGAGATGCACCCTCTATTCTCTAGTCCCTCTATTTTTGCCTGGGTTTCCAAACAGTCAGTGCACCATGAAGAAGGCAAGTAAGTTAAATTGTCCAGTGCAAGAGTGTAAAGTGGGACAATGGCTACATCTTGCAGACAACAGGATGTTTATGTCTCAAATAGTCTGACGTCATCTTCTCCCTCCTCACTCTTTCGTCCCCACTGCTCCCAGGCGTGTGTCTTACCCAACTGTCTTCAAATGCACACAAGGACACACAAAACACACAAGGACATACAAGGAAACATACACACACACACACACACTCTTTTAGAACAAATGTCAGCCAATATTTCAAATTCTCTTCCCCAAAATGTCAGTGCCTTGGACCAAGCCTGTCTGCCTTGCTGGCTGTCTGCCCGCCTGCATCCCACCTAAATCTGTTGTTGCTGGCTGACATTTCACATGCTCGGAGGTCACAGGACAAACTGAATATTCTTAAAGTGTGTCATGGAAAGTAAGGTTGGGTGGACTGTGGCACAAAGGTGAAATACACTGAATGCATAAAGGATACAGACAGTACTTACTGTACCTTGTTTCATTATGTGTACTGATGAGGTTATCAATAACAGATTATCAAGTAGGCAGCACTTGATGTTGATGTTCAATGTTAACTCAGATGTGGAGTGTGTAAAGTGTCACTTTTATTGATTACACATTTATCCATCTCACCTGTACTTGTAAAAATAGATAGGTAAAATCAATCTGAATTTTGTGTGGTTAACATGTGCCATGATTTGCTAAGTGTTAAATCTCTCACAGTGTTAAAAGACTACTTGAAGACACACCACCACATTAAGTTCTACTACACCTGATTTGCCTCCTCTGGGTTGAAATGAAAGGGATCAAACTGGCCACCTGATAAAATAAACAGTGTTGCACTTCCAAACTCAGATCAGGTAGATCTGTTTCCACTGCTCTGCCAATAAGCTTTAAGCCCTTAATTGAATCAGACCTGCCCGACTGCATTAGGAAAAATGCTACCTTAAATTATATGTTCTAAGTCTAGGGTTATTGTTTGCTGTATAACTGAAAAAACTTACCTAAATGAAACTGAGCCATCATTAGTGATTGAGCCATTTTAGCTGCTGCTAAAAGGTCTATTGGCTTTAGATTTCCTGTTAGTACCCTATATGTAAGACTTTTCTTTAGCTTTGCGACAATTGTTTCCATAAGCCTGTATTTTTTATTCATGAGTGATTGTCTCTTTTTACCAGATCATGATGATGAAGCACAGTCAGATTGCATGGATCTAGATGAGTCAAAACTGTTGTGACAGTAAGAGGAAAAATCTTTCCATCCTTCATTTGTTGTTGTTCTGTTTCAGCCTCTCGATACTGTTTGATTTCAATTTAACTGGGAGACGCATAACCCTGCTGCAGTGCCTGCAGACACTGTTTGCCCTCAACTGGGATTTTACTGGCTTCTTGTTCTTACTGTCTGTGTCTGTGCTAGTTTGTTTTTAAGATATTTTTTCTCTCATAGGCAGTAGAAATGTGACAGAAAGTGGGAAGATTGGAAGCAAACGTGAATGTGAGCATGATTCAAGATTTGAGGTTGATTCTGATTTTTTTTCATGTGTTGCTGCTGTCTTCCACTATAATGGTCCTTAAAGAACTAAAAACATGTTTTAAATCCTGGGCCGTAGCATCAGGGAGAGCAAACCATCATAGCTTAACATTAAAGGATTTGTTTGGGAGACAAACACAACACAGTTTTTCAGTCCTGCGTCCAAAAATGGACCATTGTGGCAGGAAATATAAACCATGGAGGTCTAATTAAAAGTCTGATTGTAATTGTGATGCTAATAACAAAATTGTAATTTATTTTTGTAAATAATTTGGCTAATCAGAAATATTAAAAGCCACTCAAAGAAATGGACGTGCCATCTTTGCTTGGTTGGCACCAAAACAAAGTAAACCTGTGGTTAAGAGGAGGAATGAAAAATATTGAATTTATAGTAATCTTAGTTTACAGCAGGTACAAGTGCTTAGCACACAAGTGCTAAAATCCACTGCTATTGCAAAGAAAAGGAATGAAAAGCCACCATAGCAACTGTCAAATTCGAGTCGAGTTAACAGGTTGAAATTACATATGACATAACAAACCAGTTTTTTTCCCACTGTATGTTAAATATAAAAATATAATTTGATAATGTGTGTGTGTTTTTACAGGCCGTGGATGAGTTGCAACTGGAAGGGTCTGACTTACTTGGACCACGTCCATGATGCCAAAGTTGAATTACTTTTAATTCAACTGTAAATTTTCTAATAATCCCAAAACGTTTTATTGTACACTATAATGATTAACAAAAAGTTCACAATCCCATTGGTACATGTAAAAAGTTTAGTTGACACTAGAAAGGCATCCTTGGCTTCTCTTCTCATAATGTTAATTGGCATCTAACAGCACTTTATGACAATAGTCTTTGTATTTGACATCCCTGGCCATCTGTGGAATACACAGTTCAGCAATGGAGGTTTTTTATCACAGCATTGCAACCTATATTCTCTCTGCTTTCAACTTTATTTATTTTAGCCTCATAAAGAAAAACTCTGTTAACCTGATGGTTACTGTTATTGCTCATCCTCTTCTGTTTAATTGTCAGGTTTTTGTTCACCTCTAACGTCAACTCACTGTTTGAACAGATTTGTCTCACACACACACACACACACAATAACTAACAACCACACACATTGTAACTCATCACACACACACACACACACACACACACTTGTCTAATCTCCTGTTCATCCCTGCCAATGACTCACACAAAATGGACCAGGGAGTGAGAGACTTACACACCGACACCGCAATTCAAACGGTTATCCATTATTAATGATACACAGACAGCTGGACCTAGTATTGCTGGGCTCTGTGTGTGGTGTGTTGTGTGTTGTGTGCAAGTCTGAGGATACACAAGTGAATGTGTGGTCCTGCAAAGTGTGCTTTTGTTTGTGTGTGTGCATCCTAAATAGTTTTGCAAAAATTAAATGATTAATTTCCTGTCAGCTCTCACAAACAGGGATGATATTAAACACACATCAGTGGACAGAAACATGTAGTGTGTTCCCTAATAATAACTCCATCTGAACATAATTCCCCACTTAATGGATGTTGATCTAGTTTGCTAGCTTGTTAGCCAGTTAGCTAGCTAACTAGCTATCATGTCCAGATAGAGGTTATACTTTCACTGTGTCTCATGTTCATAATATTAGTCATTCATTCAAGCACTCACACACTTTTCTTTCTGTGCCTTTGTGTGACTTCAGTATCTGCCTTCCCTCTGGGCCAGTGTGCGTCTGCCTCACGCTTCTTCTGCAGTCTAGTTTCTGTAATCCATTACAGTTGTTATAGTGGCAGAATAGGTCTGCCATCATTACTGAGTTGACTATATTACTATAATTATTGATTACCTGTATCAGCAGCATAGTCTAGGAGTACACACTGCAAATTATTTGGTTCTTACCAATATAAAAAAGTATATTAAAGTCTAATAAAAAGTATTAGATAACTGATCTTCTTTTAAGAGTGAATTTCTTATTTTAAATGTTCAACCTTACACTATAATCATAAATCAAGCAAGCTTGACAAGTGAAATTATCTTGCTGCATGGACAGATAATTTCACTTGTTTTGAGTACTTTTTCCCTCAGATTTAGTGTTTTTAGACTCACCTTTTTGCAGTGCACACATTATCCTCATCTAATCATTGTCAGGCATTTATAGTGGGTATAGTGGGTCAACATCAACTGCAGTATATTTTGTATCTGGCTTGCATCAGTGCTGCGGGAGCATCAGTATATACAGTATTACACATGTTGGTATGCAACTACTGCAATGCATAGAGCATATAATTGTTTTAGGGGGAATATTATGCTAAAAAACACAGGTCTTGTCAGATTTTCTAACACAACTAAAACCCAGTTTTTGACAATGAAAAGAATAATCCGACAATATGTGAAATAATTAGCAAGGTACAGAAATGTGTGAAAGCAATGTAGGGTTTGAACTTCTCTTTAAAGCTCTCTTTTTTCATTCTTCACACAACTACATCCCTCTCTATTTATGCGTACAACTAAGTGTAACACCATGAATGCTTCTTTGAGAGCGAGAGTGAACGGACAGAACAATATTGGAATATATTCGCATATCCTGACACACACACAACCTTGTAAAATTCATAGATCTCAGATCCAGGACAAAAAGTTGCATTTAAATTGTATGTCAGAGTACAAGGTTGTTCTGCCTCCTACAGTAGTATGCACATAAAAAAAGATTGTGGTTGTGTGTGTGTGTGTGTGTGTGTGTGTGTGTGTGTGTGTGTGTGTGTGTGTGTGTGTGTGTGTCTATAAGCCACAGGAAAAATGAATCACTGTTGTCATGGGGAAAGCAGAACAGTGAGACTGGAAGGATTTACTGAACCATGTAAAACACACAGTCAGACACGTGTACACACACAGTCACACACAACTAATATCTGTCTTGTCCGTTATTTAAACTTCATTACCTATAATACAGTCCTGCTATACAGATGTAGCAAGGTAAATGTGCAATTATGCAAACATATACATGAAAAAGAAAAGGTGAGTTCATGCAAAGGAATATTCACAGACCTGTGAATAACACACACACACACACACACACACACACACACACACACACACACACACACACCATTTGTGCCAGGTTTGGAAAAGCAGTGAGTAGATTAGAGACGCAGATGCACTTACCGCAAACCAAACAAACCAAAACACACAAGAGCATTCAGAAGACAATTTTCTTTTCTGCCTTTCTCACATGCATGAACACAGCACAGCACGCAAAGAGTCCCTTAACATGCCTCTTTATAAAAACTCAGATGCAGTCTGGAGGACTCAGATACCTCATCAGCCAGAACTGCCAGTCACACTTCAGAAAATCCCCAGTAATGCCAGTGTAGTGGGGCTTTTCATGTATTACGTAAACTAAAATGTCTGTAATGATCTTTAATGTACAGTATGTGGTGAGTATATCTAATCACCTTGTATCTTTTGAAAACAAAGCCACAATAAATTAAAACTGCCTTAACAATAAAAAACACAATGTTTTTTAAGTAATTCTTAAAGATGTTGTCTATTTGTCTCTTGGCTGTTAATCTATGAATTACAATGTCTTTAATGGCCAATCAAACCACAGTACCTAATATTACATCACAAAAATAGGCTTCATAATGTTCTGCAGACATTTCAAGACACATTTTTATCAAATGTTTGCAATTCCCCATTACTAATTTCTGTGTTACAGGGAGGGGACCGGTGGATGGAGACAGACATGGCGCGTGTAGTCATGAGATTTGATGTGAACATTGATTCGGAGTGGTTGATAACAGAAAGAGAGAGTGAAAATGGAGGGAAAGAAAGAGTCCATTGTGAGCCATGTTGATGTGAACCTAGATATCAGAAGGAGAGGTGGATGACATAGAAGGAGGAATGACGCAAAACGTGTTACGATGTGAACGAACATGGATAAATAACTCAATCTGAACCAAAGAAATGAATTGTAGTCTTCAAGAAAACAACCATCTTCTCTTTCTGGACACTATTTTTTGAAGCATATGCTTCCCTATTTCTCTCATCGTCCAGCAGTTGAGGTACAATTTCAGCAAGTGTAGGGTGTTTCAACATCATAACTCTCCAGATATAGGACCCTAGGGACCGATACACTCCTTGCCTGGAGCCTACAGTATAGCAGAATGGATAGAGCCACACAGAGAGACGGAGAGAGAGAAGAATGTGTGATGATGGCAAAAGACAAAGCACTGAAGTACAATGCCGACATAGGCTTCCCTCCATTACAGAGCACTCATTGTGCAACTCTGTGTGAAGTGTTTGTGCTAAAAGAACCAAGGAAAGAAAAGGGGATGGAGGGGATCATCGTTCTGGACATAAAGGAAAGAGAGAGAGAGAGAGAGAGAGAGTGAGTGAGTGAGTGAGTGAGTGTGTGTGTGTGTGTGTGTGTGTGTGTGTGTGTGTGTGTGTGTGTTGAAGGGAGACAAAGGGAGGGTCTACGGTCATCTCCCTGCTGTTTGTGTTCAACAGTGTTGGGTGGTTTGTGTGTGCGAGCACTGTGGGTGTGGCCATTTTGTGTGTGTGTGTGTGTGTGTGTGTATGTGTGTACGTGTGCATGTTGGGAGGCTGAAAAGGATGGGTCACTCTGGGTGTCATCATTCATGTGTTGTGAGATGTTAAGTACTCTAACTCGATGTACCAGGCTATTATTCAGCTCCTGTTCTACAATAACATCGCTACTGAAATCAGTACGGCCAAAGACAAACTAAACTGATACTGATACATAAGTACAGAGGCCAACAGGCATTGTGTAATGAAATGGATTGCTCAGCCTAAAATAGAAAATTGAATTTAAAAAATATTTAAATGACAAATAGAAGGTGTGATGGAAAATTGAGAAAAAGTATTAGTATTCCCCAGTAGTGAGATAAAAACCCTCAGAAAAAAAGAATGTGAACTGACAAATGAACTGAGAAAATAAATGTGACACTTTCACATAGTTCTTTGAGATTATGAATCAATCTTTTAGAGAAATTAAAAATATTAGGAGGGAAAACCTGAAAAAAAAACGAAACAAAATACTATGAGAAAAAGAAACACACTGGCCATTTCTGAAGGCACATTGTGTACAGAGTTTGTGATGCTGGCCTGGGCAGTGCCGCAGAACATGCTGTCAGCTGGAGAATTGAGCCTGCAAGGGAGAAGGATGAGAGGCTATCTTATTAATAGACACTTGTCACATATTTCCTGTCCTTATACAAACGCTACATGTCCTCCAGAATCACAAGCAACCCCCTGCAACCACACATGTGATGCATGTACCACCAACTGTGACTATTATGAATATTGTAATTATCATGCTGTGCCGTTTAAACATGACATTATGCATGCATTGAAAAGGCAAAATGTGGAACTGTGGAACATGTGGAAAATTTGTTTACTAATATTCTGCTATGAGAGTGTTATGTGAGTGAGGCCTGCTTAAAATGGCTCTCAATGTGAATTCACACTTGGCTGCTTCTTAAGGTGGGGAAAAAAGGGCTTCGTTTTCACAGTCACATGGGCAAGTTAGAACAACAGTTTCTCTGTGTGTGTGTGTGTGTGTGTGTGTGTGTGTGTGTGTGTGTGTGTGTGTGTGTGTGTGTGTGTGTGTGTGTGTGTGTGTGTGTGTGTGTGTGTGTGTGTGTGCGTGTGTGTGATCCGAATGGACCAGTCGGCTCCGTGTCACAACATCCACACAGACGTCTGTCTGGCAAGCTCACCCACCTACACACACAAGCATCTCTCTCTCCCTCTCTCTCTCTCTCTCTCCCTCCCCCCACTGGGACTACAAATGGCCAAAGTCATTTCCAGCAGACACCAGTCATCCAAAGAAATGCCTGGAATAGTGAATGATTCTGATCTATAAAACTGGAGGTGTTTTATACCAACCTACATTTATATAATCATCATGCATTGTGTGCCAAGTATGGTTATATACGTATACACATTAAATTCACATTTATCACTTTTTTATCATTTTTTATTTATTAAGGAAAGATTAAACCAGCAAAAAGAGTTTCTCCATTCATATTTCACTGAGGTTGGTATGCTAATTCTTCCTGAAATAAATGTGTTAATGAAAGACATATAAAGTGATGTGGGTTACCACTTGAAAACAATTGTTTTTTGATTTTACAATACACTTAATCTCATTTAATATTAAGCCGTTATATTGGAAAGAAATACAAATGAAATAGCTTAATTCCTTTCTGTCCCCTTATGGTTAGCGTCTACCAAACATGAGCTGCTTACTAATATGAAAAGAGCCAACTGCAGAAAGTTCAGCAGATGTTGCTCTGTATATACTTGTAACCAGATGTAGCCAAACGTGTTATATAAAACTCAACACACCAGCCTTTCTCTGTGCAGAGTGATGCTAATTTGACCACAGTACCTTTACAGTTTTCACTCATTAGACTAATGGAAGGGAGAAGACATATGGTCTTCCCAGATGGTCCCTAACTCTTCAACGTCCAGGCAAGTCAATCCATTGAAAGATTTATTTTTTGATAAAACATTACTTAGAAGGCAGGCAATTAATGTATCACCATAGTGTTTTTAGTAATATAGTAGTGCCTGTTTGCACTTTTATTCTACTGTAGATTGATCATGTCCAGGCTTTATTTCCTGACTACAGGGCCCCACATCCAGGGAACTCAACCAGAGGGATGCTGCCAGTGATAATGCGCTGTTTGCCTCAAGTTTATCTCACTCTGAAGTTAATTACAGGGATGCTTGTCAAGATGTATGACATCCCATCTCAAGTGCCCTCCAATCAGCCCCTAGGCATAACTGACCATGAGGATCCTCAAGGTAAACGAAAAATTCTTAAGAGATAAAGCACTTTAAAAATCAATGCACAGTCCACACAATGAGTCCTGCCATGAAAACAACTTATGGGCTGCAGTTGACTTCATGAGTCATTTTATGACCGTAGCATATCAGGTGAGGAGAGAAAGAAGAAGAGAAGAATTCCATTTTTGAAATATGAATAGAGTTTTTTCTGGTATATTCCAACACATAATTTTCCCAATCCTGCATCACAGGATGAAAGACTATAGCTTTTCTCATTTAGGTCATGTGCTCAAAGTGTCTAGAAGAGAGTGGCTGTAGAGGTTTCACTGTCTGGTACGTGACCTATTTATGTTATACACCACCTGGGGGGCACAACAATATATAACTCTCATCTTGTGTATGTCAGAACACAGAATGTCCTGTGAGAGAAAGATGAAGAACCACCAAAGTTGAGAGATGTCTTTGCATCTGTGTAGCAGTGATTGGGCCCTCTCCACTTCTTAAATGATTTTAAATGGTCATCTATTTCTGCCATATCCATTATTAAGACACTAAGTAATGCACAATAAACAACTTATTTGGTATAAGTTTTTTGATACAAGTGTAATACAGATTGAATAATGTAATACACTAGAGAGCCTTAAAATGAGCAGCAATATGCTTTGTGCTTGCTTTAAATTACCATATTAAACACATAAATAAATGAAAATAAAAACATCACCTGAATGCCTGCTAATCCCTGTTTATGCACTGCAAAGCATGTCTGTGTGTGCATTTCAGATATATACAGTATATGATTTCACTATCGTTGTTGGAGAGAAGGACAGCCAGAAAGGGAGGGAGAGAGAGAGAAGAAAAATGTAGACTGATACAAAATATTAAAACTAAAGGTCACTTTAGCCCTCCATTTTCAGAGCTGTCTTCATTACACTTACAATATTTACGAATATGAACACATTTCTGAAGTGGTGTGTGTATGTGTGTGCGTGTGCATGTGCGTGTGCATGAATTTGAATTGAGCTCTCAACCCAGGTATAATTACATGGCGATGTGCTGAATCTGACTGCATTTATGAGGAAACTGTAACATTCATATTGCTGTCATTGCCATAGTAACCAAAGGTCTCTTTTTGAATATCATTCTTTAGAAGCTTTCACGCAGCCAAAACCAACGTCATCCGATCTGCTTAAACACCAGTAACAGAGCAACTGTGTGTGTCAGTATACCTGCATGTGAGCATGTAAATTCACATCCAGTATTCCCAGTCACAGCATGGCTGTTGAAAGAGAGAGAGGGTAAAAGAGATGAGAGGGGGCAGAAAGAGAGAAAAAAGGGAGAGTGTGCTGTGCAGGCTGTTGCTAGGTGGAGCAGGGTTGATGCTTTAAAGAGGACAATTTCTCTTTTCCAAATGCATTAAGCATGCACAGAGACAGAAACACAAAAATATGATGGCATACATATATGTCAACAACACCTCGCTTTCACACACATCATCCATGCAATCCTATACTCACAAACACACTGTGGCCCTGTGACTAAAGCAGCAGTGTTGAGGTTGGAGCCCATGCACAGCAAAGGAAACACAGGAAACCAGAACGAGAGGGGAGATTTGGATAAAGAGAGGAAAAAGTCAAAGATAGATTAACTGAGGGAGCCGATAAAAGAGTGAGAGACATTAATAAGAAACGATAGTGAGAAGAAGGGGAAGTAGATAAAGTGGAAAAAATATAGAGACTCAAAAAGAGAAGATGGGAGGAGAGGATGCAGAGGACAACAGTCAGAAATGTGGGATAAAGCAGGATTGGAGAGAAGGATGAGCATATGTTGTAGGTAAATAACAGAGGGAAAGAGTAGGGAAGAAGAGATGAGGACTGTCTGAGTAAAGTGGTATAAGGAGAAGTGGAGAAAATTAAAATCAGGCACTAAGAAAAGAGAGGTAGTGAAGAATGAGAAGCAGTAAACAAAGCTAAGATGATAAAGAGCTCATTCAGCTCACAGAAAAAGGTTTAGTCTGTGCAGAATAATACAACTGCTCTAAGTCTATTATTGTTACTAAGGAAGTAGAGTACAATTGTCATTTATCACAAATTAAATGTGTTGTAGTTCTGAAAATGCAAAGAGAAAGTGTATCATAAATATTAACCTGGTACAATGTTTATGCTACAGCAGGGGTTTCCAATTAAATTTCAAAAAACGATGTATGTTGGAAACTTTAAAATGAAACAATGTCTTCTTTTGAACTCCCACGGCCAGGTGCATATGTCTACCAGCTGTGACCAGTTCAACCAGTGGGATCTTTTTTCATTATTGAAAATATATTTTTGAATATTTTCAAGAGTCCAGAGGAAGTCAAGTGATCCAGTCTTTTACAAGAAAAAAGTCCCCCACGCCGGTGGGGAACCACTGCACTAAAGTATATGATAAACTGATACACAAGCCAAGAAACGTTCAGCAGCAACTAACACATAATACTAATTAACCCAGACCTACCTCATCATTTGTCTTTCAGTTCCGCTAGTTTATCTATTTATTTCAGGTGTGTATGAAAATGGTTGTTGGACGCCATTGTCTACGTGTGCAGTGAAACTTTGATGGTAAACAACACAGCACTCTTCACTGTCACTGTTAAGGCTCTAAGTCTCAGCCAGAGCCTCTCAGTCCCTCTTGTCTGTCCTTCTGACATCTTCCAAACTGCTTGACTTGTGAGTACAAGTGTAGTGTTCACATATGTGGTAGAAAATGTCTTCAGCTGTCAGTTTTTGACTGCAGAGTTCCTTTCTGCAGGTGACAGTCACCTCTGCTTCCTCAAACAAGATCATCTCATTGGCCGTCTGCCCAGTTTGTTTTCCCTCAATAACGACCATTTTTCAAAGGCATGCATTGTGATGATGCCTTTCTGAAATGAACAAACAATACGTTTGTCCAACATGATTGTTTATTGATTGTGTGAAGGATTAGTGAGACATCATTGAACACCCTATTTATTCATCCACATGTTGTTGAGACTGTCAGCTGTAAACTGCGAGTCTTGTTACAATATGAAAGTTTTGCTTTAACAGTGATCAATTTAGCACTTCATGCCAAGAGCCTGCATAAACAAAGAGAATTTATTTGGGGAAAGGTGAAAAGAAGACAAGGCAGACACAGAGAGGACTCTGGACAACAAACAGCCTTACTAAAGGAGGACAAGGACCTCTTCCTCCCACCATCTCTGAGTCATCACACCTTTCCTCCCACATCTGTCTCAATGGTCAAATGCAGAGGACACATGCACCCAATAAAACACAGGCTAACACTCCTGCTGTGCACAAGCACATTAAGTGCATACATGTGCATGCACACAAATGGTCACAGAAACCCCTACACTTGCATATGTGCACACTGGTCTCCACGCAGCCATGCATATATTAACATGCACGGATACACACACACATTCTTTAAAAGCAAACTATGAAGTCACACACACAAAGAGACACACACACACACACAGCCATGCTCTTGCTGTAGGCCAAAAGGAGTTCACCATGGCAACAGGATCGTGGGGCAGCAGGAGGCTGACACAGGTGTGTGAACAGATAACATTTGCACGTGCATAGACAAACAAAGATACATATGCACGCATATACGCACACATACAAGCAAAAAGGGAGGTATAAAGTCAAACTGCCGGATCAGTTCACAATATCTAAACAGTGAAAGCACGCCTCTCCTTTTGTATGTTTGTTCTTTGTGTGTTATAAGACTTTTCATATAGCAGAAAATTATATTATATAACTACCGCTCAGTCATGGGTATATTGAAATGTTGGATTAATGTAATTTTCAGGTTCAGTTGAGCCACACTGTCATATGCAGTCAAAAGGTTATAAAGAAAAGCAACTTACCAAAAATACAGCATACCAATAAAGTGCCAATGTATAAATATATATCTATAGAGACTATAGGAGCTATAACATAAAACATCAACATAAACAACATAAACATGCTATAAAAGACTAAAAAACATCAAAGTTTATAAACGTCTCAGATATGTAGCAGAGTAATATATAATCTTGCATCAGAAATCAGCCTGATTGAAGTGATCATGTTGTCACTCAGTGACCATCAATCTAAATAGGACTATTTCCTGGATGTCAGCCAGTTTTGGATGCGAGGGACAAAACAAGGATAAAAAGGTGAACTCAATGTGGTCTGACATGAATATCTGTTATTAAGTGCCAATAACTGGAAATAGGGTGCTATATTTCTACCTATCCTGTACTGTACTGTACTAGCCTGTTAGCTGCAAGTGCCAACCACTGGTGACAGCAGATAAAGGAAAGAAAATCAGTGTAACCAATACATGGATGTTACTTT
Source organism: Etheostoma perlongum (assembly GCA_026937815.1). NCBI lineage: Eukaryota > Metazoa > Chordata > Actinopteri > Perciformes > Percidae > Etheostoma > Etheostoma perlongum. The sequence continues at coordinate 16,823,454 of CM049393.1, read as the reverse complement.
TGAAATATTTCATAGTGTAAAGGAGTAGTCTGTGAGAATTACTGTGGACATGATGCTGACTTCAGCTCCCTTTTGGCTGACTCGCATTCATCCTGCAGGCAGATAAGGAGGCAGTGAGAAGGAACAATAAATCATGTGGGTGGAATGTATTCTGAAGGAAGGTGCTTTTTATCTATTACATGAGAAACATGAACTTAAAAATCTCTGATATTTGACACCAGTATTTATCTTCTCAATGCCACTGTAAAGTAATTCTATAATGCTGTGTGCACACCAAAAGTCCAGTTTGTTTTACTAAGCCCTTTTGAACAATTCACTTTATATTAAAGGACTGCACTCATTTGCTTTCTTGCCAAGAATTAGATGAGAAAACCACTCTCATGTCTCTGAGGTTAATATAAGGGTATTGCCAGCAGCTGTTTAAGCTTAGCTTAGCACAAAGTGTGAAAAAATCTGTCCAAAGGTAACAAGCTAATAAGCATATTTCCCATAAGTCAAGCTACTCCTTTAACGAACGATTTTCAAAGAAGAGAAAACAGCCTCTTTGGCCCTGCGTCTCTAGGGACCAACCAATAGAGCAACATGGAATTTAATTGGAGAAGACAAAATAAGGAAGAACATTCTCATGTGAAATTTACCTCAATACATTTAACATTAATGTAAAAGTGATGGTAGCTTGACAATCTCTTTGCTCTGTTCTACGTGTGGGCATGTTTTCACCATATCGGTGTCAGTGGAACAGCTTCAACTTGTAGCTCCTGATAAAATCTCAGATTTTCGTCTCGCAAACCTTGAGCTTTACGTGAAAGAAAAGTGTGTGTGTGGGGGGGGCATTGATTGAACTGTCCCTGGTCAGAGGAACGTCATGTGCTGGTTAAATTGAGTGGTGTTCCACTGTAATGTGGACAGAGATATTGGATATGATGATAGAACGAATCCATTACAACCACAGAATGACTCTGACAGTCGGAGAGAATTAGGTCACTGGCTAATTGGACAGAACTACATCAGCTCGCCATATGAGTACACACACTGGCACACACACACTCTCAAGCTCACATATTCAGACCTGCATGAATGCACATGCATTAAACAGACTGCTATTACAGTACATTTGCACAAACATACATGTAGATGCACAATAAACATATTGATAAGACCTGAGCATACACAGCAAGGCTTTACTTTATAGATGGCATGTATAATGGTAGATTAGCTCATAATAACCATTTAATCAATTATATCCCATCTCAGTGGGGTAGCCCAGTAGAGACCCAGGGATTTTCATTATGCATTGCACACAGACACCCACCCACACACAATTAGTGCACATGCACATATACAGTACAACCTTATTCACTTTATTTTACATTGATTATGACCTCATACTGTACAGTATGTGCATGCATGAACAACACACATGCATGACACTACTGTGCACCTTGATTTACAGTACACTACGTGAGGGTGGAGATATACATAAGACACTAATTCTGAATTCTCTGTTGTGGGTCAGGAAAGAGTGGTGGTGTGTGGGGGAGAGAAGAGATGGAAATGAATGGGGAGTGTTGAGCTGTAGAAATTAGAGTGGAGAAAGGAGGTTGACGAGGGAAGCAAGAGGGGAAAAAAATAGTTAATTATTTTGCGTCATTGTGTGTTTGAGCTGAGCGGGGAAAGAAAATGATGATAAATAGTCCCTAAGAACAATAACAGCCATTTTACACATTCAATATGTTTTGCATTCTGCTGTATCATGCTACAATCAGGAAGCTCATCACTGAGGAAGAGGAGGAGGGAGGGAAAGAAGGAAGGAAGAGAGAACAGACACGCCCAATAAATTCACAATTGAGCCTTGACGTATTTTATCTCTGGGTGGTGAATAGCAACGAGGTTTGAAGAAGTGATACTTTGATCACTCAGATTTTTGAGGATTGTGAGAGTATATTGTTAGCTGAAGATACAATGAAATGGGAATCACTGAAAATGAAAATGTCAGTGAGTGTGTGTGTTCTTTTCTTCTCATGCTTTGTCAATCCCCTCTCTCCATTCTTACATGTTTTTACCTTGTCTATCTCCTTTCCTCCTCTTACCCGCCTTTCCATGTAGATGTAACATATTGACAAATCAGTGCTGCAGCATTAGTTTAGTGTGGACTTGATGTCCCTTATTGACTTTATTTTTCCTCTTCAATAACTTTTAGTTTAAAAAAAGCTTGTAGGCCCACAATGGCAAAGTTGGAAGTAAACGAGTAAAAAGAAAATAGAGAAAGGTTTTGGGAGCCATTGTGACCCAGCCTGCTGCCGTGTTAACAGTTAGTTTGGCAGCTACAATAGTAATACTAGCCCTGCGAGTAGTGACTTCATCAGCAGGTTTCAAGAACGAAATATTTTACAAAGATGCACAGATTAATTTCCTTGTACCAATTTTTGGTGTGACCTACTCTTTATTCTTCGCTTTCTCACTTTCCAGACGACTCAAATATGCAGCTTTAAAGCTCTGAGGCTGAACTTTGAGAGTAGTAAGACGTGTTTCCCTCCTTCTCATTTACTTATGCATGAGAGAGAGGACGAGTCAGATGGCAGGCAGAAAGAGAAAATGGGGCTGAAAGAAAAATGAGGTGACGGGGAGAAAGATAGAAGAAAGATAAGGGTCAAAGAGACAGCAGGAAAAGAAGATGAGAGATCATAATGGAGGGAAGAAAAGGGCAGCAGAGAGAGATTTGTTTTTTTATCCCTGCATGTCTGGTACGAATTAACAGCAGGGGTTGACAACACACCCTCGGTGCCACTGGGATGGCAAAGTGTGTGTGCGTGCGTGCGTGCGTGCGTGCGTGCGTGCGTACGTGCGTGCGTGTGTGCACGTGCGTGTGTGCACAAAACTGAATTATTCAGAAACAAGCTGGGACTCGCTGAGTAAACATTAAGTCTACATAGAGATGCAGCGTCACACACACACACACACACACACACTCACACACACTCCTGCTCTCCCGGGTGTTCAGGGAGACTCTCGCCTCTTCTGGGTCCCGCAGACAGATGGGACAGGAATTGTGTCACTGGGTCAAACTCAGACAGCGGCGGCCATCTTGGTACCACTGGACAACCTCTGATAACCCTTGAAATTTAGTCAAGTATATCTGACAATTCAGAATGAAAAGGGAACTTTTATTTAACAGTTACCTAATTGACATTGTTTGAGGTTATCTCAGCTCGGGCTCAGGGACTACATGTTTTTTAAAGTGAAATGATCTTGCCCTCTTGCCAAGGGTAAGACAAGAGGATGAATAACACTGTTATGTCTGTGCATGAAGTAGGGAACTAAAGCCAAAAGACAATTATCTTAGCTCAGAAAACTGACTGGAAACACGGTAATCTGCCAAAGTTAAAAAGAAAAATGCCTTCTAGCCTCTCTAAAGCTCACTAATTAATATGCTGTACCTCGTTTGTTTATTTCCAAGAATAGAAATGTAAAAAACTAAATTTGGGATTTAAGAAGGAGTTAGGTAGTGTGACCATTTCTTGACAAAGCGTCAACAAAAAAACGTCATAGTGTTTTGCAACCAACAAGACTGTGGGAAGTTGTTGAAATACAAACAAGCTATAACATGTTCATTAGGGAGCTTTAGAGGTGGTGCAAGGGATCAATCTTCACATCTAACTCTTGGCAAGAAAGTGAAGATGTGAGTAAGCGAGTTTCCCAAAATGTTTCATGTCACAAACAGGGGGTATTTTGAAAGTCATGCATTTAACAGGCAGGGAGGATCAAAAAGGATGGCAAGTTCAGGATTTAAGGTTTAGCTTGCAGGCTCGTTAGGCTGGTTTTATCAGAATACTTAACACAAGTCACAAAACCACACACCCACAACTGCAAAATACCTCATATATCCTGAAAAATGAACCATTGCAGCCAAAACTACATATAGTATTATCAAAATCTAACTTTTGCACCAAATGGCATACACTTCATTTATATTACCAGATGTTTGTCTAATCAACTGCACACTGTTGGGCATAAGGAAAAGCACGCTCATCTTTAGTATGATTTGCCATAACACTAAAATAGTTAAAATTGTGACAAAATTCACACGCACAGAAATATTTGTAGATACACACAAGTCAGTACAACATATGCATAGCAGATATATTTATATTGGACTGAACAAAGATATGCTCACAAATGGCAAACATGTGACTTTATGTCACATTGTTGTGTCTTGTGCAGAGAAACATGTTCAGTGCATTTAAAAAGTGCCATTTTGAATTGCAAACTGTGTGTAAAGCAGAAAATGTGTTTAGACTTTTGGAGACTTGAGAAGAAGTTTTGCTTTCTGTGTGTCAGTTTAAATAATTGTGAAATGTATGTCATTTTAGTTTGTTAGCAACTGAAAAAAACTGTAATAATTTCTACTTTATACTATGATCATTGTTATTGTTATTGTTTTAATTGTAATTTTACATCCTTTAAATTTAATCATTGACTTTACAACTCCAGTCTTCTTAGCTTTGTATGTTTGACTCCAAGAATAAATTAGTTTTTCGCACTTTTCTTGTCCTGCATGTTTGTTAGCTCCGGTCTGTTGGTAGAGCAGTGGAACGTGGGATAGCTGTCTAACCCCCATCACCTGTCGAGATAGGCTGGATGGATGCACCCTGTGGAAATTAACGGCAGGATTATGCAAATCTAAATTGAACTGTGAAGTTAAGAGGCTCGGCCCGGTGACCTTGTCATCTCACACAGGCAGGGGACGGGCGTACAGACAGATCGACAGACATTATTCCCATGCACACACTCAAGCTTACAGACACATATTAATGCATGCATACACACGTGTACAAAAACACAGACATGAAAACATGCCATGAATCATTGCTTTTGTGTGTGTGTGTGTGTGTGAGAGAGAGAGATGAGTCCTCTCCTGCCTATGTGCATGAGCTGAATTATAATTTGGTCATTAGTGCTGTGTCCTAAATACCAAACACACACACACACACACACAGTCACATGCACAGGACACTGATTTTGTCCAGCTGTGCAGGCTTAAAGAAAAAAATTAAATAATTTAATGAGGCAGTACTATGGCATATAATGACTTCAATTTAACTATTTCCAGCCTTCCAAAACAAAAACATATCATACAAAGATTCCAGACTCTTAGACTGTGCTGCAACGCATATTAACCTGGACCAAAAGTCTGTGATGCAGTTCAGGACACAATATGCATCCCAATGTGTAAAAAAAATAATAAAGGATTAGAAGTAGGGCCCGACAGATAGGAGCTGTTTGAGACCGATACCAATTTGGTAGGGGAACGATTCATTACTTTTGTGGCGGCTAATATGTTGATTTGCTGAGCTGTAATGAAAACAAGTATTTTCTATGTGGATTGTGTCCTGATTATGCACCAGTATGACTCTGAAAAGGTATTCAAAAGGCTGCTTTCCTAAACAAAATGAATAACAGGATATTTAACATTATTTTATATTATACACATTAGACATATTGTCAACCAATTCTAGAAATGAATAATGAGAATATGAAAAATAAACAAAAATAAACTAAATTCACACAACCATGCACATTTGCTCACACATCCTTATCACACAGTATATAAGGTTGTGTGCAGAATGTTTGCCAGATTTTCAATGCTGGTAGAATCCAATGGTTGGCATTAGCTCACTGTTTCCCCGACATTTTACTGAAAAAGGGCTTCAGCTGCTAAGTGTGTACATGTGTGTGAGCAGCAGTGAGAGGGCGGTGTGAGGGAGAGAGAGAGAGAGAGAGAGAGAGAGAGAGAAAAGGAAGTGGCGGCGATGGGGATGAGAGGACTAGAAAAGGGAGTTACAGAGAGAAAGCAAAACTGAGAAAAACCTAAAAAGAGCAAAGGTAAGTCATAAAAGCCAGGGGATAAGGAGAGAGACAAGATGGGACAGTGTAAAAGAGAAAAATCTATCACACTCTGCCAGTTGCAGCTTGCTACCACCAGTCACCATAAACACCATCAACCAAAGGCTTCATCAGCTAACATGCTAATGTCATCCAAGATCCATACTACTACTATGATTCATACTGGTCCATAATCTCAATTTACTGCTCACTATAGAGTCTTTTAAGGAGTACTAAATGAGTGAACAAATTCACCGGTCGTGTAAAATCTGTATTATTGACTGTTCATGTTTCTTGCCCAATCAGACTTTATTTATTGATTCCTACCTCAACAATTTATTTAGTTCACCATTAGTAGGAATGTTAGGGGAAACTTCAAAAATAAGACTCAAGCTGTAATAAACTGGAATTGTCCTTTAACTATTTTTCCTTATCATAGACCTTAAGACTCTATGACATGGATTAAACTTTTGGGCTTTCGACTTTCTACATTCTCTATGTGTGTGCATCAATCTTCCCTTCATCTTCTCCAGGATTTACTCAGTTGTTGTGACACTAACTCTCCACATTTGCCTAGCTTTACATGCTGCTTTTTTCCCTCCGTCTCCTTTCCTCCCTCTCTCTACCACTCCTCCTCCTCCACTACATCCGTGCACCCTTCATTTTCCAATGACACAGAGGATCATATCCTCTTTGTGGGGAATACGATGTAACATAATACGGGTCAGTGATACACAGAAATGCCCTGCCCTACCCCTAACCCAGTTAGTCACTGACACTGTAGTGAGTGTGAAGCTTGGGGTGAGTTATGTGCATTTGTATAGATACACTGCATGTGCATGAGTCTGTGCAGCTATATGTATATATGGCTAGCAGCACGAGTCTTCCACAGCGCACGCTAAAAGGGTCATTATGATCTTAGCACACTTACTGACCTCTGCAAGGCTTCTTTAAATGCTGACAGGCTGATGCATGATAAAGATAATGATGATAATGAAGGCTTCCCAGTTTTTTACATTTGCAGATGATTATGGCAAGAAATTCATTTTGTCAACAAAAATACCCTGTGTCCTCCACAGGGTTCAGAGGCTTCTTCTACATGGAAGGGCACTCTGCTGAGAAGTAATAACTGAGTGGGTTGATGGGGCTTTTCCGCCATACAACAAGCTGCTGAGTGATCCTGGTCTGTGGGGATTAGCATCACGATGACCTTGATTGGGACTAGCCAGCATCAACATTGTGTGCCACCAGTCGACCAGTCACAGCATACAGCGTACTACGAGTCTCGCTCCACTGACAGAGGAAAACAAACAAAAACAGAAAGATAGCTGAGACTGGTCTGAATTCAGGTTCTCCCTGTCTAAACATTTATCCAGGTAATTGAACGTAAGTAGTTTTAATCATTTGGAAACATTTGCTTAATACTGTTGGAGCTACCACAGGCCAAGAAGATGACCACAGGTTGAGTCATCATCTGCAATACTAGATGTTTTCTCAAGAGACTGGTCAACGTGACGTAACATTAGTACAAGTTTTTGGATAAAGAATTATCACATTGTTGCAAATTGGTTCTAAGTTCATCTTTTCTCCTTCATGAACCTCATTTTGATAGTTGGTATTGGTGTATTGTAGCTTCCACGTGCTACAAACAATGGAATTGTTGCTAATTGCATTGTTTAAGGAAGCAATTGAGTTGAGGAGTATATTATCTCTTAGAAAAAAATCAACATAAGAGGTTCTGATTTTGTGCATCAGTCTAAGCCTTTTTACATAGTTTCTCTCATTGATGAGCAAATTCTTGCTTTTGGAAAAACGAGCAGTACAGGACAATGACTTATATGAAAAACAGATGCAGTTCCTCAAGCGTAGCCTGCAGCCAGTTTTTGTTGATGCATGCTTACAGTCTTACAGCCACTGTACTGTAGCTAGATGCAGTTTTAATGACATTTATGAGGAAATTGCCTGTTATTTGTTCCTGCAACATCTTTTGCCCTCTGGAAACATTTTTATGTGTCCCCTGTAGTCAGAAGTAATGGTTTAGCACAAGAGCCAGCCATGGTTCAGCCATGTTATTCTGCTCATTTAGAAATGAGGCCATGCCGAATAATAGGACCATGTACTGTATTCACACAGCTAGATTTTTAATAGAAAGTGTTCAACAGAAGGAAGATATTGCCTTATGGTGTTTTGCGTGTGTCTTTTTTTGTGACCCACTACACCACACATGGAAACAAAGGTCACAGATCAAATACTGTATAGGATTGTGTAGCCTAAGTGCGACAAACTGTGTGGTTTTGAGATATGATTTAAACAAGTAGATTTAAAACTAAAACCATTCCAATATTCAAAAAACGTAACCTATTACTCAATGCCGTTTTGTCCTACTGACCTCTAATGTCAACAATAAATTAACCTTCAATTAAAATGTCCATACAGCAACCCTACCCATCTCTATAAACCATTTTAATCAGAGATTCACTGATAGAAAAGTTATGAAAGTGACCACCTCCATACAAATGGTATGCAAATACAACCAGAGCATGCAGCAGCTGCATCCTCTAAAACATTCAGCAGCACTTCAGGGAGAAGTAACTAAGAGGAGCCTTTCATAGCTGACCCTGAAGTAAAAGGATGAGGCACATTAGGTGGAGGAGCAAGAGAGAGGAAGAGGACAAGAATGGAAGGGAGGGGAATGAGTGGGAAAAACCACAGAGTCAAGTAAGGTGTAAAGCTAAATTAAAAGGAGAAAGATAGATGACTGGAGGCAAAGGAAGACAAACAAAGAAGAGAGTGTTGCACTCATAATAAAAAGGGATAAACAATTGTTTGTACAGCTGGCACGATTTACAGTACATTCATATAGACGCAATCATTTTTATGACGGTCATCCTGTTTGACCTGAAGTAATGATTGGCCCCAGTGATTTGACCATCTAAAAAGAAATTGAAAAGGGTATTTGGTCATTTGTGAATAATGTTGCAATGAGCATCTGTTGGAGGCTCTCCTACGGTCACTCATTGAGTCAAAATCAAACAAGAAGTCATTCTAATAAATGTGAAGCTTAAAGAGAAAAAAGCACCTGTTATTAATCATTTAGCAATTATGATTCTTATTTTTAGAATGGTGTTCTGGTGACTAAAGAATTATCAATTTAGTGATTTCTTCATGCAAAACCAGATTGACAAACAAGCACACAACCATTTACCTGCCTTACACTAGACCTAAGAAAATATACATTTTATGAATTGCAATAAATAAGAATTATGTTAAGCCATACACATCTACAGCACAGTAGCATGACCTCTTCCTAACCTCATAGCTTTTCCTGCAGAACGAATACACAACAAAAACGTTCATGTTTCAGGGGGAAAATTCACTGGAGGGTTTGTTTTGTTAACCCATGTAGGCAGGCTGCCATGGGACCTCATTAGGGGAAAGGTTTTGTTGTGTGTTATTTTCCTTTATCGGATTCTTCCAAAGTCACATTCTGACATCCATCTTCATTTACTGTTGCAACCTTATTTTAGGATTGTGAGGCATTTTGACATGATATAGTTAAACACAGTGTCTTATTTCCATATCCAAGCAGTTCATCAAAGACGCACATTGTGCTAAGAATAGGCTTTAGAGCGCAAGAATAGAGGGATCTTTCACTTAGAGTGATACTTCATGACAAAATGGCTTCATATTTTAATCAGAGTGTTTGTGCCTGTGAGGGTGCTAAAATATTATATGACAAAAATACAAAATAAAACATGAAATATTTTCAGATGTTTAGGTATGCCTTAATTAATCACTTACACATTATTTCATCAGCTCCTGAGAAACCAGATTGTATGTATATCTGTGTGTGGTAACTTTTCTCCTTTTGCAGTAAGTGCAGCATTTGCTTGAAGGCATTTCAAAATGTAAAAAGTTAAATGACCTGAGTTTGTTGGTTTCCATATGCTATTACTGTAACTGACAAGCACAAAATATGATATTTTCATGAAAATGTTTCAGACTATTTCATAAACTAGGACACTTCAACCATCCATCTATTTTCTTCTTTAACCCTTTATCATGTTCAAGTTGCATTGAGTAAGAGACAGAGAACCCCTGGACAGGTTTCCAGTCTGTCACGAAGCTAACACACATTGACAGTAAAACGCATCCAGTTACAATTTAGAGTTTTCCAATTCACTTAAACTGCCATTGGAAACTAGAGCACAGACTATGACAAAACATGAAAATGCCAAAAGGAAAGGCTTACAGAAACAGCCATGAGGTCACAGGTCAGAGGTCAGGTAAAGCCAAAGTCTAACTGATAAGCCACCTGCTGCCTTTTCCTGCTTACCTCCTGGCGCCACAGTTAATAGACAACACCCTACGCTCTGCATTCACTGTATCACACATCCCATTCATCTCAATCTCCTGCTCTTGCTTGTTCTCAAACAGTCTACTTCCCTTGCAACAGTATTCTCTCTCTCCATGTCATGCTGTCTCTACCTGTCTCTCTCTGTTTTGGAGGGGATTTGGAGATTTTACTGTGCGAAAACACGGCAGACAGCTGAGGGGTGTACACAGATAAACAAAGGGAGACCAAGGGCAGCAAGAGTGAGAGCATCATCAGTGATCCATATCCATATATCACTTCAGGTCTAATATGCTCCAGCTGATGGCAGGCTGAACCAATCAGTGTGTCAGTATCCCATGGCTACAACCCCCCCTCCCTTGGGGCATACAGAGGATGGTAAACAAAATGGACTGGATGCACAAAGGCTCACATTACACACCCTATAGTAGTGTCCTATCTATCTATCTTTCTTCCATCCCTGTGAATTACCACAGAAGTAGGCCCACCATGAAAACAAGAAACAGATACCAGAGTACCAACCCCAGGCAAGCTAAATTAAATCATGCCATCCTCTGCTGCTGCCCTGGCTGTCTAGACTGACAGAGAGAGGCATAGAGAGAAGTGGAGAGGTCCATATACAAAGCCAGAGGCAGACAGAGGACAGAGGATGTCTGGCAACAGGTACACAGAGAGCATCTGGAGTGCTGGACTGAGTTGACTAACTGGGTTTGCTCTAAGATGATTAAACATGCAGAGGAGAGAAGAGGAATAAATAAGGAGGGGGTTTTCGGGAAAGTAATTGGGATGAGCAAAGGTGAAAGGAGGAACAAAAGACTTGTAATAGTCAGAGTAAGTTGACAGAAGATTAAGAAGGAGTTAGAATGGGGTCATAGAGGTGTAGAGGAATAAGTTGGGGGGAAATTACTATCTGACACAAGGGAAAGGAACAAGTCAAAAGGTAAAATGGGCTTTGGACAGGAAGAATGTGACACATATATAGTTAACCAGCGGAGAAAAGGAGAGGACACATTTGAAAGAGCTGGAAGGAGAAGGATGAAAGGTAACAGGTGTACAAAGTTCTCTCTCAAATGTTCAGTGAAAAGAAATGCTTTGGTGCATTATCCTACCAGTGCTGAGAGGCAATGATCATACGTTAATTAAGATTTAATTGTACGAGCTATAAGCCTTCAAATTTCAAGTCCTGGTTGGTTTGGCAACACCCATGGTGTTTTGAAGACACATTTCTGATGACTGGTCCAGGTCAGAGCTAACTTTAAAGACACATTGCGTCTCCTATTACTGCTTCACAATAAAAGCCAGTAAAAATCTTGAAAATATGTGAAGCAACAGGAGCACTAAACATTAACAGGAACTTAATCTAACTCTGATACGGCTTCGGGAGACTGAAAGTAAACAGATGAAGGAAGAGATCAATGAAGTAAAATCAAAACCAGTAACACTGTCTTGCATGCATGAATCATTTCATGTGAATCCCTTGTGTGTGTGTGTAAAAAGCTATTTGAATACAGCATGGAAATGGCAAGTGCTGCCACTAAAGATGGAAACTATAAAAGTAATACAGAATTTGAATACCTTGATGGTCATTGCTGACAACATAAATAGCAACAAAAAAATTTTTTTAATGATTATAACTGTGATGTTCAGAAGTTTTAAGGGAACTTCTTAATTTTTATGAAGTGCTTTGTGTGCCTCCATCCAAACCTTGGCTATAATGATGATGACCAAAATGCTAAATGACATTTCTTTTTGCACATTAAACAGCAACATGTTTGGGATTTTTTCATTTATGTGCCATTCTAAATGATCATGCATCATAAAAATCACAGTGATATGAAAATACTACAATACAAACCAAGAACTTGCGCCATCTTTAAGTAAAGGACGTAGAAGAGAAAGAAAACGGTACGACGAGTACGACGAAGGGGAGAAGAAGAGTGTAAAAGGTTATGCAACTGGGTGGGAGGCATGAGAGGTTATAACACTGCAGTTGTGGGAAGAATACAATAAATTCTGCCAGAAAGAGGTAAAAAACAAAGTTTGACTAGAGACAATACAAGATATGTGGTGGGTGGTAAGTGGGTGAAGAGGTGAAAGAAAGGGGGAAATGAAGGTTAGAGTGAGGCTGAAGAGATGTTAAAGGGAGGAGGAGGTGGTGAGAGGGTTATTTAAGATGACAAGGTTAAAATGAGGGTCACTAAGATCACTGCAGAGGAGCGCAGAGATGAAACAAGAGAGGAGGAGAGGATATGCAGGAGAAGTAGATGGGTGAAGAGGAGTGGTGAAGGCACAGATTAATTATAGTAGCACATCCACTGGGACTTACACAGGAGAGTATAAGACAGAACAGAGGGGGAGGACAGTTGAAAGACTCACACAATAGCATTATCTAAGTAGTCTTAAATTAATATATTATAATTTAAAAAATATATTGCCATCAGACTTGCAGAAAATGTGGTTCATAAAAATATAGTGGCAAAGAGGCAGTGAGATGAGATGGGAGAGTGCACATAAATGAATTACAATATCAGAAAGAGCAGAGAGAGCCTTTAGAGGAGAGACGGGGTAAGGCTAGGTGAGGGTGTTGTGTTGCCGTGTGACTTGTAAGCCCCGGAGGGCCCCGGGGTTGCACAGAAATCCTAATGCAAACAAGAGCCAGAGTTACTCCCGGGAATAGTGAAATCCTCCTATTGGGTAGACTGATCTTCATTCTCTCTTCATCCCACCCTCTTTTGTTTGTGTATATTATCCTTTTTTTTAATTAGCTTGTTAACCACTTTGGTCAAGTACCGTTGTTTTAAAACGTGCTATATAAATAAAATTGAACTCAGCTGAACTGAACTCTCTCCTTCTCTTCTCATCTTCACACACACACACACACACACACACACACACACACACACACACAACAGGCAAACTTATTTTATACATCAAAAATGTATATAATAAATAAACATGCTACATGGGAAAATGCAAGCCACACACACAAGCACAGCATTAGCTTATGGGCACACATACTGAGCACACACACAACACATTACCCTACCCAACCTGACCATATGAGACAATAGGAGAGCATGGGGCCAGCGGTCCATTCAATAATGGCTTAAATTGGAGGAAATGGGTTGTGAAATGACATTTTCAGAGGTTCTCATTTTAAGTGCATAACAGCAGATGCACATTCATTTCCTGTGGGAGCCGGTCAAGCGTCACATCAATCAAACATCATATAGCTTCATCTTACAGCCATTCACAAAGTATAATGAGCTAGCCTAACAGGCTATATCAGATGAGAAAATGTTTTCGTATTAAACTGAGGAGAGCACCTAATATGATATATCTATGTTGTACCTTGAGCTAGAAGTATATGGTCTACAACCCTGCATGAATCCTCAATTGTTATTATTTCAATCAGCACACAGTGATGAGTATTAAAGACCGCAGGGCCACAGTATATAAACAACAATGCATTATGGATATTCAGGCCACACATTTAAAGTCTGACTTTGGCCATCATTGATGCACAATTATAGCCACTATGCAAATCCATGCAAAACAACATTTGTTAACATCTCCAAGTCAGAGGGGGCCACCCAAATCCACGGACAGTGTGTCACACTGCTGCCATCTAGTGTTGAAGCCTCATAAAGCAACACAAACAGGCTTCTTGAGGGGGAAAATCCAGATTTCTGGTAAGGCAGTTTGAACTCTTTTAAACTGATTCTATGAGTGTCAGTGTAATGATATCCTTTTATGGTCTGATGTTACAATTACTTTGCTTTTTAGCTACAACCAGCAATTATAGCGCCACTTACATTTTCTGCACCATTGTCACTCCCTAATATCTAACACTTGGCTGACAAGGATCCACTAAAACACATTAAAATGCACAAAACATACCGAGGGAGACACAAAGAGAACAGACCAGCTGTCTGTGGGATATAAACTCAAGGTCTACAGTGTTTTGTCTGGTGAACATAATAACATTAAAACATGGAGACTCAAACTCACAGAGGAGCAGATGTTTTGCTTAAGGACAGACTTGAAATATCAAGATCACAATCGTCTCTAAAACCAAGTCTACAGGGATTTGGTGGCACTGACTCAAATCACACATTTATTAGTACAAAGGACATCCAACACACAGGGAACTTGAGAAACCTTCACTGATTGACTTCAATAGATATTCCACAGTTTGCACACTGATACGAAGTAATTGTGCAACATAAAGTCTGGCAGTCAACTGATAAATTTAGGATAAGGTTTTGTCGCCACCACTCAAAGGGTTGCAAAATATTACAAATGTATTCACCAATCGATTTCTGATTTTACTCAAATTTTCTTCCCATGGAATAATTAATATTTGTCAGGGTCTCTGTTGTCTGAGAAATGAAATTAAACTGGAAAAGCACACAGTAATACAAATAAATCTAATATTTGAAGCAGCAATTTGCCTCTCCCATCTGTGAAGACTCAGATTAGATTAGGCATAGAAAAGGCCTATTACTCAAAGAGAATCTACTGTATGAGGAAACTACTCTGTCTGGCTGAATCATCTTTGTAGGGCAGTTGAATATCATATGATACCTTCCCTTTAATTTACATTAAACATTCAAAAATATGTTTTGAATAATGAAACATTATTTTTGTCCATTTCATTGCACACTCTGTTTTTTTTTACAATAGTCTAAGCTTCACTGTAATCACAACAGATAATAATGCAAAGGTGACCTTTTAGTCACAATTTGCATCCTATCAATATTTAACACTGCAGTTCTGTATAATTCGCAGCATACAGAAGAGATTTCCAGAAAAATATACGTTAGAAGAAACTTACAATATTACAAGCCAAAAGCCAGATTTTATTATTATTATTATTATTATTATTATTATTATTATTATTATTATTAACAGTGCTGTCAAACTTACAACTGACAAGCAACAGAGAAGGGATCTCGCTCCCACAACAGACAATGTATGTATAGAATAGCCAACATAGTAAAATTACAGTATTGACACTCAGTATGACCAAATTATAGATTGTAAACATAAAGCACAACTACAGTGGGGCTTGAAAGTTTGGGCACCCCAGGTAGAAATTTGTATCAATGTGCATGAAGAAGCCAAGAAAAGACAGAAAAATCTCCAAAAGGCATCAAATGACAGATTAGACATTTGTATAATATGTCACAAAAATTTTATTTCCATCATTTACACTTTCAAAATAACAGAAAACAAAAAAATGGCGTCTGCAAACGTTTGGGCACCCTGCTGCTGCTTGTACTGCCCTCTTTGGCAAGTATCACAGCTTGGAAACATTTTAACCTCATCGGTCCACAGAACTGGTTTCAACAATGCATATATGTTCATTTGCAAACTTCAAATGCTGATTTTTGTGGTGAGGACATAGAAGACGTTTTCTTCTGATGACTCTTCCATGAAGACCATATCTGTACAAGTATCTCTTTATAGTGGAATGGTGTACCACAACTCCAGTGTCTGCCAGGTCTTTCTGGATGGATCGTGCAGTTATACGTGGGTTTTGACTTGCTTTTTTCACAATCCTGCGAACTGTTCTGTCTGATATTTTTCTTGATCTTCCAGATCTTGCTTTAACTTCCACTGTTCCTGATGACGGCCATTTCCTAATTACATTCCCAACAGAGGGTATTGGCATCTGAAAACGCTTTGCTATCTTCTTATAGCCTTCTCCTGCTTTGTGAGCGTCAACTATTTTCAGTTTTCTAGACACTGGTGCTGATATTTGGGGCAAGGTCAGATGAGTCTGGGCGTTTAAAACCTTAAGATTAACATCACCTGGTCTTTCTAGACAATGATTGAGAACAATCCATGACACGTGAGGTCTCAGCTTTCCAAAGGGGGCGGTGCATGCTATAAACTCTGCAGGGTGCCCAAACTTTTGCAAACACTAGTTTTTTGTTTTCTGTTATTTTGAAAGTGTACATGATGGAAATACAATCTAACTTTTTGTGAAATATTATATGAATGTCTAATCTGTCATTTGATGCCTTTTGGAGATTTTTCCATCTTTTCTTGGCTTCTTTATGCACATTAATACAAATATTTACCTGGGGTGCCCAAACTTTCAAGCCCCACTGTAACTGTGACTTCTCCCACCAAAAATGCTCAACTTCTACTTTTTTTACCTCTAAAAATAAGTATTATTCAGTATTCAATGAAATTTAGATGTTCAGAGTGTACTGTTTATATCAGTGATAATCTCATTTGTTTACAGTAATTGCCTTGTGTCCTATAATAAATAGTGTAATGAATTCCCGATGTTCAAAGACTATGGACATGCTACACGTGAAAAATAATGCCTGCTATTACCTGTACCAGTGCACTTAGTGGCAGTACTATAGCAATATGAGTAGGAGATGTGCATGTGTTTGAGAAAGGGTCCTATCATGTCAGTTTGCATATAATAATGAAATATAGTAATGCAATATTTGACCTAATGTATTTAAAAATGTGTTTTTTTTCTTGTCTCTGAATTGGCTGTGCTGGTTTTGAGTCACAACTGAGTGGGTTAAGTCTGGAGTTATTTCTGTGCTGAAGCCTTTCTGATATTTTAAACCATGCAGAGTGCAGACATTATCTGCATTACATTACTCTGTGACCCGTTATCTCTGTGGCCCGGAAGGACCACCTACTATATCTGTATCACACACACACACACACACACACACACACACACAGCAAACAAATACAGTTAAATATACACACTGTGAAAGCGTGAAAAAAAAAGTACACTAATTCATACTCTTAGTGGGCACACAAACACACAGCCAACACTAATGCATGCATTTAGTCTTCACAACATACACCAGTTAGAGTACAAATAAAAACAAAAGGTGAGTGAGTTAGTAAAACCAAATTGTAAACCATTATAAATGTATGATTTGTGCATTGTTTGTGGTGATTTTTCATTCTTTTTCAGATCCCCATTAGCTTTAGCAACACCGATTGCTAATCTTCCTTGGGTCCACATGAAATTATAAACGAACTGACAACACAGATGTCCAAAATCTAATGGTAAAACAGTCCACACACACACACACACACACTTTTGCCTCCTCCGGGGGTTCGTTTCAGAAAGCCGGTTAAGTGAAAATTATGAGTTTGCAACCCTGAGATGAGGGAAACTCTGGCTGTTTCTATTTTATTTAAACATGAGAGAGGGGTAACTCCACCTTGTTTCTGAAATAAACCTTAACCTCAGAGTCAGTTACTATGGTAACTGAGCCTGTAACCCTAACCTGGTCGGGAGCAGGTTTTCTTCAAGAAACCTCGAGTTTCTCTCAGTCTCCTCCCACTTTCATTTCTTCATTCAGTCAGTCTGTATCAGGCACATTTGAGCGCAGTTTGATATCTGCATGAATAAAAAAAACGTGTGTGTTTATAACCATGTTAGGCAGACCAGGCCTATATGTTTTTTTTCTCAAAACTTTGAAAGTCCTGTGTTGTTTGACCTATCCACCACCCCAACCAACCCTCTTAAAGCGAATTTTCGGGCTTTCATACTACTCGCTACCGTTGTTGCTCCTAATGCTATGTCATCTTCTCATCGACTTTGGCATTGTTTTCTGTTGTGGCCATACGGAACTTTCACACATTCCGTGCTACCACCACATAATGCGCTGGTAACAGTTTGTGATCATTTCACGGAATTCCGTGAGCCCAGGCTGTCAAAACCATTCCACCAGTAATGTTATACTTATGGTTAAGTATGATATTAATACACTATATTGGAACTTACGCATTTACTCCAACAAAAAATTTCTCCCACGTAAATTCTCACTCTTTTGCAGCAGCCGCTGTGTTGCTTGTTTAACCGAATATATGTTAAAAATTGCTGTATGTGCACATGAGTATTTCTGCCGACCAGTGTATTTGTGGTTGTTGAATTGTAATATCATGGCTCCATTCATGCTACCTTTTTATTGTGGTGATGCACAGCTTAACCCCGAGTCAACCTACTCTAAGTTGATTGAATTAACTCTCATCAACTGTTCTGGAACCAAAAACTCAGCGTTTCCCATCTCAGGGTAAATCAACTCAGAGTTCAGGGTTAAGGCTCTGACACACCAACCCTACGGCCGACCGTCAGAAAAGGCATTCGGACTAATCATTCAGCTACCTCTCTCTCTCAAGAAAAGTGCCTTGGAACACACCAAAGTGATCCCGACTTGAAATCAAAACCGGAAATGATGGAACATCTGTCTGGAACTAATAAAAACAGAGCACGCTGTGTTGATAGTAGTCAAGAAGGATCGTTGTTGTCATTACTTGTTGATCGGAAGAAAATACAATGGCTAGTAATAATAAGATACTGGCGATGTCAGCTCGGGTTTTCTCATGCGCTGATTTGCTAGTCAAGGGCTAGCACTCCACCAATCAGATCGGTCATTGACTGCCCACTGGCCAATTCAACAAGTAAAATCAGCCAAAATGGATGGTGACGGCACCTTCGACTAATGACGAGAGGAAACACATCGAACAGACTCGAGTCACCGACCTCCCCAGACTCTCCGACGGCCGATAATCGGGTTGGTGCGTCAGAGCCTTTAGACACAGTTTGTGCCCTTGGTGTGAATTTAGGTTCTGTATGATGTGGGACACACTGTATGAAGCTGAGTGGATTTAATTATATTACAACAATGAAACAATAGCAAGCTATTAATACTACTAGCAAGTAACATGGAAACCATAAGAGGAAATGGTCAGAGATGTTGTGACTGGCCTGCATTCACTTCATGCAGAATTTATCAAACTGAATTTTAATTTCCTCACTTTGCCAACTGTAAACCTGTCACTTAAATGTCATTTGAACATATCCTGTGCCTATCATTGTTTCATATATAGTCTGTTGGAATAAAATGTATTCATATCATGTGTGCTCATAAACATTATATTCACGTAGTGCATTATATTAATCATATGTGTTAAATTCATTAGATTTTGAGCTAAAAGAGCTAAAGCATTACACCTAGTCTGCTTGGTTTCAGTGTGATTATTATGTTCACTTCTAAATAAGAAAGTATTTGTAGTGTGTTGTGTAGTTCATGGTTCACTGTGACCTTATGATAAGTTGTTTTGGTACAATGTGTCCAACCATAGCTCTGCCGAGTGCGTCAATTCTGAAAAGCAGGGCCAAGGGTGGTCAGGGACACGTCCTGTTTTTGGGTGAAGGTCCTCTCCAGTGGCAGTCTGAGACCTTATATCTATTGTGCAGGCCGATCTCTGCTAGACACTAACCTTATGGAGACAAAAGACAGCACACAAACATGTCACACGGTTAAACAAGCACATAAGATCAAGCAGAAAGGGCTAAAGGGTTAGACAAACTTGGGGAGAGCTATGGATGCATATTCTCTGTAACTTTGTCTCTGGAATACTGTATATTCTATCTGAATAAACGTTCTTTTATCCAACCTACGGACTTGAACCCTTCTTCCTGAAAGAATCTAGAGGGCAGAATTGCAGCCCAACAAGTCCCACAGCTAAGTGCCTACCGCCTATATGATGGGTGATCAATTATGATGAAGTAGTTTTTTACATTTCTTTCACAAATGATTTTGGACCTACTTTAGGTCTATCATAACAGCAGAGTAATCTGGTGTTATTATCATTAATGACTTGTAATTAACAGTCAGGACGTCTCAGAGGGACGTGAGCTCAATTAATAACCGCGTCAGAGCCAGAGTCCCGTCTCCACCATGACTATACAGCAACACCGCCTTCTCCATCAGTTTCTCTTTCATGCTGCCTTCAAGTACTATTGGAAATTTCGAAAGATTGGTATAATGATTCAAATGATGATGCGGAGCAACTGCATGTATGATAGTAATGGGCGCCTCCTGCACACATCTTAATTTTCTATAGTTTACACTTAATAGGCTATTTTTTTCCTTATTGGATTTATTGACCTTTTGACCTCATGCACAGATAAATGATTACACTGCTTTTGTTTCATACATCATACTCATAGTATTGTTGGTAGTATATTAGTTTCTATCAGCGGTACATACATTTAGTTAACTTTTGTACAGTCACACATATTGTCTTCAGCTATGTTTGCCTTAAAGGTGCTGTAAGTGATGTTGGGTGACGTTACTTATTGTTGAGGTTCGAAGTATTTTCAAACAAACAAGACTAGCTCCCTCCCTCCTCCTTATCACCTCCCCACCCTCTCCATTCTTTGCTTCCGCACACTAACCCCCACCCCCAATTCCTTCTTGCCGATTATTGGCTGGAATGCTGGAACTCTGTTTGTGTATGCTTTGTGGTGCAGGTGGGCACAGTTTGTTTTTGTTGCCGTTTCTAGACCCTTGGCTGTCTACAGAGATTGCGTTTTTTTACAGTGTGTTCTGGGAACAGGTAGCTCGCGGATAGTGAGGAGATATTTGCTGTATGTGACAACAAATGTTCTAATGTTAAATCATTCTAATAATTTGAATGACTAAAAGGCAAACTTAAAGAACAAGTGCTGATAAAGTGGTTTGTAAATCCACTTTATCATATCCAAGCTATTGAGATTAATGCAAGCACACTGCATCAATTATTTGTAGTTATGCTTTAGCATAATTTTATTTTGCTTAATATATGAAAGATCTTAGTCAGGCCAATGTTTATGTTAACAGGCACATATTTCCTTTTTGTCAATCTACTTGGGTTGAAAAAAACATCAGCCTCAGCCCATACACATGCAGCCTCAAGACAGCCAGAGCCAGCGCTGCTCGGCGCTCAGAGGTTTTAGAAAGCCGTATTTTACCATGCTAAAATCACTGATTATTTACATGGAGTCTGGTGGGTTTAGCGAACGCAATTTTACAGACTTTTTATGTTTAAAAAAAGGATCTCAATCTTTAACAGAAAGGTTGACCTCCTTAGAAGTCCTTTCCATAATGTTGTCAGACACTTAGAATATTAATCTGAGTCTGTCAGAAGCAAAACGAGCTTTTATGAACGTAAATACAAACTGGACAATTATCCCATTAACTTCCATTGTAGCTTGTTTCACCACTGCCGACTGCAGCGATCCCGTTTAATACTGCATCAATGTCAAAGGAAAATATGTCCTCAATAGTTTTTATTGTATCCGATACTCAATGAGCTGTTGCAGAAACAAGCCTGAAGTAATAAAGCAAAAGCTGTCAGATAAATGTAGTTCAGTAAACATTACAAAATTCCCCTCTGAGGTGTGTGAAGTAGCAGCAGGGGTGAGTCTAGGATCAGACCTTTAGGGGGGCTCAGCCCCTAATGAGAATGGGGCCTACATGAAATGTTATCATGTTTACATTATGCATAAATATCTGCACACCCATTACTCTCTGTGAAATATCTCACAAACTCTTCACTTAACACATGCATCAGTACAACAAGCGGTTCCCAAGTAATCCGGTTTTGAAATTGCAACAAATCTTTTACATGGTCTCCAAAATTATAATGTATTCTCATGTGAACTATTTATGTCAGCACAGACAATTTTGTAAATTGCTTAGCCAGTGTATCCCACCATAATGGTTATTATATTGCCAGATTCCAGACAATCTCACTTACAAATATGAATATATATTTCTACTGGTTTGCTTCCTAGTGACATTAATGCAAAAATATGAAGAAAAACCAATTCCAGCTGTGTGTGCATGGTTAAAATTCTGAAGTGCAAACTAGTTCAGGAGACAGCACAAATATTTCCATCCATAGATAAGAACAATCAAGTCTAACCTCTGAATTTCTTTTCAAAGTGCAGCAGATTGATAGCCTGGCTCTGCCCTCCTATGTACTTTTGCTCAATTTTCATTTTTCTTCAGCACACTGTCTGGGTTTGCGGTATATTTGCGGGCTTTCTCCGGCCAAATAATTCGCGGTCCAATCAGCGAACAGAGGGAGGGGCTGAAGAGGAGGGAGGGGCGAAATACTTTGAACGTCAACAAGAAGTAATGTCACCTAACATCGCTTACAGCACCCTTAAAATAGACAGGCCCATGGACCCCCCTTGTGCCCCAGTGCAGCTCTAGGTCTTGTGATGCCCCTGGGGCTGTGTCCCCGTTTTAAGTTTTACAAAGATAAAAACATGACCTGTTTTGGAGGTATTTACGCTTCTGAGCTGAAAATGTCCCCGGATTTTGTCTGAGAAATCTGGTCACATTAGCCTAAGGCCTAACACTTAATGTAAACAGAACTTTCGTTTGGTGTTCTCAAGTGGGTTCACTAGCTGTGTTGACAAAACCAGGTTTTTCCAGAGAGCACGTGAACGCAGCAGCCACTTTGTGCAGTGCAGGAGATGATTGCAGTCGCAGTTCGCTTTACTGTGCAACCGCAGCGGAACAGATACATGTGTAGGAAGAGGGAAGCTGAATCTCTCTTGACATAGTGACTGGTCATGGCCAGTCGGGGGCGAGACGGTCCTCGCAGCCGTTTAGAAGCCCCCGCCTGTGGCCTAAAAACGGCGCAAATGCCCTGCCAACAAGAACCGTCTGGAGAGACAGAGGACGCGGCGGAGTCACTGCGGGAGCTGCCGCGATGGATGCGGCTTTACTTCTACGGCATGCACGGCGTAACTCTGGATGTCCTGCTCTCATCATTACATGGGGTTTTAAATCATCCGGATCCCAAACTGGTGGGCTTTTCCTCTCCGTATCTTTGCATTATGCATTCACTGACCCACTTTGCACTGGAGAAGATCTACTCACAGAAGAGGTGTTTCCGAGATCGGCCTGTGGTGTTTCATCTTGTTTTCTACCCGTCTGTGTACATCGGGCTGCAGATCCTGATGGGGAACATCAACATTTTGACTGAGCAGGTGAGGATGGTGTCTGGCACGCAGCTAGTTGTACACTACATCCTGGCTCTCTATTTTGCCCAGGTGTTTCACAGAGGGCTGTCAAGGCTGCAGTATCACCCCCCCTGCACCCCTGCACCCCCCTGCAAACCCGGCCCGGAGAACGGCGGTCATGATCGGGGGCCTCTTCACGTTCTCCCTGGCTATGTGCGTTTCTTGTTCTTTGGGATGCAGGGCTTTCTGGACGAGGTCATTTTCACCTCCATTTTCAACCTTGTGGAGAAGTCTGACCGGACCCTCAGCGGCCACACGTCCCTGTGGTCTTTCCTGATGTACGGGAGCTGCAGCTTTGTGGTAGAAAAGCTCTACTTTTACCTGCACTTCAGCAGAGGCTGGGGGACGTGGCGGCGGCTCCCCATCTACATCTGCTTCATCTACACCTGGGAGTTCACCTGGGGTCTAGTCCTGAGGCAGTTTGGTGCCTGCTCCTGGGACTACTCCCATTATCCTCACAACTTCATGGGACTCATCACGCTCCTCTACTTGCCAGGCTGGGTCGGCCTCAGTCTGTACCAGGACTTACTGTCTAATGTGCTGCTGAGAATTAAGTGCAGCAAAGACGTAAATGGTTTGGGGGGGGAGAATGGTGAGGTCAATGGACCACTGGAGTCTAAGGAAAAACAACTTTAATTTTTCTTTTTGATGTTATTCCTTTAAGGGAAAGTGTGACTCACAGTAGACCAATTATGAAACAAGTAGACTTGTTATTCTAATTAATACATTTAATTAAACTGATTTGAGGTGAGTAAAAAGACAAAAGATGATTGAGAACTGCAAGATGTAAAATTGTATAACGTGGTATCAGATATGGCCTTCCAACTCAAATCATATTATAAATAGGTCTGTTGGTCAGCAAAATGTTACCATGACTGATGTGATGGTGAATATTGGATTTAACATTTTGTAAAATTACTATTTTCAGAAAGTTTAGAGTCCGGTATTCAGAGTCTAGACACTTGTTACTGGTATGCAGATGAGACATTTTCCAGTTGTTGCCTGATATTTCTGGGTCCAGTAATACACAACTGATGCTGAATTGTTCACCTAACTTGTTTAAATTCAGTTAACCTACTGCCATTTCTATATATCTGATGTAAAATGTAGTTGTAATATTAATATTTATAGTCTTCATGACACAAGTGTGAATATTCTTTTTCTTTTCATCATGATTGCAGTGGCAGACTTCTTGCCATCTGATACGTTACGTGCATTGTGGCAGGTCAAGTTTGAGTTGGCTTGATTGTGTCATTTAAATATGCATTTTGCATGCTTTAATACAAAGAAGACATGAAAACAACTGGACAGTAACCCATTGTCCCATCTTATTTTATGCAAGCAATCAGTTTTTAAATGTCCGTCTCTTTCTTTTATGTTAATTTACATTTTGAAACAAACTCACTATGTTTACTCATCCTGTTAAAAAAAAAAAAAAGATCATGCCGCCTGAAAATCCCTACTGTAGCTGAATGGATGCGAGGAGCCAAGTTCGATTTTACTCTGTGAATCTTTTATGAACCAAACGTTACTTTGCTGGAGTGCCTTCCTGTACACACAGAGTCAACCAGACTCAAACAAACAAGGCTCAGTGTTCATAGGGCTCCTTTTCTATATTAGACGCACAGCAGTGTTTTGCAGCAATGATTATTATAAAAAACTGTTTTAATCTTCAACACTAATGACAGTCTCTGTCAGTGAGGTTTGCATTTGTTACATTATTAGAACACTGGTTCCACAAAAAATTATCAGCATTTAACTAATCAAATTTACATATTTCTATAACCAACACAAACAAAACATTATTAATTTAAATCCATCAATCAGCTAAACATAAACTAAAGAGATTTGTAGTTAAATATTCCCCAAACAAACTCCAACTGTTTGTACTGTGAAGGGCATATTCTGATACATTTGCTTTACAGTTCTTTATGCCTTATTAACAGATTAATCTAAGTACCGTGCACTGTGACTAAACAAATGGTGTTACATCTTAGCAAACCTTTCTACTCTATACAAGCCACTTTGTTAGCTAAGTACATATTTGGAGTTGCATTGCCAGCAGTTGAAGCTGTTTCATTCCCAGAGCATCTAGCCTTTTCTCCTAATTTATGAAGCCACCTTGTAATCATTTCTTTACAATTAGAAAAAGTTTTGTTCTAATCACAACTTTAAATTCTGATCATTTGTATTACTATATTGTAGAAATGAATATAATCAGAATCTTTAGATAAGCTTGTGATTTGTTGGACGCAAAGCTTGAAAGAATTTGAAATCTGTTCTGCTAGATTCGGGTCTGTAGGGTTCAGTAATCATAGTAACATATAGTACTTACATACAAGGCTAAAGCAATGATTATTCCCTTGTATGCTGTGGGAGACATTTGGACTTGCACATCAAAAAACATGTTTTGGGTGATTGATCAAGTAATATTTCATTTTGTCTGCACATTTTCAGACGGGTAATTGGCACTAACATGGTTTATCCTTCACTTTATCAACAAAAGAGGTGTCAAAACTGATTTTTAGAGCCATGTCAGAACTGCTACATCTAGCACTGAACGTTTAAAGCACTAGTTTGCTGTGGCTGGTGTGTTTTTTTGTCCAACTTGGCAGCTATAGACGTTTTTCACTGAGATTGCATTCACTGAACCACAGAGTGAATGGCGTTGTACATTAAGATTTTCCATGGCCAAATAATTGTTTTAATCATACATTACTTTTTGCTGTGCTATTCACCAATTTTTGAAAAATGCCTTTAGAAACTTGACTTGCTGGCATACTGTATGACTTCATTAAACCCAATAAAAATGTTCCTGTGGAAATCCATTTCTTTATTCCTTTACTTTAACATTGACATATACCATTTACACTATTATGAGCAATTGCTTTCACACTGTATCGGAGCAGACAAGCAAGATAGTGAGAGATAATAAGGAGGAAATTACAGCAAATGAGAGGTGATGTTGGCATAAAGCCTGTTTGTGCCAGAAACTAATATGTCTTTTCTAGGAACACACAAAAGCTTTTGTTAGCTCACGTTACAACTTTCTTGTTGAGATGTTGTAATAAACTAACCAGGGAGGAACCAGTATATTACAACAGAAATCCCACACTTTCTTTTAACTGATGTTTGTCTCCTTGACTTGTAGGAATTTATTTCTGATGCTCACTGTGGCATCACAACTAGACAAATGTGGTTAAAACTAGGCTGCTTAACCAAGAATGTATCAACCCATCTTATCTCTCTCTTCAAATCACCTTGGAGATCATTTTGACCCAAGCAAACACATGAATCCAGAGGACACCATCAATGTACTAATGCTGTGAATGCTGTGTACAAACATGAAAACACGGTTTAATGCAGATGAAAACAGGAAGTGAGATGCAACAGTGTGACTGTTAATTGGCATCGCCATTAGTCATCCCTCCACTAATACAACACTTGAAAAATTAACCTTGTCATATAGGTTGACCACCACTAGCCTGTAAGGCACCATTGAAAGCGATATCAATCTACATTGTTTTACATTAACATTTAAATAAATGGCTATAATTTATGTGAACGTGGACACTATTAGTGACAAGCACAGAGAAACGTTCTGCTCCTTTCAGCCTTTATAAACTCTTTGTTCAGGTTTTACAGCGCATTTACTATATACAGTATGTGTGTATTCATAACGCTGTTTCCAGTAGCAAAAAAAACTCAAATAAACACCATTGTACACCACCTGCTTAATACTAAAGACAAAGCAAAGTTAGCTATTAGCTGTTCAACAGTCTGGCAAGCTAATCAGACAGTTATTTCGCTTAGGGATTACAGACCAAAAACAGAGTGAAAAGAAGATGGAATATTACTACTTACATTTGCCTGGTGGCCAGAAACTTGTTTCCAAATGAATGCTAATGTTGCTCCACGTCTGCTGATAGTGTAATTAACTTAGGTAACTGCTTGCTAACAAGCTACTGTAGCTAACAAGCCTGACAAGGTGATAACGCTTTAGCTAGCTTCTTGTGGAGTTTGTCTGCCCTCTAGTGGCCTAAAACTCAGGTGTTTGCACTTATTTGATTAGACCGCCTCTCAAGTTGAAATTGGATGTAGCAAAGCTGGGCATTACAAAGGGGTTAATGTCCAACCCATGGTCATTTGCCAAAGAATCTTTTTAAGACCATTAATTCAGATTTTCATGTGTTTTGCAATCAAATTATTTAAAAAAAAGTCTGTTTCCCTGACAGTTTAACTAATGCTCGGAACAATCCTTCCCATGCCATGAAGATCTTATTCAATGGTTCTTCACTGCTCCAGTAAATAGGACGGTCCTTAGATACAACCTAGCAACAGCATCTTAATTAGTAACACCTGTGCATTTCCTACAATGCCAACAAAGTTAAAAATAGCCTGTGAAGCACAGTCTGTACATGACATGCTGAGAGGAGCTCTAATCAATCAGGAAAAGTGTGAACACCGGTGTGGGGTCATCAAAGAATGAGAAATATAATTCAATTAAGTACACAAAGCACATTTAAGTTAATGACATGTGTAGACTGAGTTTTTAATAGAACTCTCATCCTATTTTCTGGGAATTGTCACAGGCAAATTCAACACAAAACCAACACCCTCCTGCCTCCATGTCTTTTTTCATTTATTTACATATATAGTCAAATCATATACAAATACCCAGTGGGAATACGTAATATAGCACATTTGTTTGTAAATTTGATTTTAGATTAGGCAAACCCCTGTTCTTTGGAAAGACTATGGAGCATGTTACATGTTAATGTGTGGACGCATTACAGAGATGAGGTGATGCTTCCTGAGCCCTTTTAATATGCAGATGAAATGTCCAGCAATGGATTGTCGCATGACTAGGTAGTTTCCAGGTCTGAATATACAGTATTGGTCTAAATGGTGTGTTTCTTGAAAAAAGAACTTTGGGTAAAAAAAAACGTTTTTTCTCAAAAATGTCACCAAACATTTTAATTACAAGCTAAACTTTGAAGTTCTTTTTAACATTGTCCTTAGTAATACTGGTTTGTTGTGTATCGTCCAACAGGGCTTTATTTAGAGTGTGAAACTTTTGGTACAGCCCTTGCTTCACACTAAATATCAGGGCTTTGGCTAGCTCTCCGTATGTCCTGGGATTGCAGATCAATCCTTTGTAGCATTGACAGGTAAACCTCCTGCTCAAAGCCTTTAGGTCTGTGAGCGTGGGTCTCCCTAAGACAAGATAGCGCTTCTGAACATGCAGGATCCTGAAATTCGCCGGGTTTAGATGGAGGTAATGACTGGAGTTGTAGTTTTTTCGGACACATCGGCCATTCCCTCGACACAGGAAGTTGCTGCAGAGCTGGGTGGCTATGGTGACATTGGTGATGTAAGGGTTGAGGGTGGTGGAGAGGTAGGATGACAGGGCTGCACAAGATGTCTGGGGAGCAAAGAAAAGGCAGTGGAAGCAGGAGCAGAAAGGGAAAGAGAAAAGTTTTAAAAAGTAAATTGTGTACAACTGTCTGAAACAGAACATTACAGCAAGTTAACAGTCCTGAAATTTGTTGATATGCTTGAAATGATTAAGGGAATAGTTTGACATTTTAGGAAATAGTCTTATTGGCTTTCTTGCTAATGAATTAGATGAGAAGATCAATACCACTCTCATATCTTGTCCAACATGAAAGTGAAGCCAAGAGACGATTAGCTTAGCTTAGCTGGACATGGGGAAACACTTAGCCCATAAAAGACCTAATGCACTGAATAATACACACAGCTGTAAGAATTTGAATTAACTTGAATTTAAATGGTGAGTTATCATTTACAAGACTTGAAACATCCTGTGAAAGTCACTATCATCAAGCTAATCCTGGCCTCCCCTGTCATGGATTAACTAATACTGTTGCACACAACAAAACATACTCCATCAACACCTGTGTCGCTGAGGTATTGTCAATCAATCACAGAGATACGCTGACTCCTATATCATCTAATTGAACACATTGTCTCTGGTCTTACTAGCTTCCATCAGTACACTGTTATGTCTTTCAGCAGTCCAGTGGAGGTCTGCGGGGTGATGTTACCTGGTCATCATAGTCAGCGCTGGCCCCCCCACAGCACAGCGCCAGACACTCCCACTGCTGCACTCTCCCCAATGGTGTTGACCAAGTCTCCCTGGACACAAATTGGGAAATATGTTCATTATTGCCTTTGTATATATACACAAAAACAATCATGTACACACGCATGGAGCACATACTTTTACAATGTTCTTATTTCCCTAGAGTCTCCTTGTACAAGGTGAAAAGAGAGGATAATGATTACACACTCAGGTGACGGTGACCACTTGAGCAGGGTGTTTTTACACCAAGCAACCAAACCCCTCTTAAAAGTGGACATCAGGCTGGGAACACCTCACTGCTGGGATGAAGATGTAACCTAAGATGTAGCTAATCTAGTCAAGTGTGTGGTCACTAACTAAGGAGCTGTTTTAAAAATGTAATCTGTTTAAATAGTAGATTTAATTACAAATTTATTTTTAGTAAGTAGTGTCATTATAATACATGTCTCCCAATGACATATCATGCTTCATAGCGATACATACATCTGAGAATTCAGTATGTATTAAACAAATCAACATTTAGAGTGAATGACTCTCATTTACCTGGCTGAGGAAGCGTCTATTCTGATCAACAAAGACAGGTCGCATAAAAGCAAACACGGGCGCAGTGCCACTCCTTCTTGGCAGGGCAGATACTCTCAAAGCTTCCTTTACACGGTTTCTCACCATCAGGGCGGCTCTGGGATTGTCTGCCAGAAAAACCTGACACCGTGCAATGATGCAGGAAAAAAAGAGGAATTAAAATTTTGGAAATGATAATAGGGATACATAAGAAGTAAATATTGCCCACAATCTAACCAACCTGCAGGTAGACAGAGGGGTAGAGGGCAGTGCTGGACACCCACAGCCAGAGCAACTCATCATTCTGCCTCTTCACCTGGTTGGAGCAACGGCCTGTGTAGTCTTCCTTTTCCCAGCCATAATTGTAGCAGTTAGGAAACAGGTAGAAGCCCCAGAGATAGTTGGGTCTCATAGCTCTTCCCATTGCCAACATCCCTGACATGAAACTCTTAGCTGCCACCTAAAATGAACGGGATGAAGAATATAATAGAATAATCAATATATAATAGCTACTCAGGACGATATAATTAGTTTTATTAATCTTCTAAACGTAAGTTCTGACTTGGAATTGTTGTTTTGCTTTCTCTGTGGCCTGCTGCACTGTGAGGGAGCGGTTTGTCTGCATAAGGTGGGCCACAGATAAAGTCTGGTATATTCTCTTAGGGCCCCAGTTTCTGTCCCATAGGGGGCGCCATTCCTCCCAGTCTATCACAGCCAAGCCTCGGCTTGTCCTGGAGGGAAGACAGGAGGATGAAGAAGTAGGTCAAAGTTCAACATCAAATGTGTCAAACAATAAAGGGTGACATTTTTGAATTTTAGGTGTGCTCACTTGGATGGGATGTAATAGTTAATATCTGCTCTGGCCTTGTTAATACTGGCTTTCAGGTTACCTCTCTGTGGGATGCCACCATTGAAGTGTTTCCCACTAGTGAGGTCTACATGTGGGTAAAGACCCAATCGGTCTGTGTAAAACAGAGACAGAAACTGGCCTGGTACCTGCAGCAGAAACATGACGAGTTGAATCAACTTGTGAATTTCCCTTAAATAAGTATAAGATGACATTTTCAAAAAAAAGCAGCTATATGAAAGAGGCCTCTTTACATAGAAATTACCTGTAAATATTTATATTCAATATTAATTTTCCTGTGATGACATGTTTGCATCCATGTAGCAACTTGTTCAAAAGCAATCCAATTTTAGAAAACAAATGTCCTTCTATATAATAACACATAATATTAATATGTAAAGTAAAGACAATGAGCTTGTAATTTGATTACAGTTTTGTGTTTTGCAGCCATGGATTTGAATGTAAATAAAATAATTTTAGTTCAACTCAATACATTCAGATACATTTCCCCTTACCTTAGCAGGTGTGGCCACTCCTTTGAAGGGTGAGCTGTCTAGTGTGATGTTGAACCTGTTGCACACAACATCCGGAATGTTCCAACTGACAATGAAAGGCTGGTGCTCAAACATTGGACCTGTAGTGTGGGGGAGAGGGGGAGGCGGATGTGGCACTGGCTGACGAGAGGCTGCTGCTCCTGGAGAAGATGTCGGGGTTTTGGGGAGAGGGATGGGTGATGTCTTGGCGAGAGGCGGCGGCGAAGATATAGAGGTTAAAGGCAAGAATGCTGTGGAGAGGGCTGATGGCGAAACAGGAGAGGGAAGCTTGGGTGAAGCAGTTTGAAGTATAGGGAAAGATGACAACATTTTTGGAAGTGAAGTGGAGTTGGAGTGAGGATATTGTTTAGCAGTGTGAAGAGGATGCTTTTCAGAAGACACGTGAGTCGTTTTGGACAAATTACATGGTAGGTTTTTGTGCAGAGATGGTCCTATAGTTTTGAGGGTTGAGGTCAGATGTTTACAGGGGTGAGGTAGCAAGTAGGCTGAGGGTGAGGATGTGAAAAGGCATCTGGGGGATGTTAGGTCACAGGGTGACATTGTAGATGTAACTGACGTTGATTTTGAGTGAGTTGTGGAATTGGCTTCTGACGAAGACGTTGGGCTGATGGTGGTGGTGGATGATTTTAGAATTGCAGGAGTGGTAAAAGAAGTGGTTGATATGTTTGTGTCACCAAGAAGAGGGATAAAGGCTTTTGGTGTGGTCAGGACAGATAAAGATAGAACAGGCCAGACAGAGATGGTGAAAGCAGGGAGGATAGAATTGTGCAGAAGGGGAAAGATTGATGGGGTGAGCGAGAGAAGCAGTAGCACACAGCTTCTGCTCTTCTGTGTGACTGAAACCATCCTTTCCTCTGGCTGACGAAAAGCAGAATGAAAACAAAATCAAACTGCACCAATCAAACTTTATTTAACAGTTGAATATGCTCATAATTTGTATATTGGTAGCCAATTTTGCTATAAAAAGGCAAAATAATGTTCCCTCTTGTAAGGCATTACACTATTGAATATGTTTAGTAAATGCAACAAAAAAAAGCCTAAAACAAGCTAATGCCCCACAATGTGTTGTTTCCACTTGTCTCATCAGCTAAGATTGTTTAAGAACATTTAATTTGAACACACAAAATAATACCAAAATATTCAAAGTCCTTTTTTCTTCAATCTGCTCAGCTTTCAACTGTGACCTAAAATCTCAAAGAAATCAGTTTTCTCCCTAGAATCCAATCAAATCCCATCTGCCATATCTAGCATGATTTCACCTCCCAAACATAAACTACACATCTCACCCATCTAAACAATCCTAAATCAAGTCAAGGCCCAAATCCTAACTCACGACACACTAACTCAAAACTAACTCGCAGACCATGTAAATAGACACAATACCTGGACATGCCTTCACCATAAGATGTGTTGACTGGAGCACAGAGAGTGAAAGTATCCTCACGAAAACAAAACGACACTGTCTGATATAGTTAGGGGAGGGCAGGCATGGTGGGCAGAGCTGCATACAAGGATGCATTCTGCTCTCTGTTGTTTGTCTCAGAAAAAAACCCTTGTTTTGATCGCACAGTGCCAAGTTTGACTTGGAGAGGAGGAAGGCACATCTGGGTGTGAGGTTATGGAGCGTTTACTGTCCTCATAGTGATCGCACTGAGTAGGGCATCACTATGGAGCTTAGATTGTTATTGCACTGGTGTTGACGCAAGTGCTTGTCACCTGGGATGGGCTGAATAAATAATTACAACCATGGGGGCCTTAAAAGCAAATGGGATTACTCAATACACTGACATTCATCACTCAATACTACATGCATTGATTGATCACCAGGTCCATTCTCTTTGTTTGGACTTAAGACAGCTTGTACAGTAATAGCTCTGAATGGGATTTTGTGAGAGTGGAAAATTAAAAAATTGTTTAAGATAGTTAGATAACACAAGATAGGTTTGCCTGGTTTCATTCCATTAATTTGTTTGTTTATTTGACAGGGACAGTGCTCATTAATCAATAGAAAAGTAACTGTAAATGAGGCAGAGTTAGATTAACAGGCTAATATTCATGGTTTGAAAAATAATTGCATAATATGCCACATGCTATCAATCAGCAGCCAAAATCTTTACAATCTCCCCCTACGGTTAGGAGACAGGAAACTTTGACACCTAGGTGGCACCAGAAGAGTTGTATGCTGATAATAACAGCACTTCTCTTTTCTATGATAATGTAAGTATTTACAGGAAGAAAAAAAAATAACAAAAACATGACTAATAATAGCACATTTCACCTCCATGTTACAAGTGATTGCACATTGTCTGGAATGTATTACATGGGACTGTTCACTCTGTATGTGTTTATGTGTCTGGTCAGGGACAGGTAATGCCAAATGGTGGTGGTTATTTCACAAGTTCCTAACAACAGTAGCTGTTTTTAGGAGGGTAGTGTGTGTACCTG
The DNA here is from genome assembly GCA_026937815.1 of Etheostoma perlongum. Classification (NCBI taxonomy): domain Eukaryota; kingdom Metazoa; phylum Chordata; class Actinopteri; order Perciformes; family Percidae; genus Etheostoma; species Etheostoma perlongum. The sequence continues at coordinate 16,789,842 of CM049393.1, read as the reverse complement.
TGTGTTTCTGTTAAGATAATAAAACAAGTAAACTTTAATAAAGTAAACAAGATTATGTCAAAAGAAAAAGTGTGCCAAGTTCCCACGACTACACTATGAGACGATCAAATCAGATCAGTGTTATATAGCAACTTATAGGGTAAAGTTTGGTACCAAAGAATTGAGACCATGGCAACATTGGAAAAAACTATGTGCCGAATGAAATAAGGTAATTCTTCCCCGTCTATCTTTTTCTGGCATCCTTATCAGGAAACACCCTGCAGGCGGCTGCTATCAAATCTCAAGTTGATCAGGGTTTTTTTACACACAAAGAAAACAAACCTGGTATTTCCTTATTCCTAGGCTTGCATAGCTGGTTAGTGTCAATATTGTATACCAGCACACAGTTTTAAAGGAAGTCCTTACTGAGTACATTTCTACTGCTTTGCATAGCTGCATGAGCCATATTGTTTTCTTCTCAAACTATGACATTGCACCCTCCATTGTTAGAACGGAAAACACACTTTGATAATTGCTCCAACAGATGGGCAGTAACTCTTAACCGTATCACTCTCAACATTCACCTAGTTGTTTGATTATGTATGCAGGCAACATTAATGCACAATAGCACAGGATGGGTATTGTGTTTAGGCATACATGTTGGAGAAATGTAATTTGATACAGTAACCAATGTGCTGAGTGCACTGCCGAGTAGCAGTGGTATGCTATCTAGTATAATGCTGCCATCTTGTGGCTAAGAGATTCAGATGTTGCAGGTCTAACTGGCAATAATTCCTAAACCTGACTTTTTTTCTGTGACTCAGTATGTATGATTGTATTTATGTACGTATGCATACCTGATCCTCAATCATGAAGAAAAACGCCACCCTTGGCACAGCACAGTTCTTGCCTGTTTGAATATGTTTCTGTTAAGGTGATTGTGTCGTGATGTTTCCAAAACAAAATCCACTTCGTAGAACATGATGAGAAGATGTGAAAAGGCCAACTTCATTAAATATTCATACAGAAGCCTGTAGGGGATTTCTTCCTCAAAAATTCAAAAATATAATATTCATGTTGTCCTCTTCCCTCCTCCTCTCATAACCTCAGTTTTCTTTTGTTGTGGAAAGTGGGTCAAATGAATGTTCCACAAGGGTAGCCCCAGAAGGAGTCTACATAACCCCCCAAAACACAGACAGCATCAACAGCTACATAATGCAGAGTATTCCATTTCCTAAACACACATTCACGTGTATTACAAACACATACAGGTACACTATACACATATATTCACATTCACTGAAAAGACTTCCACGCTCACATTTCACACATTCTTGTTAGCATTGCTCAGAATGTCAGTTAGGTATCTTACACAAGCAACGGTATCTGCTCAGTTCAGTTCTCTTGTTATTGTGTGAGTAAGCACATACCAAACCGTATCAGCTGTTAGTATCATTGCATTTTTCTGAATAGAGTATCGGTATCTTTCTCAATCCTTCAATGGATGAAACATGTACTTTCTTATTCATTTAATTGGTTATGTTTTGGCAGCGTTTAGGAAATTTGGGTTTTATGCACTAAAGACTGAAAGCACACACTGATAGGTTTTACTGCTTCGCTTTCTGCTTGCTTTCTTTCTCTACCTTGCATCACTTGTATTTTCTACTGTCTGTCCATCTGCATTTTTCTTTTTCCCACCCTTTTCACATTGTCTGCTCCAATTTCTGTTCACATTTCTGCATAAAGAACATTAGTGTTCTTACTCATTCAAAATGAGTCATTTCTAACATACATTGCTAAGCCAAGGCTAGGTGGAGTAGTGTAGAGTCTCCCGAGGGTTTTCTCTGCCTGGTGGTCAGGTTTTTCAAGTATGACAGGACTTCTGTTAAAGAGCAGAAGAGACCAGGTTAAATTCATGGAAGTAAGTGTAGAAGATCATGCAGGACAGGTTGAGGGTATGTTCAAATAAATATTTTTTGGAAAGATTTCAAAATATAGATAGGAATTAGATTTACCAAGAACAGTGAGAGTAGGAAGGTATTAGTTTATCTATATGTCCACATTTATTAGCATGCCCCCTACTGAAAAACTATATTATCAGCTTTATTTACAAAATGATGTATTAGATTAAATACATTTTTTTCACTCTTAAATGTATTGCCTAAAAATGTATGTAAGAAAACTCTTATACCAAGAATTACATGGCAAAGTAACATGCATATCTAGTTTTTTATGGCCAATATATTTCCGTGTGGCATCCATATTTATCCTGCCTCTACAGAAATGAATAAATAGCCATGTATGGAATGTGTTTTCATCATGAAAAGCTGAATTGTACAGTGTCATTCACAACAGGTAAATTGAGGCTGTCATTTCTGTAAGTTCTACTTCATCTTCCTCTACCCCAATACTGACAAGAGAAGAGAAGAGAATCGGCCTGAGTTTCATTACATAGTAAGTATACAATACAATATAACAGTGTATACAAGCTGCACAAATGTGGGCACTAGCAATATCACTTCTGTAGTGTATTCCTCACCTTTCAAAGAGGCATAATGCACACACCACCGCTTATGGGCCTGACTAAGCATGTTGCAGATTATTACAAACACCCTTTAACACATTAGTAAAATATGTATGAGCCATGTATGATGCCCCTTGTCCATTGCTACTCTGAATGTGTGTTCAATTGTTGAGTGTTGTTTATTATGAAGATTAAAATCATAATTTAATGTGTTTCTGGAGAAACATACTACAGTGTACATTTCTAGCATATGTCCGACTCGACAGTCATACCACTGAGGCTATGTATGGTAACTGGAGCAGTCTTAATTGTACTTAACTTATTTAAAGGCTATTTCTAGTTTATTCCAAAAGCATTTTAGGTCAGGTAGGCATATCATGTCAAGTCCCAGGATATTGTTATCATCTAGGAAAGCATAGGGCCCAGATAACAACTCTGTGGCTTAACCATGAGCTGGCCTTTCTTGACTTCAAGAATAAAATAGCACATTATTATCTAGGTAAATTATATTTTCCGTGGTTCTTTTGTGAGAACCTATTCAGCCTTAAAGTGGTGATTTAGAGTTTAGAATTAGCTTTGCATTCATTTTCAGTTGAATAATTCCTGCAGTGTTTGCCATTATCTTCCCAACTTGCACCTTATTTCTTATCTCCTCCCATTCTGCGCTCGCACACATTCCTGCCATAAAAGCTACGGGCGGACAGGACCGAACCATCTCCATGGGAGGGTGTTGAGAATTGTAATTTTATTAAGCATTGTTCCCTCACTGGATTTATACCAGAATGTAGTTGCATATTGAAATATATTTAAATATAAACATGTTACCATTTGCCGTGCCAACTTTGTCTCTAAGTGATTATGTGGAACACAGCTAGGAAGAGTGTTAACCCCATTCCTAGATAGTGGACTCGTCCTTACACTGCCATGTTGGATGGAACTGGCTCTGAGCTCTCTGGCGGCTGGACTTCCCAGGAAACTTTTTACGGTTGTCCTTCTTTGCTCAGTCGCTACAATTCTGACCTTATTGTAAAGAGGAGCGGGACGTCGCAGTGCATCCCTAAACGGCATACATTTTTTGGCACCCCAGTCTTGCGGACCTCCGGGATAAATCAAACCGGTGTAAGGGGGGTCGAAGGAAGGCCACGGATGACCGAGGGATTGTTTATGTATCTGTTTGGATCTCATATAACGAGTTACAGTCGTTGCAGACTTTATAAATTGAACACTAATAATGAGTGGACATCCGTCACAACGGCGGCTAACAAATGTCGGTTCGATACTACTGACATCGCAGGAAAATGAATTCCTTTTCAACTACCTTGGCAGAAAATGCATGGTAAGTTTTTTTCCATCAAATTGTTGTACGATAGCTGGCTAAGAAAAAAAGCTAATACAGCTAACTGGCACCGTGTTTCCTGTCCCGAGACGGGAGATAAGGCAATAGCTATGAAGTGTAAGGGTGTGTTTCGCAGGTAACGTGTATGTTTCCATGGGAAACACTTGAGAGGTTGGTTTGTTTTGACAGAGGCGACGAGGAAGGGCTGGGAGTTAGCGACTGGGTTCAACGTCCCGTTTGGGACGGTGACATTTAGGCAACAGCAAGGTTCATTCCAGCCCTCGGCCTCCGCTGGTACGCCCTCAACTTAAAGCGTGTCACACCTGAAATCGTCCAGGAAATCCTTACATTCCGCTGTCACCTAGCCTGACTGCACTATGCCTAGCATTGGCAGAGTGGAGTTAATTGTCGGGGTTTTTGGAGCTGTTAAATCCATCAGCGCGAAGCAATGATTTTGCACTGACATTACATAACGTGGCTGGTTCTTGCTTGATTTCGGGAAGATAGAGAAGAATGTGCCGATGAGACTTGGTTGAGGACAACGCTGACTAGCTAAAAGTCCTCCTAATGCAAGACTTTTTAGTCCCAAAATCTTTAGGAGGAGGCAGTAGTCCAGCCTGCTGTAGCACAAGTGTGACTGCAGTCAAGATGAGTAGTGCACTGTCACGACTCAATATTGTGAGATGATTGAGTCTGATATTACATAACACGTGTAGAATTTAGCTGACTCATTTTTATGTTCTCCTTGTGCTCTGTGTCTGTAGCTACATAGCCCCATTCACAGTAGATTGCAGCCACATTTGCAGCTGCATCAAGACATTTGCATCTGCATCAAGAACATATCTTAATCTCATATTTCTTGTATAGCCTATGTTTGCCATCTTTATGATCAGGTAGGACAGGATGTTTCCCCGTTTTGCTAGTCAACCATACTCACTGGCTGGTAAATATTAATCAACTATATAAACAATTGGAGCAGGTAAAACTAATATTAACACACTCCGGGACATCAGAAAGAAGATGTTTGCCTTCCAGAGTGGCTTTAAATGTTTGACTCCACTTTTTTTGCTCGCAGTTAGCTACTGATTAGTAGTTTTCACATCCATATTCTGGGTGTCCTATGAAATTAAATGGGGAATTGGACTGAATGGTAGACAGTATATAGGCTTAATATAGTAATGCACATGCATACTCTGATGGGCACTGTGGCTTGCAGTGTTGTGTATCTTGCGACCAGCAGACATGGAACAGTTTTGACCCTTTGTCTTACCAACATTCTTAATATAGTAATGAAACTTGTAAGTTTTTCACTGTAAAGTAGAATGCTTTTAGCAATGAGGGTTGTTGCTAAATCAGCCTTTATCCTCAACAAGGTGTGTGTTCAGAAGGCCTAAAATGAGAATCAGGGTGGGAGATTGTTTCCAATTTCCAAAGCAGCAAGTCACAATTTGAAAATTGCATTATTCCCCTGACCATAGCAGCTAAGTAGACTGTCACCCAGTGATATCAGCTGGAAAGAATGCCATACCTTCACCTGTTATTGAGAGCATTTGCTGATAAGACATGTTTGAAGTCAAGGTGTCAGATAATTTAAAGTACATCTGTTTTTGGCATAGCGTAAATAAGTTTGCTCTATAGATATGGGTTAGTCCAAGAGGCGATGTGTTCAACACATGCATGTGGGAGACAAAAGTGTACATCTGCATTTCTCTTGCATAGTGTGTAGAGTCTACACACTATGCAAGTACTACACTGTAGACTATGACCCATACAGGACGTTGAACCCAATAGGGATCACCTCATTGCAGGGACCCAGTCATGCTCTTTGTATGTGAGGATTCTGTGTGTGAACCCATGTTTTTGAAAGGCTACCTCTCCTATGGCACATTATGTCAGGCCTGTATGTGATCACATGGTGGGAAGCCCTGCCTTCTCTTTTACAAGTTTCTGAGGCGTGTCTTCCTACACCTATAACCTGTTTAAAAATCAAATGACGACATTCCTCTCGCATTCTGGTAAATGGGTCACTCAGCATGTGACAGACTTGGAATCAGGAACATTCCTCACAGTCCTACGCTCTTGTATGTTAGTACACGTCTTTGCATGCAGAGAGAGTTTGGGAGACGCGGACTGTGTGTGGGAGAGAGAGATTGAAAACCTCTAGTCTAATTAGAATGCCCACCAGTGATTTTGAGGCTGGCTGAGTGATTGGGCTTTATTTAATGTACTTATTGGCAGTTATGCAGAAAATGTCAAAATCACAGGTTCACCTTTACTTAGTTTTTTGTGCTATATTGCATACTAGCTAATTCTTTGAAATTAGCTGAGCTCTCCTGGCCTGTGTGTCTGTTTCAGATCTTAGCAGTAAAGAAGGAGATTTTATTTTCAACAGTGATACAAAGGGCAACCTTTTTTGCACAGCATTGTTTCGGAAGTTGTCTTTTGTATTGTTGCTCTACTGACATTGAATTAAAATTGCACACACAACAAGTTCTACGGCTAGCTTTTTTTTTGTTACCTGTTGCTTGGACTGTGGCTGTCTATCGCCACGGCAAGATGCCATGACTCCATGGCGAGGCAAGTGTCTATTCAAATCATTGAGGAATAAATTTGATTACTTTTCTTTCTTTGTAGTATGTGTAATGAATCAGTTCCACTGATTTGTGAGATCAGACATTGTTTGAATCTTAGATTTTTCCAAAAAAACATACATAACAGAGAATACGAATCCTAACGTTTATGGTTTGTTGTGTAACTTAGGAATCACATGCAAGTGTTTCAACCTCCATTATGATGGTCTGAAAAATGTAGCCGCCACACACATGCATCAAGAAAAAGGGACCCATACAGGTACACAGTGGTCTTACTCATTAGTTTTACTCATTGGTATTCCTTCGGCTGCTTTCACCATCAGCAACTCTGTCTGACTGGGCAAGAGGTGGAAGGGGTCCAATTCACACTGTGTGTGTGTGTGTGTGTGTTTGTGTGTCTGTAGACTGCCTGATCAGCAGTCCTGTCCTACAGGAAGTCCCATGGTCGGCCTCCTTTGGTGATCTGCTGGAGAAGTGGAACATAACTCCTCTTTTCCCCCACTTTACCCTCATTCTCTGCATTCTTTCTCTCTTTCAGTCTCATTCACATTTGCTCATTTTATGTCATCTGCTCATATCCCTCATTTTCTGTCATTCTTATTTCTCTTTCAGCCCTTCTTCAAACCCGTTTTTGCGTCTCTTCCAAAATTCTTTTTTCTTACTGTACATCACTTCCCTCCTCTTTTACATCTACACTGTCCCTTTGTCTGCGTCAGCCACTGATCCGGTCTTGTTTTTCTTCCCACTCCTTCCTGTCTTTTAACTCGCTTTCTCTCCGGAAGAGCTTGTGAAGAGGTGTAATGGGGCCTAATTTGTGCCAATATGGAACAGCTTGACCAAATGGCTGATGGACGACATTGAAATTCAAAAAACATCAGCTACAGTTCACACTTCAGAAAGCAAGAAGGACGTAAGTGAGCAGTTTTTGCAAACAGAACCATCAGAATAAAACTCTGCCTTCTTCAAGGCAGTTTCTAGACTCGCTGCGTAGAGACAGTAATTGCAACCTCATTTCACAAATATTTAGTTCACAATTGGGCCTGATAATTTGCGTTTCAGAAAACGTGTGAACATGTATGTTTCACAATTTTCTGTGCTTTTATTTCTCACATCTAACTATTAATGGGGTGGCTGCAGTAGCTCAGGCTGTAGGGAGTTAGGTTAGGAGGGTCGCTGGCTCAAGTCCCCGTACGGACCAAAGTACGGAGTGTGGACTGGTAGTTGGAGAGATGCCAGTTCACCTCCTGGGCACTGCCAAGGTGCTCTTGAGCAAGGCACCAAACCCCTTTAACCGCTCAAGGCACCTGTGCAGCAGTCGCAGCCCACTCCCTCTGACATCTCTCCATTAGTGCATGGGAATCAATAAAGAGAAAAAATTAAATTAATGTTGTCCTTATATAATGAATGGTTAAAACGTTATGACTTTGGACACAGCTTCTACCCCTTTAGCAAATAGTTTAATGGCTGACTTTTTTGAAACTAAAGTACTGTGTGTGGGGGGGGAAGCTCCACAAGGCATGATCGGTCCGTGGACAGTTGGCAATTTGACAAAACAGAAATGTATATGACGCTTGAGTAAATAAAACCCTAAATAACAAAACTGGTTAAAAAATAATATTCATATTTAAATAAATCATGGGAGGGTTTGGCACAACCTGACTCTGGAGATAAAACCGAAATACGCTCTCATATTCAAGTTTATGTTCTGCTTGTTCAACGGTTGTTTGGTAAGTTAATCGTAAACACATTTAGAGAGGATTTGAATTGCTATTTTTATTCCCAATTCTTTTCATCTTGGTGCTTGTGATTTTCCTTTTGAGGCTGGTTAAAACCTCTTTCTGGGGGTGCCAAAAAATCCTCTAAGCAGGAAAAGCCCCGGCTTCATCATTGTAGCAGAACTATGTAGAAACTGATCATGTTGGAGAACAAGTAAGAGACAGAGAATGTATCCGTGAGAGAGAGTGAATGTAAGAGTGAGTGTTTTTATGTCGGGTTTTGATGACGCCATAGACGGAGCTCCACTTCCTGCAGCCTTTGGCCCTGTCAGGAACAATCAGCGCTCCATGGGCAGACAAAGCCCCGGGGTCTCAGAGCCTGGACGCCATTACAGCCATTGTTACAAAGAAATTCTATCATTAAGTAGAATTCATATTATCATATTTTTTATAGATTAAAAAAAAAACTATATTTAAGAATTTCTGATCCAAATCCTAACAAGCTGTAATACTGCTAAGAAGCTAAATGGTTTGTATGAATATTTTGTACATGCAGTGCTAAAAAACAAACATCCTCTCTGATGCTGGGTTAAGTAGCATGCTTGTCAACTACTAGTTGGACAGAGCTATACAATTGAAATCTATATTGTGGGAGAATATACTGATAGGTTGATGTTTTGCAGCATAATTCCTTCTGCAAGGTTACACTCTGATTCACACACCATCTGTGTAATGGCTCCTCTGCATGTGCTTGTTATTCTGTTATCTCATGTTACCTGTATTGTGTGCATATTAATAGTTAGTCATGCAAATTTGCTACAAAACCAAGCTCCCTATATGAAGAGCTGTCCTGCTGGAGAAACATGTTTTTCAGGAACCTTTGTAGCATCTCAGAAACTTTTACCTGCAGGTTCTGAATTCATTTAAGTCTTGGTTCCTGGTTTGTGGCTCCTTCACTCAAGAAGTACCTGCTTATTGCTTCAGATGATCCAGGAAGAAATTGTGGTGGAGTTTATTGTCCTGAGGTTTTCTGGCTGGGCAACACGAGTCTTGAGTCATTCATGTAGGCAAACACCGTTTTTCTTTCTCCAATAATCCATATTAGGACTAGGGACAGGAATTTCTCCTAAGGTTGAAAAAGGTAAGTTGAATCTACAACTGTATTGTTGATGATTTCTTGACCAGTCAAACGAGCAAGTGTCTTGCTGCTTTTCTGCCTCTGCACATCTGCTTCAATCAAACATCACATTTACACTTAATTACATCAAGCAACACAAGGGCTTGGTTTGTCATCTTAAAGAATGCAGTACTTCCTGGAACTATAAAGTTTTTAAAAGGCCCAGAAGATCACTAGGCATTTCCCTTGTAGGTGCTATTTCATCTATGTGGTAATGACTGTGAGCCTGGGCCCCTCTGTGTGAGTGAACCCCTGCAGCAACTCGTTACAACGGTGGGAGTCTGACCTGGTCTTATGTGCGAGCATGCATGTGAGAGTCAGTCAGTAGAGAGTAGGGTCTCAGACTGACAGTCTTTGTCTTTAACTCCACTGCTTCCCCAACATAACACAACAAAACTACAAGTATTTTTAACTGATGTAACATTTAAAGCAGAGTCTTAAACTGGTTCTGATAATACTTGGTTCTGGTTTATTAGTTAGTTTTGATCTATCTTAAATTACTTTGCATGTGCTTAAATATTGGTGTGCAGCATGTAAGATGCTTATTCACTTCATTTCAAGTGCACACTTGCTCTCACCAGTGGGAAGCAAGACTATCGCTTAAGTCTTGTAAAACAGATTTGTCACAGATTACTTAACATATGTGTGTTACATACAGTAATATAGCGATAAAATTGATTTTGACCTGTCTCATCTCTGTAGTCTCACGGATTTCCTTCTGCTTAATGTCTCACGTCATATTTCTCATTTGGCATTGGACTCTTTTCTGACAGCTGCAGGGCAGAGCAACGTGACCCTCACAGAGTCACTGTTAGTGTGCTTATGTCTTTATACTTTCTAGCTGACCGTCACACACTCTCATTAAAGGCATTGATCCTAGCCTGCACTTCTAGGCCCATTTCAGGTAGGGTTAGTTTTTTTAATGTGCTCTTGTTTGTGAATTTAGGCTTATATTATGAAAGAGACAGACTCAAGCTGAGGCAGTTTGGTTCGAGAACATGTGTGAACAGCTGTGTTTAGATCATTCCACTTATTTTCTTTGAGATTTAGGTCCGGGCAATTTGAGGATGTAACCATATTTGTTCGGAAACTCTTTGTGCAAAATGCTGTGTTAACACCTTGTTCCAACGTTGCCACAAAGCTGCACAGTTGTTGATCTACCCTCATTGCTTCCTTTTATCCTTGCTGACTCACAGTGCCTGCAGCTGGAAAGCACACAGCATGTTACAACAACTATCATTTATCATGTTAGGATTATTGTTCAGTGCATGATGAGTCCAGTTTCTGCAAGACATTGAGTTTTGAGTTCTGCCTAAATACAAGCCGATGACAGGCCACTTAGTATTTGTAAGGCAATATGGCTTTGTCCTGAAATATGTACAATATATCTCTTTAAAAAAAAAAAAAAGGCGGCTCCTAATTTTGCCAGATGTGCATAGCATGCACTTCTTGATTATTGGCTGCACCAAAAAAACATTACTATTTGGAACCTTTTTAAAGATGGTGAGCTTTACTTAATATCTGAGTGATGGGCTTGGGAAAGTAGCACAGAGGAGGCAAGGATCCATAAATTAATTGGAAATAGAAAAGAAGTCATTGCCACCTCACTGACCAAGGAGTTTGGGAATTCTGTGGCTGATGTGATCTTTTTAAACTTCAGTGGAATGCTGTACTGTACACACAGACTGATGCAGTGCTGTATCACCAGCATCGCTGCTCCCAGATCTTGAGTTTTGCAAACACAGGCTTGACAGATTTAAATAGGGGATTAGTTAACAACAACCTTGAAGCCCACATTGTTACTCAAGCTACATTAAGTTGTAATCAATTCATTAGCTTAATAGGAAACAATCGGTTTATATTCTGCATTACCATCTTGTGGTGTACTGTCTTAAAACTGCTGTGAGATACATTTATATGGCTACACAAACACACTGCTTATGTAGCATCCATTAAGCAACACAGGATAATTGTGACTATCGCTCTCTCTCCCTCTGTCTCTCTCTAGTCATTGTCTTCAGCAGTGGTCCAGGTGTTCACAGCAGATAGGAACTCCAGCTGGACCAAGAGATGCTGCGGAGTGGCCTGTCTGGTCAAAGACAACCCCCTACGATCCTACTTCATCAGGGTCTTGGACATCAAGGTAAATACAAAGCAGTGAGTGCGTCTGCACATTGATGAGTCACATCTTTGTGGTTCTGCACTGTAGTAGCTGGCAGGAGATGAATACTCAACCACAACTATTATCCAGTGATGGTGCACCGTCATTGGATATTCATGACAACCTTATTTGTTATAGCCACACAGTAGAATCTGTGGGATGTCGGCTCATTCAGGACCTATACCATTAAGCTATTGGTTGTACTATAGGTTGTTAATAATTTGTATCTATTTTTTGTGTTTTTCCACAGGATGGTAAGACGATGTTTGAACAGGAACTGTACAACAACTTCAGCATCTACCTCCCCAAACCTTACTTCATCACATTTGCTGGAGATGTGAGTTTCCCTCTTGACTGCTTTCTCTTATTTCTGATCATCTGTATTCTAAGTCAGCACCCAGATTTGGTCGCAGACACACACACATATATATATATATATATACTGTATATGTATATATGTGTTTAAGATAACATCAGTGTCTGCTTCTCATGCAATCAAGGAGATCAGATTAGAGATCAGCAGAGATCATGTCATTGAGAAAGGCCGCTGATATCATCAAAGATTCATCAAAGAATATAAAGTATTACATTTAAAACTTAGCAAGTCAATTAACAACACTGCTGCTTTTTAAAGACATTTTCTCAACAACTCTTCTATCTGAGTGGTGCAAAAACTCTTCGGTCCCTTGTAAAGTAAATCTGAACCTGAAGTGTTTCTCTGTTTGTTCAGCCAAACAAAAAAGCACCTGTCTGCCACGTAAACACTACACACCTGCACTGTAGGTGGGAAAAAAATGGATTCTTAGATGCATCGCGATTCTCTCTAGAATGATTCAATGCTCGATTCTGATAAGTTAATAATCGATTATTAAAAGTAATTATAATAATTTTTTAAATGTGTTGATTTTTATTTAAAAGTTACTGTCTCCAGACATGTATAAATCAAAAAACAGAGTGACGGAAAGATGATGGTTTTAGACATGGGTACAGGAAAAAAAAACACAAAATGACCAAAAGAAAAACATTTTGTACTTATTTACATGATCTCATTAGACATATATAAGATAATTAGGCAAACACATAAAGGCTGTTCATCTACTTTATCACATTACATCTGACCACATTCATGTTCTAAGAAGCCAGTTATCCACCTTTAAACATGACTGAGCCTCTGACATGGAAGATTACTGTGAGCATGTTTAAGGCTTGAAGATGGAATGACTACAAATAAAAACACCAGTAGAATTTTTTTTAGTGAAACAAATATATGTCAAAGCCTAAGAAAACTCAACTTAAATCACGCATGGAAATGTACATAAATAAATTGTTGCATCGAGAAGAATCGAATCATTGGCCTCTGAATTGGAATTGAATCGGGAGGTGCCCCGAGATCCCCACCCCTACTGCACTGACTCGTTCACAATGGGCCTAGTTGTTCCAAATTGTTTTTTCAGGAATCAAGAAGTGGATTTGAAAAGCACTTAAAAAACTCTTTGAATTTGAAACGGTTTATTAATGGGGATGATTATGTTCAACAAAACAAGTATACACAAGTCTTAGTTTGCAACAGACTATTTTCTTTTTATAATTCTCCAAAATGTCTATGCAGAAAGTCTATTGGTAAACTGCCATGAGAAGCACGTGTGAGCCAACTTGTCCACCAAAGACAATTTTACATCTATTCCCATCATGTCAAACAACATTGTTTGTAAAAATCCTAACTTTATGTCACATCTAAAGCCCTTCTTGTGAAACTTTAATTTGTGGAGCAAACCTCTTAGTTGGTGGGTATTGTGGCTCAGACTCCAGCTGATTTTGGTGATAAGACTGGGACTGTATGCACATCATGGTTTGGAAATTTAATCAAGGATATGAGGTAGTTAGGTTGGTAGTTGGCTCTTGACAAGAAATAAATTAATTTGCTTTTTATTTATCTATTTTCTTTTACAAACTTTGGTTATGTTCTGTGTGTTTCCAGACATGCCAAGTGGGTCTGAACTTTGCCAGTGAGGAGGAGACCAAGCGTTTTCGCAACCACGTGACAGATCTAATGGGGAGAAGACAGAGGAAATCTGGTACCAACTTACTCCTGCTGCCGACATGCTAACCTACAAACCTGCTTTACCTACTGCTGAAAAAAATGACACGTTTAGCAAATTTTTATCTTGTGTTTAAAATAATCCATCTTTTAAAAAAAAAAAAAAAAAAAAAAAAAAAATCTTATTTCAAATCAAACCCTTTTACTACAGGGATGAACAGTTTAGAACGTTTTCAAAATAATGAATTTAGCAACAATATAGGAATGGTTTGTGTGTCTTTAAAAGGTGCAATTAGAGGTTTTGGCTTGACTTGTGTGAGCACAAGATCAAATTAATTTCTAAGCTTGTCATTATTTACAGCACTCAACCACACAGAACTGGGTCAAAAAACACTCTAAACATCAATACATGAACAAAATGAATTCTGAGGCACGGGACTGAATGTAACAATGTATTCCAGCTGACATGTGAGATGTACTCCAGGCCCAATATTTGAGTCTTTTTTTTTTTTTTACCAGTCCTTCACCAGAGTGTCATGTATTGAAAATGGTTGTGGATTTTTCTTGCCTTGGTCTGTTACTATATCCTATACTATCAGATCTTCTTCTGATCATCTGCAATCTCTTCCCAGTTCTTAGGCCCTTTTGATAAGACAGAGCCCCGTTTTCATGCTTAGTCATTAAGGTGCTCATATGAAATTTACAGTCGAAGAACAAAAA